>CM073574.1:77974708-78574708 GCA_037074715.1 Magnolia kwangsiensis
CCATGGAGTGTATGTGGAAGAGGCTCCTATAGCGGGACTTTTCACATGAGTCACTACCTCTCCGAGGGCTTTATAAATGGAGCACAAGAAAGGAGGAGCTAGGGAGTGTTTTTGGCCTTTCTTCATAGCACCAGCAATGACAAATACAGTAGGGTGTATAACATCCGCCCATTTCGAGCTGGGAAGTACTACTACACTCAACTAGTAGAGTAAAAAGGCCGCAAGCTCTCCATAAAGACTATATTCCGCACGGTCTTTTATCTTGTCACGAAGATCCATCAGTTCTTGTGAATGACAACCGCTGAATATATATATATATATATATATATATATATATATATATATATATATATATATATATATATATATATATATATATATAAACAGATGGTGAGAAGTATAAAAAGTATAAATACAATGAGAAGTAATGGGTTTATGAAGAGGAAAGTCACCGGAAGGCTTTGGTGAAATGTACGAGCCATTGCAGGGGAGAGATCTTATGGATGTTCGGGAACTTCGACATTTATCTGAAAAGTTCTGTGGTCGTTTTTGAGATTGAGGCCACTCGGCCAGGTGAAGAGATGAATGCTAATTCTTCATTGGTTGGTACAAATTTGTCATAGAATTTCCCTATCAGCGGAAGACTGGCGATTCGGTGAAGATCCCTGAGTGTGATACTCATCTCTCCTGTTGGAAGGTGGAAGGAGTTGGTTGTAGGGCACTAGTAGTTGAGGAAGCCTTTCAAAATGGAAGTCTCCTTGTAGAAGTGTTGGGAAGTGACTTCTATCGCATTGTAAACGTCGAGCTTGATCAATGTCTTGGAATGTTTTGCCGAGATCGCCGTTGCCCAGTCCGAGTAATAAGCGTAAGAAGTTAGAAGACCTCTGGTTCTAAACTCTTCCTGGCCCCAGAGCGACTTGCGGTCTCTGAAGCGTTGTTGGATTGTCTCATAGAATTGAGTGGGGAATAAGGTATGGGGATCATGAGAAGGAGCGAGGAAGATCATTGGGTGGACTTCGCCAATCCGCTGCCTTGGCTTCTTTGCCCACAAAGTTCCTTCCAGAATGTGAGGTTCTTTCAACACCCAGGACGTTGTATACGCTAGTTTTTCTCCATCCATCTGATCCGAGGGTTCACAGTTGAGAATGAATTGATGGTGATGGAGGTTTAGTGGAAGGATGACCATACCATGCCTGTGAGGGTTATCAAACTTCATGATACCCTCGATCACTCAGACCATCTCTCAAGAATTTTGAAGTCTCTTTTTGTTGTGTTCCTTTATTTTTCTCTTGGAACTCTCTACTTTCCATTGGGGTTTCTTCGATCTGGATGTAGGGGGAGTTTCTTCTCTGGCTGGTGGCTTCTAGCTATTGGTAGGTAGATGGGTTGTTGATTTCAACCATTCCTCCCAGTCAAATTCACGACCATGTCTGGGAGTCCGCTCGATTTTGCCCATTGATATCGCTCTATAGATGGGGGAGGGTATTGTAGTAATTCAATCAGTGAAGTCGAAAGTAGGGAGGACAGGCTCCTTAATGTACGTAGGGCGCTTATTGGTGGTCTTCATGCGTTTTCTTTGAGGTTGCTCTGAAGGAGGAGATGGAGATGGTTCAGGAGCATGAGAAGAAGAGGGTTTCAGTAAATCTTGATGAGAGGGTTGTGCTGTAGGTGATTCAATAAGGCGGAAAGTTCTCTTGGTGTGGGCCATGGTGGATTGAAGAGGACATGAGTTGGAATTATGTTGAAGGAAAGATATTTTGAAAATTCCAAGCACAAAAATTCTAAGTACTCAGAAAAATTTACTGAAGCAAAGGGTTGATTGCGCGAGTGTGCGCAAAGGAGTGCGGTTGCACGGAAGCGCGTTAAGAGTGAAGGCTTTGCACAAACACAGTGTCTATTGCGCGGGTCCGTGCAAAGGAATTTAGTTGCGCGGGGGTTATTCTAACGGGCAGAGCTTCGGCAGGCAAACAGGAAATGAAGAATGAGGAATGGCTCTGGTATTTATAGGAAATTGGACCTGTTTATAGACCCGACTAGTCTTTGCGCGGGTTCGCGCAAATAGAGGTTGAACGGGCTGAAAAGAGCAGGGTTGATCCTATTCCTTTATCCAGAAAAGGATAAACAAAAAGGATCAAAGGGGGCATCTGTTGAGGCATAAAATAAAGGATAAAAAATAGATCAAAGAAAGAAGATTATAAAGAAAGAATATGTAAAGAAGAATGAAGTAAAGAGTAGGAATTCATGTGTTTGCGCCCACTCGTGCAAAATAGGAGGTTGCGTGCACCTGTGCAACATCAGTTTGGGTAGGACAAGTGGTTGGGATCTGATGAAAGGTGGGCCCCATGGCACAAAGATCAAGGGTTCGCATGTGTGAAGGCCTATAAGTACCTCACTCCCCCTCTCATTTGGGAAGGTTGAAGATTTTGAAGAAGATCACAGCTCCAGGGAAGAAGAGAAGTTCGAAGGTATCAGAAGGAGAAGAGAGGAAGAAGAGCAAAGAGACTTTGTGATGGACCACGCAACAACATAGTGTTGCGCGGGAATGAATGTTCAATAAACAGAATTCTGTTGAAATGACTAGATGAAATGCAGTTTTCGATCTTCTTTTCGTACAGGATTATGAGCTTAAAAGAAAGAGAGATCCAATGATCAGATCCGCACAAACATTCCTCTCAATGAGATGATCAAATCACAAGCTGAAGTGCTGCAGGATTTGATATTCGGATTTGACATTTAAAACTCGTTCAATTCTTGTATTCTGCATATGTTATATTAGAATCAAGGGAAATCGGGTGTAAATGAATTTAGTATGAATAAATATGACGATTGTTCTCCATGCAATCTCTTTGTTATGATTAAATAAGATAATTTTTCAAATCAAATGCATTTGTTTCTTGTCGAAACACTGCCATCATCCAACATAAGTCAATAGGGACTTGTCATTCCTTTGTCTTAAGGCAGCCATATCTACTCTTTTGGGTTCCATGTTTACGTTGCTTGAAACTTGGTCAACAAAGGATTGGGGGAGTTGTTCCAAGTCTTGATTTTGTGATAGTTGAGTGTGTCACCCTTCAAGGGTTTCTAAAAGAGGCAGATTAGCACATTATTGTTGCCTACTACGGCATCAAGTTCCCCATAGAAGGCCTTGAGGTTGCCTGTGGGACAATTGCTATTGTCATATCTCTTGAATTTAGGTACTTGAAGTTGTCGAGTATTCGGGAATCGGGAAAGGGACAAAGGTCCCTGAACTTGGTGGATGGGAGATCCACACCTTGCTGCCTTTGCAGCTTATTCTCCATTGTGCGGAGTTATTCTTGAAAGTATCCTCGGAATTGTCAATTTTTGAGAAACTGAACCAGGGACATTTTGCCCCTTGCATAAAGGCATACATTTGATACAAATAGCACAAATTTATTAGACTTAAAACAGCTTCATGGAATCAAGATAGTGATTGCCATTGGTAGGAGCAAGAGGAGCTTTAGAAGTGGGAGCCGGAGTGAGAATGAGATTCCATGGCAAAGTGGCGCCTTGGGTAGAAGATTCCTTTGCAACCCCATTCTCTGCCGTTTTACCTAGAGATTTTGGTTAAATTTCAGTCTCATGTTTCTTTTTTGATTGTATCAATTATCTAATGAATTGGAAATTGTTACTAAATGAAACCTAACTGGGCAGCATGTTTTGTTATTCAAAAAGATTTGTCTAACTTGGGTCTATGGATAATCTCCCTTCTCCAAACAATGCTTTCGTTGCTTATGTACAATCACTAGAACTAACACAGAACTGTTGTTGCCCATGAGATATCCATGCTTCTTAAAAAAGATATGCAACTTGGAATGGTGGAAGATAATTTCCTTCCAGGACTCTTGTCATGATTTTCGCTGCAATAATAGTAGATGCATTTAGATATTGACTTTGGAAGGTTTGCCTCATCTGTATGTTATTTTAGTTAGGGAGCACTTGTTTCTGTTCAGCTTTAGTGTTGTTATATGGGAATCATTTATCAGGAATCGTATGATCCACAAACTTGGGAAATATGCAATGTGCTTGGTTTTGTTTTTGTTTTTTTTTTTTTTAAGTTTGTACAGTTGGGCTCATGGTTGAGCGATCTAGATCATCACTGTGATGTGAACCCACTTTGGATGAGCCATTCCCTAGAATTCCCCAAGTGAAAGACTCTAGCCTCAAATGTGGAGACTTTTTCCTGTTAAATGTGGATTGTTTAAGATGTTCCTGTGGAGGACTTTAGGAAGCATCTATCCACAGTGGAGCCAACAGGCAAACGGTCAGGATCACAGAACCATGCATCCGCTTGTATAGCCTGAAAATGTCAGCTCTGAATATCCACTGGTAGTGGTTGAAGATCATCTAATACCTCTTCGTTTTTCTATTGGATGTTCTCATTTTATGTTTTAGACTTCATTAGTTTGTTAACATTTGGAAATGATGTATCTTGTGCTTGGAGTCATGCCTGGAGGGAAACTGTCATTATTTTCAACTGTAACTTTTATCTGAATACACAGATTAGACACGGGGAAGCTGTTGGAATAATAGGGCCTTCTGGCACAGGGAAATCAACAGTGTTGAAGATTATGGCTGGACTTCTTGCTCCAGACAAGGTACGTGATCTGATGCAATTGCATATATATGAGTTTGTTTTCATTGTAGCTTTTATGGTGGCTAATAATAATTTTCGTGAACTTATTAATTTTGCAAGTCATTCTTAGGGTAACATTTACAAATAAAATCTATTGCTTCATGAGCAGGGCGAGGTCCGTATCTGTGGAAGAAAGAGGCAGGGTTTGATCAGTGATGAGGAAATATCTGGCCTTCGGATTGGATTGGTATATTTTTAACCCAAACTACTAATGCTAATCAAGGCTAGAAACTTAAAATAAAATGTGTCTATGTTCCTCATGTAAATTTATTTCCCTAAATGTGGTTATATTCCTCTTCATTTTGAACCATTTTTGGAGAGGTACATCAAGCCGTAAAAACATACTCGCATATTTAGTTTTAGTACTAGTCTGCTATCTGTATTGAACACAGTGCTTGATGGCACTAATATTAGGACCTGTTTGGATGCAGTAAAAGTTCTGTCCTGCATGACCAGTTCTGTAGTTAATTGGATCTCTAGCATAAAGGAGGTGGTTGTTTGTAATGTCCAGCCCTGATTAGGGCTGTAATTTTCCATCTTAGTTTCGCTAAGTCAGGTTTTCTCTCTTTTTTTTTTTTTTTTTTTTTTTGTTAATTCTTAAAAATAAAAATAAAAAATTCTAGCATTGAATGTGCGTCACATGTGCAAATGTGTCAATATGCACATGCCCATGTGCCATTGTCCATCTTCAAGCACCCTACATGTACCGTCGTCCATCTTCACGCACCCTACATGTGCCAAAATCAATCTTTAAGTGTGCTGCTTGTGCTGTCATCAATCTACAAGCACCAACTTGCGCCACATGTGCCAGATGTTCATTCCCTATACAGGGTGTTTGACAAAAACATGCGGCACAGGCTATCCAGTGCAAGCCATCCAGGGTGGACTATCATGGATAGCCTATCAGGGATAGAACTTCTGCTGCATCCATTGTTTTGAATATTAGTATTGGGAGCATCGACTGGGCCAAAAAAGATGCAATATGGGGTGTATCGGACCCGTGTTGGACAGTAAGAGTCCGGATTAGCCATGTTTTTTGGCCCAAACGATACTGAAAAAATAATCAGGAAAATAGAAAAAATTAGACCCCGGAATCTATCATCTATCAATTTTTTTTTTTTGAAATGTCTCTAACATGGTATTCAATGGTCTTTCAGACAATTCTTTGATAAAAGTGTTGTTTGTCAGCTTGACCTGCTGAAAGTCAACCAAATAGGCCTTAATCAAATACAAATCAAGCATGAATTTAATAGATTAGGGTCTATTATAATGTTTTTGAGTGGCAACTAAACTTTATTAAGAAAGAAACAAAGGAGCTAAATAGTTCTACAAGCCAAAAAAAATGGATAATGAGATTTCATCCTAAGAAGTGAACAGAATCAGCCCCCCATGAGCCTACAAAAGAAAAATGATTACATCCAGCCAAAAAAATTATAAGAAATATAATTTTTTAAAAATTAAAAAGAAAGAAAGAAAGAAAATTTTATAAGAAGCGCCCAGGATATAACCCAGTTATGAGGTATGTCAAAGACGTCTTGCCACTTACCAAAAGCATTTCGAACAACAAGACAACAAAAAAAAAGTTGATAGCCTTTCCCTTCTAAGTACTCCTATTCCACTTCAATTCATCAAATCTCACTCAGATCTTTTGCTTTGAACCCAAAGTAGGCTTAGATCTTGTATAAAATGAGTTTTTAAGCTTCCTCCATGGTTGAAATAAAGAAACGAAAAACAAGAAAAAAGTCGGAAAAACTGAAATGGGGCCTTTTTGGCTGTATTTGTCCCATATCGGCACCCATGCATTGCAATACCTGTCAATGATGTTTGCATCAACATATTTGTACTGCAAAAAATCAAGTCTTTTGTTGATCCTTTTAGTTATTTTGTTGGATAACAGGTATTTCAGAGTGCAGCGCTTTTTGATTCTCTGACTGTCCGTGAAAATGTTGGTTTCCTTTTGTAAGAAACTTCTGAAATTCCTGTGAATGAGTTTGCAGACCTTCCAGTTACAGCTTCAGACTGATAGATACTCGCTGATACTCCTATTATTGTATTACTCCTTTGTTGCTAGGTATGAAAATTCCAGCATGTCAGACGATCAAATATCAGAGCTTGTGACAGAAAATTTGGCAGCTGTTGGCTTGAAGGTAAAACCTTAACTGCTGATAGAATCACTGAATGATTCTCACACTTCAATAGATTCTTCTACACCTAAGCATTGTGGTGATTTAGCAAAGAAGTTTCCAAAGGTGGGTCATCTATGGTGTGTGTAGCTTGTTTCGTTGGTGTTTAGCTTTTTGATGCAGCCAGAGATGGCAAGTGGACAAACGTTCTAAGAATCAATGATTGTGCAAAGCCCAACCATCCACTAGCCAATTGCTAGTGATCGCTAACTCCCCTTCTCTTCTTCCAAAAGCACAAACAAAGAAAGCTGAACATTTATTGCTCATAAGAAACATATTGAGCTCACGTGTCCCCTTAAGGGGGTTTAAATGGGCAAACAAAACATAAGGAAACCCTAAGTTAAGTGAAAGGGCTAAACTCTAAACTACCCTTTAGTCATGGTATAAGAAAAGGTTATGCATTGGCTGTTATGTAATGGTAACGTGCTGTAATGCCTGTTCTGAAAATAAAAATGTACTGTTAATGGCCGTAATGGGTTGATATGGGCCCAAAATGGTGAGAAGCAGGGCCGATGCATTTTTCATCCTTTAATTTTTTAAAACCGTTGTAGGGCTGTTACATCTCGTATTGGAATAGTCATAAGGTCGACCGTTACGGCCATCATTACCGTTATTGAGTACCTTGCTTTAGTTATTTCCAAAATGAACCGAGTAGGGGCATTTAGGACATTTCTAATTTATTAAAAGGCTAAAGAAACTCTTTTTTTTTTTTTTTTTTGTACACACACCCTCACACCCATGCACACCATATGGGTACTCAAACCCATGATCTCAGTGTTAAAAACCACAAGGTGATGTTTTATTTAAATCAACCTGATTTAAATGATTTTAAACTCGCAAGTATGCGAATCAGATGTAGATTTGGTACGTATTACGAGATCGTTCCCACGAGGACTGGTTGTCACAATTCGAAATTTACGATTCTTCTTAACTAATCCAACAAATAGTTTAGCGAACTACTAGCACAAATCTATAAAAAATAACCGAGAGCAATAAGGAAAATTCAATCAAGGAGAATACTAGGATTTTTGAATCCACCCCTAATTATCCTGACCCTTGTTTTACCTGTTGATTCAGCCTGATTCAGATTGATATAAATTTAATAAATAAAGCACACTCTATATCCTTGGTTGGGCACACAGAATGTATAATCCCTTAAAGCATAAGGATCACATCTTTCCATCTATGGTCAGGCATGAAGAGATGTAAATTCTTATTTCTTTATCTATAGGAAAACCTGTTCATGGTCAGACACAAGCACCTAGAATAAGATTCCAAACAACATCCACATCTAGACTTTGGTTAAGCTCATAGAATGGAGAAGTACGGAGTATTCAGTTAAGCACACTAGAGAAAGAAACAAATCAATCAATTCATATGAAATCAACAATAAACAAGAGTCATTCAAATTAGGGGTTTCATCTTAGCCCTAGCTAAAAGATTAGTAATTCATAAAATCAACTAGAAAGAGAGAAAAATAAAATTGATTAAAGGAAAACATCCTTCCGGCCCTTCTCTCTCTCTCTCTCTCTCTCTCTCTCTCTCTCCTTGGCTCTGGATCTGCTATCCCCCCTTCTTTCCCCAAGTCCTCTTTTTTAGCTGCTGGAGGGGCGGTGGAAGGCTGGAGTCGATGGCAGAGTCACAACACCGACTTCCTTTACGCAGCGTGCGAAACAGGGCCATTTCTGCGTTCGGCGCTAGTGATTATGGGCCCTATTTAGAGTAGTTCTTTCGAAGATCAGAGCTGTTTAATGTATTTGTAGAACTGATTTAGGCTATGAGCCAAAATTTGGAATGAATCCAAATTCTAGGTGGACCGCAATATTAATCAACGTAGTGCCTTTTCCTCTCATCTTTTGATCTCGTTCTTGTGTATGGTTGGGTTGCACAAGAACAACATGGTTCTTATTGAAATCATTCCCTGGACCCATTGGTCAGTCTGGATCACCCATCTGACCGTGATCAAGGTCTCAGAATGCCCCACGAAAATCGGGTGCGTCCGGACGTATGTTTTTGGAAAGTTATTGCGCTGGGACTCTCGGTGGGACCCACATTGATGTCAGCGGTGAAATCCAGTCCGTCCATTTGATTCCTCTCGAAATTTCGGTCAGGAATGGTTGATTTTGAATGTCCATTGATGCGGCCCATAGAAGTAATCATACTGCAACCGTTCTGAATGTTGCAGGACAGCCTGTTTGTGGCCTCTGTAGCGAGCACGTGTGTATGCATGGGCACAAACTATCAGCATGGTTTTGATGGGTTTTTCCCCCTCTGCATGATGGACAGTTTGGATCATCCGTACGGATTATGGAGGTGGCCCACCAGTGTCTGCAAAACGGACAGCGTCCGTTCGTTACGCAGCCAGCGAAACAACAATTGCCATTTTGAGAAGAAGACACGGGTCAACGCCTGCTAACCCGTTTCTCGATTCCGATGTGCGTCCTGTGTATATATGTGCAGTGTGCACACGCCGCGGTGTGGGGTCCATTGCGATGTTTCTGAGAGATCCACTCCATCCATTCATGTTGTCTCCCATTTTAAGGGGTTGAGACCAAAGTTGAGGCATATCCAGAGATTAGGCGGGCCCCAAATCAAGAATTAAGGGGCTGATCCGTTCGTTCGGCCACTTCCAGAGATATCTAATGGCTGAAATTTAATATGTACAGTTTATTTATGGCCCCCTGACCATGTATGAAGTTTCGAGCCAATCGGATGGCAGGAACCTTATGATTTTGAATTTTGGACCAATTTCGGGCCTCTTTAACTTCAATGACTAGATTTTCTTAGATCCCTGGCATTTAAATTCTTCAATGTTGGTCCTCTGGAGTCTGTCCTTTGCTTTGGTTACTTCGGAGCGTCAAATCCACGCTTTTAGTACTCTTTTTCAGTCGAAGCTCCTTATTACACCCTGCAACAAAAGCACAATTAAAATATGACATTAAACATTATCTTGTATATAAAATTAGGTAATAACTGGGGTCTGATATGCAATATTCGACCCTCATCACAAGGTCTACCACTGAGCCATGAGTAGGAACCCAAAAGACCATGGAAACTTGAACAAATGGTAATAACATCCAATCTTCACTCATGTGCCCATGGGCCCACACATGTGATCATGTGGAACCCACAAACTGAAATTGCATGGAATAGTCTGCCACGGCGCGTGCAAAAGCTTGGAAGAGCTATAAATTTATGGTTAAGTCCTTTTTTTTTTTTGGGGGGGGGGGTGCAGTGATTAGGCCAATTAATATACTTTATCATTTAAAACTAATAAGGCAAATCAACTTCCAAGCCAAAGTGGATCCAATCACATAAACTACAAGAGATATCAATCAAGCAACTAGAAATGGTGAGCTTGTGTGTGCTTTGCAAGCTAAGTGCCTAACATACAATCCAATTCAAGAATTCGTTCTGTTTTACTAATCGAACACATAAACATGAATTGAGTTGTGCTCAAATGACAATTGTAAATACGAGCATGTATAGTGGTTCGGTTTTCCTACTCCACTCCCGGCGGACACACTCTCCTCAAGTGTACCGGTATTCACAATCTTAAGAGTTTTCAATAGTTTTACCCCTAACATTTACAACGCTACATGAGGACGTAACTCACGTACACCCCCGTGTCGCAGGAATATGTTTCCACTCGTGTCGGTAGCTCCGTTAAGAGACTTTAGTTGGTTTTTTTTAAATCGGATAACTAACAACCACAAGCGGTCCAAGGCCCTATGTACACTTCTACCAAAGGCTTCCCATGGAGACTAACACGTCGTGTTTGGTGAATTCGGCCCTACACAAGAGCCTATGTCCTACACAAGATTGAGCTTGTCGGATTGAGCCCCTTTTGTAGCGCATTCTTGAGATGATTCTTCGATGCTCTCTTGTGCTTGAATTAACTTCTCAATTCTCCCCTGATTGTTGAGGTGACCAGGGTGGTGGGAGGATGATGGAATCTCCTACAACTAATGGATAGTTGATTTTCCATAGGATTCACCTAGATGTGTTTTCTAGAGGATTTAGACAAGGATTTGATTATAGGTTTAGTGTCTAATCACTGGAACATGGATGAGATCAAGTTCATCTTCAAAGGGAGTTTTGAATGCTTATTCAAGTGATAAATCACAAGGAAGATTGCTTATATCTCTTTGGTTTAAAGACTTAGGATGAGGGATATGAGTGGGGAATTACTTATGCTTCTATTGCACCAAAAATCATCCAAATGCCGAAATGCCGAATGCCCCATATAAAGGAAACGAGTTCCAACAGTAAAAAAACAGGCAGAAAATTGTTTTTTCGATTGATCAAGCAACCCTCGATGGAATTGAAGGTCCCTCGATGGGATCGAGAAAATCTAGAAAATAGACTGTTGTTGGATATTTCTAGTCACTTTCGATCGTTCAAAAGTTTGATCGAGAGGCATTGATGGTCTGTCAATGGTATCGAAGTTCACCTGAAATTTGTTGTTTTGGGCTTGAATTTTTTACAACAACTTTCCACCCATTTTAGCCTAACTTATAATGTTCCAATTTGGCTCCTAAAGCCTTCTGATAATCAATTAAGGTTTACCTACAAAGGTTAGGATCATTTACAGGGTAGGTTGTTTTTTATCTAAGGTTAGGGTCACCAAGGCTCGATTTACCTGTTTCCTTCTTGTCCTCTAGTGTCTTTGGTCTTCAGCTTCCAAAGGCTCAACCGACTCACTAACACATAGACTCGCATGATTGACAAATAGATGCACAAATCAGTGCACTAACACATGCGTGTTTGATTAGGTAGGTCCCTCCCTTAAACAACGGGTGACACCCCGACACTCCTAAATGTATACTTGTTTGGGTTGATAAAGAGTATATTCTTGGCTTAGAACTCTCATCACTTGTTGTAGATGGATTAAAATGATCCTCCCACGAATAGTTGTAGATTGGAATGTCTTCAAAAGATACAACGAAAAACTCAACTATGAACGACTGTGGAATCTTTGTCATCACCAGCATAAATGCACTGCTCCGATAGGCCAAACGGCATGACTAACCAGACATAGAACCCATCCTTTGTCTTAGAAGTTTTCTTCCATTCATCTCTTGGATGATTATGAGATGATACCCACTTCTTATATTGATATTCAAAAAGATCGTTAAGTTGTAAAATTGGTCATAATTTGAAGTATGTTATCCAAACGTGGGATCAAGAAAGCATACTTTAATTATCTTATTGATGGCATGGCGGCACATTTGGCAACTGTTGTCCTTCTTTGAGTTAAAAGAGCAAACAATGCACAAGCTGATTCCTCCACCAATTGACAAACCTCAGCATATTCTATTAGATCCATTTGACATGCGGAGAGATTTGACAAAGTTGCTCCAGGAACCAAATTGATTGCATGATGAACATCACACATGGGTGGCAGTTGATTTGGCTACTCATTAGGAGCCAAAATTTGAAATTAGGATAGTATATCTTGAATCTCATGTGGTTTGGTGGAGACATCGTTGGTTAGTTCTAGCTTGTATTCGCACTATATGAAAATGCACACTATCTGCTATTCCTGAATCTCTTCAATGAATCACACATGCTAAGCACTATTAAATATGGCTTGTCCCCATCAGGTTCTCCATCTCTCATAGGCTTGAGATTGCTGCCTTTTGTGCATGAAACTGTATGTATTTTTGTGGCCCCTTATGAGTCACATCTTTGTCGTATAACCATGGTCGTCCTAGCAGCATGTTTGACTTTTGTTGGAATAACGACACACCAAAACGATTATTCGTAATGACGCAAGTAGAAGTCCACTAAGCACTTCTTTGTTAGGGAACAAATGTATAATTGATCCGTGCAATTTGTATGCCTTCTGGTGCTTTTGGGCTTTTAGCTTTAACTTGTCAATTATGTTCTACAAAGCCACAAATTTCTCTCTCTTTGCAAAGTGATGAAAATTTTATTAAAAAAGCGCTAAAGGCGTGCAAAGCTATAAAGCCCCAAAGGAAGCTAAAAGAGACCCTCTACATGAATATTCAAAGAAAATGCCGAGTCTTTAACATTCACTTTTGCCCACTCAACCATCCCTGACACCTACCCATGCTCGTCTTTGAAGCATCGGTTGTTCCTTTCACCCTGTATGGTCTAAAGACCGCTAATAAGGACAATCTCCATAAAAGCTTCCCTTATCGTGACCACCCCGTGCCAAGCTTGTAACAATCTCAATTGATGTGGGCATTACCCATGGGATCTCAAAAATCCCCAACAAACCCTCCCAAACCATCCATGTGAGCGGACAATGAATAAACATGTCATTTAGTAATTCTTCATTGCTAAGACACATGGGACACATGTTCAAAATAATCATTGCCCCTTTTTTTTAAAGGTTGTTGATGGTGAGCACTCTCCTTCTACCTGCTAGCCAAGCAAAGGCTGCCACCTTAGGGGGGCACTATATTGCCATGCTCAAGCCACCAAAATTAAACCTGACTTGACCTTTCATGAGTGATCAAACTATAGAACTTCATCAAAAACTTGATGAACTTCGACACTCCCCGACTCATGGTATTCTTGCCTCGGGCAGAAGGCTTAAGCCCTGGAGCATAGCTAAAGCCTTCACAAACTCCTCCATCTCGAACGATAGATTTCTTCGACATGACAGAGACCACACCCACTTCTTTTCTTTAATAAAAAAACATTTGGCAATTGTAATGTTGTTATTTGTCGCAATCCTGGTGAGCCTAGGAAATTCAAATAAGAGGGGTCTTTCCCCTATCCAAAAGTCTTCCCCAAACCTCATCCTCTCACCCACCTTGAATTTAGTTGCCACACTTTCAATGACCTTCTAAATCTTAGAGGTCGTATACAATGAGAACCCTTTTCCTACCACCCTTTTGCTGGGGCTCCATACTTTGCAATCAATACTTGGCACCACAGAGCCATCCTTAAACCTGAATCTCCGCAACCACTTTCCCAACAATGCCTCATTAATTGCTTCCAACTGCTTCATCCTCACCCCAATCTCCCAATTTGGCTGGCAAAAGATGCTTCGGTGGCTTAACTACACAGAGGAAGACCTAGATACATGGATGTGAAACAATCAACATCACATCCAAACACCATAACCAAATCCTTGATTTCCTCTTTTGATGTGCAAATCCCTAACATTTCACTCCTTGAGATGTTCATCCTGAGGCCCAAAACTACTTCAAAGCACTTAATGATCTTGGTCTCAAATGTCACGAAAAATGATGGTATCATCAATAGACTGTAAGTGGGAAACCTGAGGCCCTCCCCACCACAACATTCATATCATGGTATCCAAAAATGGTTACGTAATGGCCATTATAGGAAATTTTACATGTAACACCCTGCTATGGCCGATACAACTTCTTTTTCACACACACACACACACACACAGAGGGAGAGAGGGAGAGAGAGATTTGGCGCGCGCGGGGGGGATTGAGACCATCTATACCTCTTTCAGGTACTAGCTATTATTAGCACCATTAGTGCTTGTCTTAGTGTTCTGGACAATCTTGTTATCTTGGGTGAGTTCTAAGTGAGGGAGATCATCTATACCTCCTTCAAGGACTTGCTATTATTAGCAGCATTAGTGCTTGTTTTAGTGTTCTGGACGTGGATTGAGACCATCTATACCTCTTTCAGGTACTGGCTATTATTTGCACCATTAGTGCTCATCTTAGTATTCTGGACAATCTTGTTATCTTGGGTGAGTTCTAAGGGAGGGAGATCATCTATACCTCCTTTAGGTACTAGCTATTATTAGCACCATTAGTGCTCGTCTTAGTGTTCTGGACAATCTTGTTATCTTGAGTGAGTTCTAAGGGAGGGAGATCATCTATACCTCCTTCAAGTACTTGCTATTATTAGCACCATTAGTGCTTGTTTTAGTGTTCTGGACGTGGATTGAGACCATCTATACCTCTTTCAGGTACTAGCTATTATTAACACCATTAGTGCTCATCTTAGTGTTCTGGACAATCTTGTTATCTTGGGTGAGTTCTAAGGGAGGGAGATCATCTATACCTCCTTCAAGTACTTGCTGTTATTAGCACCATTAGTGCTCATCTTAATGTTCTGGACAATCTTGTCATCTTGGGTGAGTTCTAAGGGAGGGAGATCATCTATACCTTCTTCAAGTACTTGCTATTATTAGCACCATTGTGTGTGTGTGTGTGGATTGGGACCTTCTATACCTCTTTCAGGTACTAGCTATTATTAGCACCATTAGTGCTCGTCTTAGTGTTCTGGACAATCTTGTTATCTTGGTTGAGTTCTAAGGGAGGGAGATCATCTATACCTCCTTCAAGTACTTGCTATTATTAGCACCATTAGTGCTTGTTTTAGTGTTCTGGACGTGGTTTGAGACTATCTATACCTCTTTCAGGTACTTGCTATTATTAGCATCATTAGTGCTCATCTTAGTGTTCTGGACAATCTTGTTATCTTAGGTGAGTTCTAAGGGAGGGAGATCATCTATACCTCCTTCAAGTACTTGCTATTATTAGCACCATTAATGCTCATTTTAGTGTTGTGGACAATCTTGTTATCTTGGGTGAGTTCTACTTTAGCTGCTCCTGGTCTCGAAGCAAACAGACGCGACATAAAGCCACTTGTAGTAGAATGGTAAGGTGTGGACCCCTTGACCTGGAAGCCACTATGTGATGGGAACATCTCACGCACATGCACGCGCCCTCTCCCCCATGTGCACGAGGAGGGCCCTACCATCGATTTGGATTGATGACGACGTCCAAGGAAGACCTTCTAGTTAGAGGATTGCGTTTTGGTTCATTGGAGTGAACCCGATAGTCTTGTGAATCCCACCATGGGTTCTCATGATCGTGGCCTACTATTCTAATTAATCTAGTACTTTGGGTTTTGCTTATTATTTTTATTATGAATATCATGGACGGTTTAGATTGCTTTGATTAGTTGTTAATTTTTATTACTTCGTCTCCAAGTAATAGGTAATGCACATGGCGCGAGTTTTGAGGTATAGGATTTTATTATAAATAGGCACCCCTTGTAGTCTTTTTTCTCATGAAAGATTAATAAAATTTTTACGTTTTTCTGCTCTTTTAAATTTCTGAGCTGTGGAGATCCAATTGGGTGTGAAACCATCCTTTCCTCGAAGGGCCGACTACCGTAGTGCGAAGCCATACCTATCCTAATTCACCCCCACCTTCTACCATCTATATTTCTCTTCTCCAGCGATCATCTACGCTTTAAATTCATCCTTTATTGCAGCCGTTTTTCTCTCTACAGCAGATCGTGTAAACCGTGTATCAGATCAGGCTGAAATTTGGAGGTTTTGTGTCCCACCCCTAGCCGACCAGGGCCAAGCTAGCCGTTTTCTGATTTGTGGGCCTCACACATGTGCGGGACACCTCCAGCGTACGTGCGTCTGGGCCTTCACTGCTGTCCGCGCATGACACTTTTCTAGTTCGTCTCTCATCTCTTTCACCCCTAATCCCTAACCCTAACACTAAATTCCTCAAATTCCCAATTTTATGCCCTTTCTTCAACCTGAGGGTTCCCCGAATTAAAATCCATGAAACCCTTGGATTGGGGAATTATTTCTGTGCATGTGTGGATGAATTTACCCTCATTTGATTATTGTTTGGTTTATAATTTTGATTGATCCAACCCTAACTTGTGTAGGCCTAAGCCTGCATAGAGTCCCCTTGATTGAATGCTTGAACTTTTGCGTGGGATATGGAATTTTATGTAATTATTTCCGAACTAATGTGATCTAAAGCCTGAAATTCTTGCACATCATATATGAATTTCATGTACTGCATCAAATTTGGTACTGCATCAAATTTGGTATCAAAGAACAAGGTTTTTATAGGGGAATGCATTGCATGTTTAGGATTTAGTTTATTTGTGTCTATTATGCATCAAGTATCATCATATAGAGCTGCTTAGAGGTCCATAATTCCTGATATAAGCTGCTGAATTTTCTGCTATTAGAAAATCCCCATATCTCTTTGCTGGATTTTCTGTTGACAGATTCTTTGGGCAGATAAGTTGCTGGAAATTGAATAGTATTGTGTCGTCTCCCCCATATAGAGTCCAATAGGAGCATTTAGTCCCATCTAGGTGCATATAGTTGTATGAGAAGGTCCTTAAGTCGAGTTAGTAGTTGTATGCCCACATGTGTGGGTCGTGGTTTTGGCTTGTACCCTACACTAAACATGGAGCAATTGCAAGGGTCAATGAATAAGCTGACCCAACAGTTTGAGTATTTGGGTAAGCGCTTGGAACAACGTATGGATCAACGCTTTGAACAACTTAATGTGTGCATTACCCAACTAGAGACCTCTGCCAAGGCAAATCCCACCATTGGGGTAGATGCCCAATCTCAGGCAAGTGGTCAGGAGGATAGACCAAGGAATGGAGATGGCCAAGGAATGGGTTATGGGCGTGCACCCATGCACCTACGCACCCACCCTGTGAGGGACATCAAGACCACTAAAACCCCGATGCGCAACTTCTCAAAGGATTTAGATGCCCCAATGTTTGATGGTCACTTGAACCCTAAAGCTTTTCTAGATTGGTTGGCAAACATGGACCACTATTTTAAGTGGTACGACATGTATGGCCTTGTAGCTAGAGAGAGTGCACCAAAGGCTAGTGTAGAGTTACCCAATAAGGCCATTTCGGTAGTGGATGAGTTTTGTGATGTCTTTCCTGATGATTTACTGGCTAAGTTTCCCCTATGAGGGATGTACAGCACACCAGGACGTGGGACACCGTACTACCTATAGCCGAGTTTGCATTTAATAGTTCTGTTGATAGGTCCAAAGGAAGTCCTTTTGAAGTCGTTATTGGTTATAAACCTAGGAAACCTATTGATCTTGTCCCTATGTCACTATCCCATAGGCCATCAGAGTCTGCAGAGTCTTTTGTGCATCACATTCGCTCATTGCATCAAGAAATTAGGTGAAAGATTACTACTAGTAATGAACATTACAAAATTTCTGCAGACCAATGTAAACGATTCAAGGAATTCAATGTAGGGGACTGTGATGGTCCGCATTAGGCCAGAGCGGTACCCTCAGGGAGTCGTCCGTAAATTACACGTGTAGCGTTGGACCATTCAAAATTATAAAATGAAAGTCTCAATGCATATGTGGTAGATCTTCTATATTACATGGGAATTAGTTCCACATTCAATGTGGAGTATCTAGTTGCATTTTAAGGGACCACTGATACATTGTCCGGCCTTTCACCTAACCATCTTAATTCCTAGAGCTGGGCATTCTTGACCCGATCCGGTGGATCCGACCCAATTAGACCCGATCCAACCTGATCAGAACCAAACCGAATCGAACCGACGGCCTGGATCGGTGCGTATCGAGTAGGATCAATCAGATCTGACCGTCTTTCGGATCGTGGTCCATCCGGACTGATCTGACCCGAAACCCGAACCGAATGGATCCGACCCGAACTGATCCAACCGATCCGAAATGGGTACTTCCTATATATATACAACTTTTAAGTTTTTTACCCTAATACTTTTACCCCTCTTTCTTTCTTACCTTACCCATCAAACGAACTTTTACCCTCTTTCTTTCTGACCCTACCTGTTGAACGATCCTCTCTTCTTATTTGTTAAATCTCTATCCGAAGCCACAACAACAATTCCGGCCGTCCCTGATTCGAAGAAGACAGGTATGCTATTTTTTTTTTTTTTTATAATTTCTTTTCCCCAAGTCCATGAGCGAACGATTCTAAACCCTAACCTAAGTTAGATAATCAGATCCACTAGGTTGGAAGTTGGAACCATCATGACGTTCATCCAGTGCAGAAATCAACCCTATCGGCTCCGCAGGTGGGCCACACATGAGAACAATGTGTAGCCATTGATAAATAGAAAAATGTAGATGTGGTCCACCTGATGAGTCGATATGGAATATTTACATATAAGGTGATCATCATGTTGACGCCAACCTATTGGATGGTTTGGATGCTATACAAACATGGAAGGTTGGAAGTTATCTACTAGCTGTACCATAACTTAACTTACAGTCCAACCCGTTGGACTTAAGACCTACTATATATATATATATATATATATATATATATATAACCTGTCAGAAATTGGATTGTTTACTAAGTTACACCTGTAGGCTTTTATCGTACTGAGTAAACTCAGTTGGGCCCACTGTGAATGTATGTGGTTTATCCACACCGTCCATCAATTTTTCCTACTAATTTTAAGGGTTGATCCCTGAAGTAAATCCAAAGCTCATGCGGACCATACCATAGGAAACAGTGTGGAATAATGATTTCCACCATTGAAACCTTCCTAAGGCCCATAGTAATGTTTATTTGTCATCCAACATGTCCGTAAGATCACAAAAACATGGACGAAGAGAAACCAAAAACATCAGCTTGATCCAAAACTTCCGTGGCCTCCAAGAAATTTTCGAAGGTAGAGGTTCAATCACACTGTTTCCTATGGTGTGGTCCACTTGAGATTTTTATATGCTTCCGTTTGGGCTCGAGTCCTAAAATTATTTGTTAATATGGATGAACGGTGTGGATAAAATAAATAAATAATAGTGGACCCCACAGAGTTTACTAAGTACGATAAGGGTATTGAGTTACTCAGTACGCAATCCACTTCCAACCTGTCAGTAGCTAATCGACGTCCCACTCCCAGATGCCAGCTACATAGGTGACAGGCTGTTGCCTATTGTAAATACATGTCGTGCGAAGATGAGTGTGTACGCACCTCGAGCTCCAAGTTGCACGAATGGCTCAAATGAGATCAAAGTTACATGGCCACACCATAACGTTTATTTTCCATCTAATCTTTTAATAATATTAAAATACATGGATGAAGTGGAAAAATAAATTTCATATTGATTCGAAACTTCTGTGATCTGAAAAAGGGTTTCAATGGTAAACGATCAATCCTCCACTATTTTTTGCATTGTGGTCCAATCGATCTTTAGATCCGTCTTATTTTTTGGCTCAAGCCTTAAAACAAGCTCTCCAAATAGATGGATGGTTTGGATATAACACATGCTTCATAGTTTGACTAAAAACTTACTGACATCAATACACCACCACTAGCCAATCTGCTTCCAGTTTGTATCGCTCACTTCTCTCTTCCAATCCGAACGTTGCTCAACCTGATCCGATATAGTTTTTCTGACCAAGTTGGACTCGGTTCGGGTCAGGCTAGCAGTGCATCGGATCGGATTGAGTCAGATGACCCGGACCTGGTCCTTAATTGGATCGAGTTCAGATTCGGCCATGTAGAATACGGACCGAGTCGAGTTGGACCCAATTCGGTCCGACTCGATCCGATGCCCAGCTCTACTGATTCCCCAGACCTTTCCCTTAATCCATGGCCCGCTCTCGACCCATCTTTCCGGCCTCTACCTCCCATACCTACCCTTCCCACACCTAAAGAGGAAATAAAGGATATTCTGGACCATTAGATAGTATCGATGTCGGACGACAGATTTCAAAAGTTCTTGGTCAAGTGGAAGTCACGCCCAGCTTCAGACAGTACGTGGCTCGCTGAGGAGGAGCTTCAGAGACTTGATCCCGACATATCGGAGCGGTTCAGGAGTTTTGTTTCACTAGTGACGAAACCTTCACAGCCGGGGAGAATTGATGGGGACATCTCACGCACATGCACCCCCCCTACGCACGTACGCAAGGAGGAGGAAGGCTCCATCATCGATCTGGATCGATGATGACGTCCAGGGAAGACCTTCTAGTTAGAGGACTGTGTTTTAGTTCATTGGAGTGGACTCGATAGTCATGTGAATCTCGCCATGGATTCTCATGATCGTGGTCCACTATTCTAATTAATTTAGCACTTTGGATTTTACTTATTATCGTTATTAGGAATATCATGGACGGTTTAAATTACTTTGTTTAGTTGTTATTTTTTATTACTTCGTCTCCAAGTAATAGGTTGCGCATATGACGTGAGTTTTGGGGCATAAGATTTTATTATAAATATGCACCCCTTGTAATCTTTTTTTTTTTTATGGAAAATTAATAAAATTTCTGTGTTTTTCTGCTTCTTTAAATTTTCGAGTTGTGGAGATCCAATTGGGTGTGAAACCCTCCCTCAAAGAGCTGACTACCGTAGTGCGAAGCCACACCTATCCCGATTCGCCGCCACCTTCTACCATCTATATTTCTCTTCTCATACGATCATCTATGCTTCAAATCCATTCTCTATCGCAATCGTTTTTTTTTCTACAGCAAATTTTCAGAATTTAGCCCTGTAGGAGGGCTGAAACTTCAACGGAGCACCACGCACAGACCGTGCATTGGATCTGGCTAAAATTTAGAGGTTTTGTGGCCCACCCTTGGCCGACCAAGGCCAAGCTAGCCATTTTCTGATTTGTGGGCCCCACACATGCGGGACACCTCCAGCGCACGTGCATCTGGGCCTTCACCGCTATCCACGCGTGACACTTCTCTAGTTTGTCTCTCTCCTCGCTTTCATCCCTCGTTCACCCATAATCCCCAACCCTAACCCTAAATTCCTCAAATCCCCAATTTTATGCTCTTTCTTCAACCTTAGGGTTTCCCGAATTGAAATCTGTGAAACCCTTGGATTGGGGAATTATTTTTGTGCATGTGTGGATGAATTTACTCTCGTTTGATTATTGTTTGGTCTATAATTTTGATTGATCCAACCCTAGCTTGTGTAGGCCTGAGCTTGCATAGAGTCTCCTTGATTGAATGCTTGAACTTTTATGTGGATATGGAATTTTGTATAATTGTTTCTGAACTAACGTGATCTAAATCTTGAAAATCTTGCACATCGTATTTGAATTTCATGTCCTGCATCACTATGCCTGGTCATTCTTTTTATTCTTGCACTTCTCGTTCCATCTATTATGCTTTATACAAGTTGTTTAGTCGAACTGTCACCTAATGATGTTGGATGTCTGACTGCAATCTGTTGCAGTATTGTGCCATATGTTGCTTGGTTATTTCCATTAAACGAACAAATCATCCATTCATAATACTGTTGGGTGTGCTCCTCAACAGCCAGGTTGTCTTAATGTAGGGTGAGAAGTTCCTGAAATGTGACAATCTCATAGTCGAGGAGCTAGAACCTCTACTTAACCCTTACTTTTATTTCCTCCAATTATTTGACTGGGGGAATACCACAACGTCATAGGTCTTCTTCAGCCATGTACCACTAGTCCTTGGGTCATTGATGTCCTTTGGCTTCAAATCCGCAAAATGCACCCTAACAGCTCCTAACATCTCATACCAATGGAAATGGAATTACATTAACTTCATCTAATCGTTGAAAATCTCAGGATCCAAATTACCATCATGATTCGCAGTCTTGATCTTTAGAAGAATTGTTATGTACTTGATGTGATAATTCTGTTCTCCCTCAAGATTTACTGGATATTCCTGTCAACATGGGGATGCAAGGCTTGGGACCTTGCCGTGGTTAGTGATGATGTTGAAGTCAGTGCACATCCCACCATCAACATGAAGTTCATGTCATTCATTTCGGATTGTCCTGTGTTGATCGAAAGGCGAGATGGTTGGGGCATCTCTCCTGACAGGGACAGGTACATCCTTCGGTCTTACCTATTACCACACATACGGTTAAGGCTTCCCACTTAGGTGGATCTTACCCAATTTTACTGTGCAAGACATTACCAGACACCTTATAGGTTGTTGTTAAATGTGCAATTATCAGTTTTTACCCTTGTTCCTTCCTTCTATGATGGCCAAATGGCTGGACTTACCACTTAACTGATTTGATGCAATTCATTTGCTTCATCTAATGTCCATCATTTGTCACATGGGTACTTGTCTTTTTATTTTTTATATATATATTTTTTATTTTTTTTTAATCTCCCTCTTATGATCTTATCTCAGTACTAAGAAGGTCCGCTTCTTGTCCCGTGTTAAATGCGCAATTATCAGTTTTAGGGAGTTGGTGAGTTAGCTAGAGTTATTGGTTTGGGATAAGGTATGATTAAGTTTTGGGGGTTGGAAGAAGGGAACAATATGTTTTTGGGAAGGGAAATATGGACGGTTAGGGTTGTGGTGATGGGGGAGAGGGACAATTAGAGTTTTGGAGAGGTAAAGAGACAAGTTAGGCATTTGGGAATTGATTTTGGAGATGGTAAGTTTTGAGATGGACGGAGGAAGGAAAACAAAGAAATAACACAAATAGGTAAAGGACAAAAAGGGAAATTTCTATTCCAAGAGTGTCTTGCTTGTACACCACTTTTAATGCAACTGGAGATGCACCCCCCTCCCCAAAAGCTCAAGAAAATAAAAATGAACTTGTATTTCTAATAAGCAACATAATGAGTTCACAGGTCCCTTAAAGAGGCTTAAATTGGCAAACAAACATAAAGATTCACAGATCAGATTTAGCCGCCTAATACCCACCTGCCTTTGCACATGTGAGCAAACAGTCCAGGTTCATCGTAGGTGGCCCAAGCAATCTAACTCACAGCAGCTGCATGTACAAATACAAGGTCATCTCATCGTGGGGGAAAGAGAACACGTTTTCTCAAATGTGGCCTGAAAGACTTCTGTTCACAAGGAAAATACCAGATTGAATATGCATCTTTTTCATTTTGAGCCTTCGTGGCTCTTATTTCATTCCATTTATTCACCCTCTTTTGTTTTAATCTGGGATCCAATCTGAACAATCAAGTCTGTGATGACCCTTGGACCCTGAGCGCTTGGATTTCTTGATGGTTTTTCATCTTTTACCTTTGATGCAGTTGTCAAAGATACTGCTATTCTTCTTATAGCTTATTTATGGCTATATTTGGGACTACTGATCCAGTACATACATATTTGGGACTAGTGCTTCCAGTACATACACATCAACCCTGGGATCCTGAGCTCTTGGGTTTATTGATGGTTTTTCATCTTTTACTCTTTGATTTAGTTGTTGAAGATACTGTTATTCTTCTTATAGCTTGTCAGTGCTTCTATTCACTTTGATAAATATTGAAAAAATCTAATTAACATTGTGCAGGATGTAGAGGATCGATTGCCTTCGGAGTTGTCTGGTGGAATGAAAAAACGAGTAGCATTAGCTCGGTCCATAATATATGATAATACAAAGGAGGCAGTAGAACCAGAGGTATGTG
Source organism: Magnolia kwangsiensis (assembly GCA_037074715.1). NCBI lineage: Eukaryota > Viridiplantae > Streptophyta > Magnoliopsida > Magnoliales > Magnoliaceae > Magnolia > Magnolia kwangsiensis. The sequence continues at coordinate 77,998,675 of CM073574.1, forward strand.
CAGTGTATATCACAAAGCACCTATGTGGTTTCAACCCTGACACTAGCATCCAAGTGTTAAACCACTGCTATATTTTGTAGTCAATCTCAGAAATACACTAGGTATGATTGTGTATCAGATTTCCTCTGTTTTCCTGTATGATACTTAGAATGTTCAACTCCTTGCAATATGATTGACAAAATACAAAATAATATAGCAGTGTTAAACCACTGCTATATTTTGTAGTCAATCTCAGAAATACACTAGGTATGATTGTGTATCAGATTTCCTCTATTTTCCTGTATGATACTTAGAATGTTCAACTCCTCGCAATATGATTGACAAAATATGAAATAACAAACACATATGCCTGTGAAAACTGGTACTAAATTGTTGAATCTCACTTGAGGGTTTTCAATGAATATAGTTGGCGCAGTTGGAATGGTTATTTTCATCGTCTAGATTGTGTTTCAGGTTGCAGGACAGCACTGTCCCATAAAAACTTCAGGAGCACTATATTTTCAGGGATAAGACATGGGTTCACCATTTTGATTTGAGAAATTACTGTCATAGTGTGCAATTTTGATTTGTTAGAGGCCAAAATAAATAATAATAATAATAATAATAATAATAATAAAAACCTCTTGATGTCAATTTGGTCATAATGGGAGTTGAGATGTCTTCAATGTCATTTTTGAAAGCATTTGATGTTGGAGGCAACAGTGACATATACCATGCCCTTCCTACTTTTTCTTAAGGGTAATTTTCTCCTTGGAGTATTTATCCAGAGCTAAGCAACATACAAGGTGGGCACCCTTGTCCTAATCGTTGAATACAAACAACAATTCAACAACTGATGACACTGACCGTAACTACAGCCACGTCAAGTCATCTTCTGTCATCTAGCAGAGGCATCTATGGAATACGACAATGAAACAAGCTTCATCAAGAAGGTGCTTTTTTTCTTCATCAGGAAAATGAAAAGTTCCATTGGTTTGTTTATTTATTTATTTATTATTATTATTATTTTTTAAAAAAAAGGAGAAGAAAAAGAAAAAAAGGATGGCATGGCTGTAACTAGATCCATGGTATTACTTGCATTTGGAAACCAAACGGCCCCTAACTGGGGCAATGTAACCAGCAGTGAAACTCAGAAACCTGTTGGCTTATTTTTCTAACACTCGTGTTGTGGCAGGTGCTCTTGTATGACGAACCCACTGCTGGGCTTGACCCAATTGCATCTACTGTAGTCGAAGATCTTATTCGCTCTCTCCATTTGAAAGGAGAAGACGCTCTTGGGAAACCAGGGAAGATTGCATCTTACGTCGTCGTCACTCACCAACATAGTACTATAAGAAGAGCAGTTGACAGGTGATAATATCCTTCCTAACTCCCCCCATCTCACCAATAGAGGATTCCACCTGTAAGCCAACCAAATCTTCTTGTATTGAACAGGCTTTTGTTTCTCCATGAGGGGAGAATCGTATGGGAAGGCATGACTAACGAGTTCACCACGTCAACAAATCCCATTGTTAGACAGGTAATGCAATATGTCAATTTCACGGCTTGCCATGTCTCCAGGAGCACTTACGGATATACCTTTAAAAGCCTGAGCTGGGTTTTCTTTTGTACTTGGGTTTGCAGTTTGCATCTGGAAGCTTGGATGGTCCAATCAGATATTGAAGGATACACTCCCCTGGTGAGGAATATATAAAACCCATTCATTTTGATGGCATTCTGGGGTTAGGGTGGAATTTTCTTTGTCACCAAGATGGATGGAGGGAACGAGACACTGTTTCCACTCCCATGTTCCTCCTACTTTCGTTTCCCTCCCCTCCCAACCGTTAACAGGTTCCAGCCATGTACTGGCAACTGTATAGTGTTGATGATGAGGAAGACAATGGTATCAGATGTAGAATTCTCATGTCAGCATTGCAGATTTGTGAGGTTGACAGATAAGTTGTAGGAAATGTAGGATGATGAGAAGGTGCTAACAAGGCAACTTCCAGCATTTATTGTACTTGCTGGTATTGTTCAATCACATAGGTTTACATTCTGATATTTCTCAAGGCTGTTGTTATTCAGTGTATGCTACAACTACGAAAAATAGCTGAATTCCCTAATAGGCCCACGCCAAACAACATACACACCAAAAGCGTGATATCCCATTTGTGTTTTTATCTGTCACCCACAAATTCTTGAACTGGAACAGTTGTGTTCAGCAACATAATCCTAACGAGTCTTGGAAACCACATACACCCAGCTTGTTGCTTGCTCAGTGACTTGGTCCCAAGGTTGGCAGGCTCCGAGGAATCAACTTGGTCAGCTCATAAAACTTGGCTTAAGTGCCATTTGGTAAAAACTGAAAAATTAGGTCTGAAAATTAATTTAAGTGCTGAATGTTAGTACTTGTAAGTATTGAAAAATCTGTTTGGTAATTTGTCTAAAAAAAGTCCTGATATATGAAATTAGGCACTTTTTTTTTTTTTTTCACAAAAATCTGTATGGTAAACACAAAACTATAAATGTTCGAAAATTGGCAGTTTGTTGTATTTGCCCTGTTGTCTCAATTTTCTATGTTATGTAGATTATGAGACAACTTGTCATTTTCATGCTACCAAGTTGGCACACCTATGCCCTATGCATATATATCTCTTAAACATAATCTTTCGTTTGATGGATGTATTCTTTTTAATGTAATAATCATAACCCTTGGATTGGTGTTCTCGAGTGGACAACTAATAAGAGAAGCGCAACAACATTTCATATTTAATTGATAAAGGCTGATTTGAAGGATAGGATCATCTAATATTTATTAATTAATTATTATTATTATTATTTTGCGTGGACCATCCACGTGGACGGGTTAGCCCTGGCCTCACCCAAGACGGCGTGGCCCTTGTTACAAGGCCCACCTTGATGCATGTATTCTATATCCATGCCGTCTATCTACTTTTCCTGATCATTTTAGGGGTTGAGCCAAAAAATGAAGTAGATCCCAATCTCAGGTGGACCATACCATAGGAAACAGTTGTGTTGACCATTAAAAACTTATTTTGGGCGACAAAAGTTTTTTAACTCCAGCAGCAGATATATATATATATATATATATATATATATATATATATATATATATATATATATATATATATATAGGAACGCTCACCTGCGAACCAGTTCGTACATACTACGTTCGAACTTTTTTGAGAACCCATCATAGGTGATGTGGATCCTAAATCTGAACCGTTCATGTGAAGCAGCACCCTGTGAAACCCCCAAGGCTGAAGTTTTTTTTCGAAAATGCTGGTGGGCCATAGCAAAGAGAAATGCAAATCAAGGGAGGAAACTGTTTTCATATTTCATGGCCCATCAAGTTTTGGATCAAATTAAAACTTTGGCCAGAGGGGTTTCACGGGGTGCTGCTTCACATGAACGGTTCAGATTTAGGATCCACATCACCTATGATGGGTTCTAAAAAAAGTTCGTACGTAGTACGTTCGCAGGTGAGCGTTCCTCTCTCTCTCTCTCTCTCTCTCTCTATATATATATATATATATATTTATTTATTTCCTGCCTTATCCAGGTTTGTGTAACCTTATTACCATGGCAAATAAACACTACAGAAACATTATCACCGGTCTAGAAAGTTTTTAATGGTGAAGTGTTCAATCACTATCACTAGCATGGTCTACCTGAGATTGGATCTGCTTCAATTTTAGGCTCATGCCCTAAAATGATATGGATGGAAGGCATGAATATAAAATACATATATCAAGGTAGGCCCCACATTAAGGGCCGCACAGCCTTGGGTTAGGCAGGGCCGCACATTATCCACTCCCCATCCACAGTGGGCTCCATTTTTACAGTGTTGTTTATCATGAAAATGATGGGCCTACATGTATTCTGGTGGAGCATCATATAACTCCCATGTAACCTGTGTATCCAAATCTGAAGTGGACCACGCCATAGGAAACAGTGGTAATTAAATGCTTTACGATTAAAAACTTCTTGTGCCTCCCAAGTTTTTAGATCAAGCTTATGTTTGTGTTTTTCCTTCATCCATGTCTGTCTCACCTACTCAACAGGTTGGATGGGAAATAAACATTACAGTGGGCCTAAGAAATTTATCAATGGTGGTCGTTCAATCATTACTTTTCCTATATTGTGGTCCACTTGTGATTTGGATCGGCCTCTTTTTTGGTCTCATGCCTTTAAAAAAGCTGAAAAAAAATGGATGAACAGCGTGGATAAACACATACATCATGGTGGGGCCCATAAAGCACCACCATATACAATCAATGTAACCTCGACACTGAACCAGCGGTGGATGAGGCCCAGATCATAGGGGCCCACCGTGATGCATGCATTGTATAACCACACTGTTCATCTGTTTTTCCAACTTATTTTAGGCTATGGTCCCAAAACTGAAGCAAATACAAATTCCAGGTAGACCATACCATAGGAAACAGTAGTTGTTTGACCATTAAAAACCTTTTGTGGGCCACAAGAGTTTTGGATCAAGCTGATATTTGTTTTTTGTTTTTTTATGTGTGACTTTATCAACAGGTTGGATGGTTAATAAACGTTACATTGGATGCTAGGAAGATTTTAATGGTGGCCATTCAATGACCACCGTTTTACTGTGGTGTGGTACACCTGAAATTTGTATCTACTTCATTTTTGGGACCACATTTAAATAAGCTGTTAAAATAGAAGGACATATGTAGATATACAATGAATACATTGAGGTGAGCCTTATGATCAGGGTCTCACCCACATCTTGTGGCTAGGGGTGTGCATTGAGTCGAACCAAGTTGAGTTGGCCCCAACTTAGCTCGGCTCGGTCACCAGGCTAACCTAGCTTGAACTCGGTTTAGCTCAGTGACCGAGCCAACATCTCCGGCTCGACTCAGCTCCATCAGCAATCGGACTAATTTGAGCCAAGTACGAAAGCTTACGAGCTTTCCAGCCGAGCTCGAACTTTGGAGCCTATGTATATTTATATTAACCTGCAGTAGCATCTGCAGTCCCTTGTAATGTCAAATTAATGCTCCGGCACGTACAAAACCACTTTACATGTGGCATAGGTGGATCCAAATCCAAACCATACAAATTTCAGTACAGACTTTGGATGACTCATGGTCCAAAATTCAAATGGAAAGGATGGTTTTTTAACTGTTAGGTTTATGCCTCAAATGGTTGGCTAAAATGAGAACAACTGACTGTTCAAGCTGAATGGATGAATGTTTATTGATCAGAGGTTAGAGTTCTGAAGTCCATCTGATTTTGAGGCTATGCCCCATCTGGCTACAAGATTTGGACGGTCTGAATTAATAAATCCATATGGATACCAGGTTTCCAATGGTAAGCATTTAGTCCCCAATGTTTCTCGTGTTGTGTGACCATGAGCATTTGATCTTCTGAATTTTGAAGTCGTGCCCTATTGTGGCCTTTAGAAATTGATGGACGGAATGGATTTATCATGAAAATCTATGTGGTGGGCCCAAGTAGCTTCCGAGCACAGGAACTTCCTATGGCTCCGGGCACAGCAATCCCTAACTCCATGGAGAAGCAAACAGCTTTCCTTTAATTTATTTAATTCCCTAACTCCCGGATCTCTGGACGGTTTAAATTGATAAAAATCTGTGCCACATGTACGGTGACTGTGTGCTGGTTACACACTAACGAACGCGGATTAATCACTGACAGGTTGAGCAGCGAGACTCGAATGGGTGGACGGTCTTTTGAAGGGCTTATATACCCCTGCGCCGAGTCGAGCAGATTTCGAGCTGGATTCGATCCGAGTCGAGTAGAGTTTGAGCGGGATTCGATCCGCGTTGAGTCACGCTGAAGCAAGCGCGAACTCATTTTTCGAGCTAAAAAATCAGCTCGAACGCAGCTTCTAACCGAGTCGAGTCGGGCTAGCTCGTGTACACCTCTGTTGTGGCAGCAAGTCACACACGTCTGCCACTCCTTAATATGCTTCCGGGGCCATTCCAGGAAACTGAGAGTGTCCACGTTAATGTTCATAAGAAATCCATGCCGTCCCACCAATTTAAAAGCTTATTTTGGATATAGGTCCAAAAATGAAAATGAGGCAGATCCAAATCTCCGGCGGACTACACCACAGTAAATTGGTAATGGACGCACACCATTAAAATCTCCTCGATAGCTACAAAAGTTATGGATGAAGTTGATATTTGTGTTTTCCCTTCATCCAGGGCCATGTGACCTAATCAGCAGGCCCTGGGGAGCTTTTAATGGTAGGTGTTCAGTCACCACTGTTTTCAATTGGTGTGGTCCCTTAAAATTTAGATATTGGATTTGCTTCATTTTTGGGCTACTGTCTTAAAATAATTATCCAAAATGGATATACAGCATGAATAAAACACATATATCATATTGGCCCTTAAAGCACCGTCCAGCAGCCACCTTGCTATTGGCCATGTCAGTAGGCAATCCCTCGAAACCCAATTGGGTACTACTCCACTAGGACCTAGCTAGAGACGGATGGTCATGCCAGGGGATCTACGCCGGATGTATATGTTTTATCCACACCATTTATCTATTTTGGCAAATTGTTTAAAGGCTCAAGTGGACCACACAAAAGAAAGCAATGGGGATTAAACTCATACAGTTGAAACTTCCTAAGGCCAACCATGATGCTTATTTTCTAACATGTTCATAAGGTCACATAGACCTGTATGAAGGGAAAACATATATATTAGATTGATCCAAAACTTCTATGGCCCCCTATAAGTTTTCAATGGTAGGCTTTCAATCCCAATTGCTTCATGTGGCGTGGTCCACTTGAGCCTTCAATATGCCTCCTTTTTGGGGTCATGCCCTAAAATAATCTTTTAAAATGGATGGATAACATGGATAAAACATATACACCACAGTGGGCCCCACAGAGGCTATTCACAACCCTAAGTGCAGGGTCGCATTGTAGTAATAATTCAGTGAGACCGAGGTCGAATCCACAAGGAATGAGGAACGTGGCCTAGAACTAATCTAAGTCTAACTTGGTTTGTTCGATTTTAATTGAGCGATTTTAGGAAAAAGAGAAAAACAAAAGATAAAAGGATTAAGGATCCGGGAATCTACTTGTAGTAATCACCATATTTATTTTATCGATTCAGGGGTTTTAACTTAATTGGAATCGAAGTCTTAATATGTAAGACCCGTATCTTAGTCCGTACCATTTCATAGACTTCCGCGGTCTTACCGGTCAAATTTCGACAACCTTCGACCCTTAACCGATAGTCACGCGCGACCCTGATTCATTTGCCGTCAACCCGAGTCAACTCAACCCGAGACCAATACCATAGCGACCGCGCCGTCGCCGCGGTTCCAATGTCACGACTCGTGCGCCAAGGCGATACCCTGGTCAAGAGATGTGGGCCAACGTTCGGTGCGAGGAAAACGCCGCGCGTTGCGAAACCCAAGAGAATCTCTACGATGTGTTACATCAATCACATCAATCCCATCAATCAATCATCCATCAATCCATCACATGTCAAGTACATGTCAAGTACACATCACTTTCACCCCTTTTCCCAAGCAAGCCACAAAAGTCTTCCATGCCCATACCTCTCTTACACAAAAGGCCTCAAAAGTCAAAAAGGTCTTACACACCCATCACCACTACATCCATCACTCCATCCATCCATCACTCTCTCTCTCTCTCTCTCTCTCTCTCTCTCTCTCTCTCTCCCTTTACAACTCTCTCTTTCTCTTTCTCATTTCAAACTAAAAAAAATCCCAAGCTCCATACGTATGAGAGCTCTCCCAAGCACTCCCAAAATTTTAAGTGTGGCCCACCTTCCCTACCCCATGATCTCCCCATCCTAACCTTCCATTCCCTATCTCCTCCATTGAAATCCAAGCTAAGGAGCTAAGGAGCCCATAGGATCAAGAAGATCGGACAGTGGGTGCTTGATCATACTAGATTTTCATGTTTTTGAGATGGGCCAATTGAGGCCAACCGATCAATGGTTTGGATCTCACTTGGGACCCTAAAATGTGGCCGATGGTCCACTAGGATCATCATGATCATTCCATGATGGGGCCATTCTCCATGGACCCCATCATGATGTTTATTTCTTAGAAAAGGTCATCTAGACCGTCCATATTGGTGGGGAAAGAATCTCCACCGTTGATTCTAAATTTTAATGGTCCCATGTGTTAAATGACCCACTTGATTGTATGATTCATTGCAAGGGAGGGCCCATAGTATCGGGGTCCCTCTATCACAAGCGTGTCCCACCCTCCATCTCTCTCTTTCTCTCCATCTCTCTCTCTCTCTTTTTTTTTAATTTCTTTTTATTTTATTTTATTTTATTTGTAATAGGGTTGTGTGGCCTACTTGAATGGACCCCACCTTGAGCATTTATTTGGTCCAAGTTTTCTTCAATTGGGGCCCACCTTAAATGTTGTACTACATCATCCATCTGTGGTGGTCCACTTCAACAGGGTCCACCATAATGTATTTTTAATTGGACCGAACGGTCCAGCGTCTGGGACGCTGGACGTCCCTGTATAAACAAAAAAAAAAAGAAGAAGAAAAGAATGAAGCTTTTTGGGAGGTCCTCTCATAGGCCCCACCTTAACGTTGGGGTACATTCCAAGCCGTCCATCCTCTTACCAGCCTCAGTTTAGCCATTGAGTAGAAAGATGGTCCTGATCTGAGCATCTGGTGGACCATGGCATCGAAGATTGCATCATCACCATTCAAATATCATTTTTTTATTTTATTTTGTTTCCTAAACGTATAAAAAATTCGAACTTTAGACTCATTTGGTCGGTCTTGAGCCACTGAACGCAATGGACGGAGTGGATCTTTGTAAAGCGGGCCCCACGTGCGAAAAACCCCCAAAAAATGGGTTTTCCCTTTTTTCAAAAACATCATGGCAGAGGCTTTGCCTCTGCCTCTGTCAACGGCAGCAGCGTGCCTCTGTCTCTGTCAACGGCAGCAGCTGCACGCTGCTACGTGCAGCGTTGGGCGGGCAGGTGGACAGCCACCCACGGCCCTGCACGTGGGCCCCACAGTGATGTTTATTTGCGATCCAATCTGCTCATGAGGTGAGCCACCTCCTGAAGTGGGCCCCCGCCAAAATTCAGGCCCATCCAAGGCTCAGGTGGTCCACACCAGAGGAAACAGTGGTGGCTAAAAGCCTACCATTGAAACCATTTTTTTGGCCCATGGAAGTTTTGAATCAAGCTAAAATTTATGTTTTCACTTCATCCAGGTCTGCGTGACCCCATGAACGGATTGGATGGTATATGAACATTGGGGTGGGCCCCACGTGGAGCCCACAGTGATGTTTGTATTGCTCGCACCGTCTGCTGGACGGTGGAGCCCACTCAATTCATGTGTTTTGTTCTCGCCACCCGCCCTTTGTTGGCAAATAAATAATACAGTGGGCCATCCCCTGGCCCACACGTTGGATGACAAATGAGCATTGCAGTGGGACCCTCGCCAATTTAGGTGGCAAATAAACAATACAGTGGGCCTCTAGGCCCATGGGATTGGGCCCACTTGATATGTTCCAAGGCCCATGGGACTAGGCCCATTTGATGTATCTTCAAGCTCATGGGACTAAATCTGTTTGATGTACTATAAGGCCTAGGGGTTTAGGCCCACTTGACTCATATAAGGCCCATGGGTTTAGGCCCATTTGAATTATACAAGGCCTACGGGTTTAGGCCCATTTGATGTACTATAAGGCCTATGGGTTTAGGCCCATTTGGTTCATATAAGGCCTAGGGGTTTAGGCCCACTTGACTCATATAAGGCCTATGGGTTGAGGCCCATTTGATGTACATGTGGGGCCCAATTGGTGTGGCGCATTTGTTACATATTAGACTCATGAGACTAGGCCCAATTGATGCAATCCAAGGCCATGGGTTTTGACCCATTTCAATGCACTTAAGGCCCATTGGTGTGGCCCATTGATGTGACCCATTGATGAATAAAAGGCCCATACGATAGAGCCCATTTGATGTATTTAAGGCCCAATGGGATGTACGTAAGGTCCATTGTAATGTGTGAACCCAACACGAATTATGTAACGATATTTGCGACGATCGTGCCTTGGGAGCAATGTTGGTTTGACGTCCACATTGCGAGTGTAATGTTGGTTAGATGTCCGCATTACGACTCTCCTTAGGGCCCATTGCTAGGCCCGTACTTATTGTGTATAGGCCGTCCAGGCCCATCTCCATTGTAAGGATAGTTCATCTCATTATAACATGTTTAGTATAGTTTCATGACTCATGATCATACGCATCATATGTATACTTGATATGAGAAGTGACTGATCATAGCATATGCCTTCGGACAGATTGTTTATGGGACCCCGATTAGGCGATGTTTCCTTGCATGAGCGCACGATACGCGCAGGATTTGCTGCATGATTGGATAGTGTGACTCATGCATTTCGCATTGTGTGACATGGTTATTGTACGCCCTAGCTACATCGAGGCCGTAGCCTCCACAGGCAGATCGTGGTTGGCAGGATTGGATACCGAAAATCTCGTTCTACATGGGGTGCTATAGATATCCCTGGGTGAAAGTTCCTAAACCCTTATGGTATCAAGAGGTTGCTCCAACGTCTAGACCGAGTGGGTAGATGAGCGCTGAGTGCCGATTACCAGTTGGCTGTGCTCTCCACTGTGTCGTGGTCGGTTGGAAGGGGGTGCGGCCTTACCCGCCCGAGAGTAGGGGGCAATGCTAGGCTGAGTTTGACCAGCTCGAGGAATGGGTCCGCTATCGACGAGTCACGCCCGATATTGACAGATGGATAGTGAGGTCTCTTCCACTTACCTTATTGTGTGCGAAGTGGCGGCAATCTAGTTTAGAGTGTACTAGACCCCGGTGATATCCCATATTTGAATTGTATTGATGTGTGGACATAGATGAGGATCTGTATGTTTGAGTTACATTGCATATTGCATAGCCTTGGGATGGCCGATACCATTCATGTCTTGCACTACATAGCCTTGGTACGACTCATGATATTATAGATCCATCTACATATTCCGCATTACTCTGACATTGTATGTTCATATTATTACCTTGCCCACACACTTTCACCACCCTCTAAGCTTTCTGTAAGCTTATGCACGACCGTTGCGTGCAGGTGACGTTGGTTCGCAGCAGTGTTGAGGTAGGAGCATGTTGCAGATCGTTTTGGAGTTTTTATTCTTTACCATTGTATTTCCCTTCATGCTCATTGTACTTGTAAAGTTTTTGATTATAGTGGAAATGTAATGGAGTTCTTGGTTGTTGTTTGTGGGTCATGCCTTTGGTTATGCTTATTACGAATCAAACTAACATTGAAAATCCTCCTCGTAGCATCCCAGGATCGGAACCTGGCGAATGGGCGCTAGGAGCCGAGAATGGGGTTCTACGGAGGCTGTCGGTGCCGGATTCGATGATTGAAAATTTTGTGAGCCCGATTTCTGAGTTTGGGGCGTGACATAATACATCCAATCAAAAGATGGAGCGATTAAATTATTTAGAAACAATGTTTACAATATGAATTCGATTGAACCATTTTCTCATGAAGCACTTAGACATCAATCGTAGGGAATCAAAAGTGTCTATAACACCATTAGGCGACCATAGATCAATCAATTATACAGATTAATTCCTTCTCTAGGTCAAGGATAAATAATTATTAAATCAAGCATTCTTCACATTCAACGTGCATAACAAATCAAGAAATAAATCAAATCTATTCAATCTAATATAATAATTTCAACCATTATTTGCTGAATCAAATAAACTAAATAATGAAATTAGCTACAAGCTTCATCCCTTAGCCTTAACTAAGATATTAGCCAAACAAGACTAACATCTTATAAGAAAAACTTAAAAAAAAAATCAACTAGAACCCGTGAAAAAATTAAAGTAAAAGAATGTTGTCGACACTCCACGTAGAACTTCTCTGCCTTTTCAAATCCTAGAAGATGTTTGGAACGTCCTAGGGACTTATATTTAAAGTTGTGGAACTCTAACTTTCACACTGACATTGAGATTTTGTAAATCGACCTTGGTTTACGCACTTCTGTTATGCTTCGATTACACCGAAGTTGCCTTTGGTTGCACTAAAGTCGCATCGTAAAAAGCTGTGCAGAATCTGTCAAATTTAGCTGGTACTGAAGTTGGCTTCGGTAGGACCGAAGTTTGCTTCGATGAGATTGAATTAAGGATGAAAATCTTGCTTTCATACTGGACTGTTTTGTGCGATTTTGGTGGGACCAAAGTCTTTTTTTTTTTTTTTAAATAAAATTATTTCAAGACTTTCTCTTTTTAAACTCAGAACTTTAGAATATGATTTTTTTGACTAATTTTCAGGATTCATTTTTTTCACTTCAAATCTTTGATTATCTTTATTCCTCACTTGGTTTTCTTAGATCTTTGGTATGCGAATTCTTCATTATCTTCTTTTGAGCTCTAAATCCATCCTTTTAGGTGCATATTCATGTTTAGGTCCAAAACCACATCGCATGACAAAAATTATATATAATTAAATCAAATTAACACTTAAATGCAATGAAAACTAAGGTGATTGACGAGTTACATATGCAATATTTGAATATCAACACACCTCCCAACCAGCATCTTGTTAGTCTCAAGCAAATCATGCGGAAGATATTTCAAAACTAAATGAACAAATTTTCATAAACTTAAGCAATTCTTAAAACAATAAAAATTTTAGAAATCTAAGGTATGTTAATGTAAATAATAGTTTATAACTAAACTCTAGCACTTGGTAAATATCCTAAACAAATTCCAGCATTAATCTATAATTTAACATTTCTAAATATTGAGTTCCATGTGCATAATGAAGTCTAGATGTATCACAACCAAAGGTTTAGTTCTCTACTTTTATGATAATATTGATGATTCAAAGAACATTTAGGATAATTAAAACCTAAACCAAAACTTGCCTTACAGTTAAATAAGCTCTTTTTCAACTTTTAATTTTTCTATCGATGACTTTCACACTATTTTCACATTTTTTTTTCTTTACAGTCATTTCAAGGAACTTCAATAGGTAGCCCTTTTTTACGACAACTATTTTTTAGCTGGATATTTTTTGTTCTCTCTTTCTTAATTTTCAATTATTCTCATTGAACATGATGGACAAATTCCCTAGGTTTGATTACTATCATTTTTAATAATCAAAAGTTAACAATTCAATTTCAAACTTAAACTTTAATGTGTAAGCTAGATGTGATATATAAAATCATGACTCAATTAATGTTTAAATACTTCTAATTAAAATATTAAAAACTTCAAGCTTAATTTTAGAAATCTATCAAGTAACTAAAATTTATATTTCAAAATCCTCAACAACTCAACAATAAGTACCTTATCATTCTAATTTCTAGATTATCTTTAAAAATCACTTAACTTTACAGGAAATTTTAAAATTTTTTAGTTAATTTAACAAATTTGCTTAAATTTCCAAAGGAAACCAACACCCCCCCCCCCCCCCCCCCCCCCTTCAAACCTAAAATCTACATTGTCCTCAATGAATAAACATATGAAATAAGGGCAAAATTGAGAATAATGAAAATAAATGAGAGAAAATGAAGAGTACCTGGATGGGCTAGTATGATCTTCCTATTAAAAGATGTTTTAGCAACTATACCGAGCTTAATAAAACAAACTAATTGTAGGAAATAAATCATAATCCTAAACTAAGAAAACAAGGAAAAACTACTCATTCATGTCAACAAGGTTCCTTCTCCGACCAATGTCTCGATAAATTTCTCAATGAGATCACCCAAAAGCCCTTTTTGCAGTATGCTTGGACAAGAGACTACAATTTATAAACCTCAGCCAAATTTTTTTCTTTAAACCCCCAATGTATCCAAAGCGTATAATATTCACTTGTGACAGAAAAATTTTCAATGTTAGTACACTGAAGTGAACAAGAGACTAAAATTAGGTGAAGTTCAAAAAAATTCTTATTAGGCAGTGTAGTCTTAACACATTCTGAAGTTTCATACTTTGGTTCAAATTCCAACTCCTCATTTAATGGTAAACATTTTATATCTATGGAATGAGGTGCTTTAGAACAATGATTCCCTCGGTCAGTAACAATTGCCGAGGTACTGTCTTGCAAGGCATTCATTATGTCTTGTATCATATAATCATTAAAATCCTCAGAGTGTGCCAAACAAACTTGTAAAGAGTTGAGACATTCAGTTAAAAGGGACTCATTCATCACATTTGAATTAAGCATGTCATGTGGGTGGAGTAGAGCATCATTACTATGTTTGGAATAACTTATGCCACTTGATCATTAACTTGAATTGTCATTGAGATTGACTCATCGGAAAACTAAACCGTATACTCATGTTCATAATCCAACTCCTCATTCTCAAATTTAGTATATTCCACATGCAAGTTGGAATCACTCTTCTCGTATTGTGTTTCTAAATTGGGTTAAGGCTGAGATAAACTAGTCTACTCCTCATCAATAAGGTGCGACTGAATTCTTTGAATGAAGAAGTCAAAAAATTATAATGATGTTCTAATTTCTTTGAATGATTGCACGATGTGTTAGTTAATTTTCCCTTGAGCATTCATGAATTTCTGAATTGAATCCTCTTGGATTATTTCTAGTTACATCTCAAAGGTAAGGGATTCAAGGGGATAGTCACTATAATCCATGGTTGGTACACCTCTCTAATTTAAACTGTGTTGCTTCAACAAATTAAAGTCATATGGATAATACGTGGGAGTATTTGATGGTTATTGGTAAGCGTTATCACCCATAATGTAATCACGCAATGTCCTCTTAACTGGTAGATGATAATTGTTCTCTCTTCTATATTCTCATAGTGATTTCTTAATCAGTGGAGTATAATTGTTCTTCCTCATATGATCACGTAGTGATTTCTTAACTGGTGGAATATCATATCCCAGTCGACTCTCAATCATAGTTTTAGTTAATTTTTGAGACATAAGTTGTTTCCTAAAATAATCATTTGACAACCCTTCAACGTATCTCTCATCTTCTAGAAGTAGCTTAAAGTATTCACGTATCCACTCTTACATGAACATGATGAAACCCTAAAAAAAATTCTATGAAAAAAATCCTACAATAATAAGAAAAGAAAGTATATGGAGTAGGGAAGGATGTTATCGGAAGAGAGAAACTAGATTGAAGATCCTATAAAATAAAAACAATAAACAATGTTAGTAATGTTAGAAAAGAAAAAAAAAAGCCCTAAAAATAAAATTCTAAAAATTAAAAACTTCTAAAAATTGGAAAAAAATTCTAGAAATTGAAAATTTCTAAAAACATCATATTAGAAAATTTTAGAAAATTAGAAAAATAAAACTTAAAACAAAAATCAAAACTAGAAAACCTAACCCTAATAGTGTTCAACACCACTCCCTGGTAACGGTGCCAAAAACTTATTCACAACCCTAAGTGTAGGGTCATGATGTAATAATAACTTAGTGAGACTGATGTCGAATCCACAGGGAATGGGGAACATGACCTAGAACTAATCTAAGTTTAACTTGGTTTGCTGGATTTTAATCCAGCAAATTTAGAAAAAAGTGGAAAATAAAAATATAAAAGGATTAAGTGTAACACCCCGGATTTTTGCCAACCTGGGGTTAGACGTCCTTAGGCAATGGGTCAACCATAACACCTTGGTAACCTCTCAGAACCCAATTCTAAAGCCAAAGAAATCACTTAGGATTAATTCCTTTAGAAATTAAGCGTAAGTTAACTAGCGCTACGTTAGAGTAGCTATGAAATTGTCCCTGATCGCTTTAAATATGTTCTACAAGACCCAAAACTTGTAGAATCGTTGATGCTACGTTATCCTAAAATCCAGGATCAAACTATAAACCGTTTTGTTCTCGGGAACCCTTTGAAACTTTGTATTGGATCTAGACCGCGCGTCGAAAGTCCGATATCTATAATCTTAGACCGTTATGACCGCTTGGCTGGACTTGACAATCGTTTCAAAAATCAAGCCCAACCGATGTACGGAGGCTATTTCATTGAGCCTGGAGTGAAGAGAGTGAGAAATGGGTTAGATTTGGAAATTTTAATCCAAATCTGGCACGTGACTTGGCGCGTTATTATTAAGCGTTCTGACCGTCAGAATTCAGCCAAATTTCACCCTCGGATCAGGAAAAATTTCTCTTTCATATCATGAGACTTGTGGACCTGATTTAGGTACGATGATCGTTGAACTGAAACTGGACCGCCACGTGCGATCTGGGAACTCTACCGGTCTGAAAACTTGATGTGTGCTAGATCCAGTAACCATGAACTTAAGTCCGATCGCGTTCGACCAGGGGACCTCCCGAAACACTCCTTTGGATCGGAACAGCCCCGTTTTGGTTATAACTTAAGTGTACCTTGTTCCCAAGCATAATTTGGGAAGGTTTTGGCCTATATAAGGGCTTGAAACCCTCTCATATTTCTCCCATCCGAATTTGGATAAAACACTAGATTGAGAGAGGGAGAAAGTGAGAGAAAGTGAGAGAGTTGTGGGAGAGAATTCCCGCCACTTGCTGCAGCTTTTGTACGTACCGAAGCACCGCATTCAGATCACTTTTTCGGTGATTCTAACGCAGTCCTAGGTAAGAAAACCCTAACTACTTGCTGTTTTGGGGTTTCCTTCGATTCGTTAGCGATGTAGCTTATGTAACTTGTGTATTAGGTCGCCTGTACGCCATTGACGAAGCGTTGATGTTCGATTCGAATCGATACACTTCTACGACACAAGGTGAGGATTTTAGACGCTTTGATTGACTGATTTCAAAGCTTTCAATCTCATTTAATAGTAGATTATCGACGGCAACGCCGTTTGATATGTACAACATGCTGTCCGTTTTCCGTTTCGTAAACGTACGGTAAATATGAGATTTAGGATATTTTACGCATTTATAGAAAATACGGTATAAGTCCGTATTTTGCTGAAATGATTGCCATGGATATTTGTCGTATTATGATATTAGAAATGCGTGTATGATCTGTTTGGCGAAGAGATTCACCCTAATGCACATATTGGCCGACATACGCTATGTGGACTAAAGTGTGTAGACTAAGTGTTTGTATAAATGTTTGTATTAGTAGGTATTGAGTAAATGGTGTTGTGAATTAGTTTTGAGATTGAATTCTCAATTAATATGCTGATGTAAAGGATTTCCATCATGTTGGCTATATGTATTGATTTCATTATACATATGAAATGCATGTGTTGGATGATTTTCTTAAGTTGTATGTTATAACATGTGTCAACATACTTACAATGTTGTATTTCATTTCTGTTACTCACAATGCTTACTGATGTTGATACAAAATGCTTGGGGCTATGACCTAGTCCAGGTAGTCGGCAATGGATTGAACTTGTGGTTGGCTTCTATTTGCCACGAAGGACATGTCGATGAACACGAGTCGTGTTTTGGGTTGGCGGCAGTGGTTAGGCCACATGAAGTGTTTCATGCACTTCATGCCGTTCAGCTTGAGATGCGCTCGTACTAGTCGAGCCCGTTAAGTAACCCGACTGGCCATTGTATGTTCACCATGTATGAGTCATAACTGCTTGAACCTAGGGTATTGAACTTACCATTGAAAATCCTGTTAACCATGGTACCTTGATCCATAAAGACTCATGAGCCGGGCATGGTGGTATGGGACACCATGGTCGAGCTGTCGGCCTACGCTGGGGCCACAAACCTCCTCGTAGTGACCAGTGAGCACCCTACTCTGAGCAGATTATGGTGGTATGAGACACTATATTCTTACTGTCGGCCTACACTGATCAGGTGACGAGCCATTTGTAGTGACCTTGAGTTTATCCTGACACCGTATGGGGGCGACGAGTCTTGATGCAGTCTTAAGGATAATTAGGCCTGTATTGATAAGGTGATGGGGGAGAGGTGCAACGAGTGCGAGCAACAGCCCTGACAGCCCTTGCAGCAACCTACAAATATAACATCGTATGAGATTACTAGGAGTGATGACCCTAGACAGGATCTGTGTTGGGATTGATATAAGCAAAGTACCTTAGTTTCCCAATACTGCTGTATGAAAAGGAATAATAACAACTTGGTAATCATATCCACATCACATTGCATGTGCCTGGAAGATGTGGAGCACTGAGAGGAACGCAAGCATGCCGTGGGCATAAGATGGTACCGTATGAGGCAGAATGTCGGTGAGGGCATCCATCATATCATCTCATCCTTGCATTAACAACAGTATCTAGGAATGTTTGACTATTTGCTTTACTATTAACGCGTGATTGATTTGATAACATGTTAATCTTTGCTCTATGATTCCACTGAGTTCATTACTCACTCCCACGTTACGGGACGGTGTTTCGGACACCCACCAGACCCTTTTGTAATTGCAGATGATGACACTGCTTGTGAAGCGGAGCCGGACTTGATGATGATGAGGAGGATCCCTCCTTTATGCATGTTCTAATCGACGGGATTACAGGGAGGTTGATTAGATGCCATGACACTTGTCATTTTATATTTTTGGAGCACTCATGTATATTCTTTTCTTTCTATTTTGAGGTATACATGTATATGTTTAACCTGGTAACATGTTCACACTCTAGAGACTTACAATGAATTATATATTTTATGTATTTATCACAGTCTTTCGCTTGCTAATTTAACTGTCTCTGGAGTATGATATGCTGTTTTAGCTTAGTCTCAATCTTGTTTAATGCCATTCTACAGACAACATGCATTTATCATTATCTATGTTGCATAAGTAATGTTCTGGAACTCGGGAGTTGGGTTTCTACCCGACCTCCGATTTTTGGGGTGTTACATTAAGGATCCGAGAATATACTTGTAACAATCATCATATTTATTTCATTGATTCAGGAGTTATAAATCAATTAAGTCTTAATCTATCCAATTAGAAGATGGAGCAGTTAAATCAATTAGAAACAGTGTTTAAAATATGAATTCAATTGAACCATTCTCTTATGAAGCACTCAAACATCAATCACAGGGAATCGAAAGCATTTATGGCACCCTTAGGCGATCATAGATCAATCAATTATATAGATTGATGTCATACCCCAGACTCGGTAACCGGACTCACAAGGAACTCGATGGCCGGTTCTGGTCGCAACGACCTCCATTGTACCCCATTCTCAGCTCCTGATCCTACAAGGAGGATTTCTATAATAGTATAATCATTCTAATGCGAGCAAACCTAAGATCACAACAAGTGTATTTGAGAATAAAAAAGGGCACACATAACAAAATTCACTAAGAATTTGAACTTTTATAAATTTACATCAGTTTCAAAAGGATGTACATAAGATAATGGGAAAAGAGAGAAAAGTCAGCAGTACTGAAGTCCTCAAGCTCAACTTAACTCCATGCTCTGTAGCTACGACGCTTGCCTAGAGTCTCCTGTATGCATCAATCGTGCATAAGATTATAGAAGTTACTAGATGAGGGTGGTGAAAGTGTGTGACAATGGTGCACAATAGTGGTGAAAGTGTGTGACAATAGTGCAT
Organism: Magnolia kwangsiensis; assembly: GCA_037074715.1. Taxonomy (NCBI): domain Eukaryota; kingdom Viridiplantae; phylum Streptophyta; class Magnoliopsida; order Magnoliales; family Magnoliaceae; genus Magnolia; species Magnolia kwangsiensis. The sequence continues at coordinate 78,018,199 of CM073574.1, forward strand.
AAAAAAATAGTAGGAAGTACAAGGAGAGAAGTATGATCAATGCAAATATCACTAGCCTTACTAGGGCTTATTATAAATACGATGCAATGAGTATTGGACGCCATGCTAAGGCAATACATGAAGGGCTTATAAGGCCAATGCTAATGCGATGCAAGTAATGCCAGTGCTCATATCTAAAACACATATCAAGTACATTTCCAATTATAAGAAAATTATTGGGGTCCATTACACTGCTGAATGATTGTCGCTCTACAGACTCGCACAATTAAACGAGCATAAGAGACCTCACTACCTGCCTGTCGATAGCCAATCACCAACAAGGCCTGGTGGTAGCGGACCCATTTCACAAGCTGGTCAGACTCAGCCTAATAATACTGTCCCTCATAGGCGGATAAGGCCACATCCCTACCCAACTGACTACACGACAGTGGGAGTCGTGGCCTAACGGTATAAGGCCCTCGTGCGCTCATAGTTTCCACTCAGTCACGGCGTTGGGTATTTCCTTGGTACCATAGAAGTTTTGAGAATTTCACCCATGGGCATCATATGCACTTGGTATGCTCAATTTATATTTTCAGTGTCCATACATACGGCCATCCACGAACGTCTCTGTGGAGGTAAGGCTCTGATGAAGGGCGGTATCATCATGAAATGTGATGCCAATGCATGAGTCATACATATAAATCATACACTAGCTGCAGACATATAATGTGCACAAGGGGAGGAACTTCATCCCTCAATGACCACCACAAAATGTAATCCATTCATACAGATGATGCATATGGGTCATAAAATGTAAGTGTGTTACCTGAGGAATACGGAATCCTCCATCTTAAGGAGGGACAAGGTCTAGGAACATAGACAGGTGTTCTAAGAAGAAGAGAAATCCTCTAGTGGGGGCCCATTAATCTGGGATGGCCTACAAGTTAAGAGAGTCATGATCCTAAAGAGGAACGGTTCTAGCTAGGCATAAGGTGGGACTTCAACCACCTATAAGGGCCTCTATAGGCCTACCTTAGGGCCACTAAGGAGGACATCCAACCTTAGTTGGGTTCCAAAAAGATAGCCTGCTACGTATGTAAAGGAATGTCCAAGGCATAATCAATCCATGATCTAGTGGGCCATACACTAAGCCCAATACATAGGCAACCTGGTGGGACCTTAAGCAAGGTTAGGGCCCAACCATAAGGGTCATGGGTTCACTCATTGTGGTGGGCCTAATGGGCAGTCCATTATCCCAACATATGAAAAATCCTTATATTTAATACAAGTAAGTTGGGCCTCACATCTCGGCCCAAGTATGGATTTGTTATAGTGGGCAAGCAAGGGCCCAACTACTTGAGTATTTGGCCCATAAAACTCATCACAATAACATAGTAAATATAGGACCCAAGGGTCCAACGGGCCTATCAAAAGTTCCAGCCCAACTAAGGCTATAAGGCCCATAATTAACTAGGAGACTAGCCCAAGAAGAATCCAATTGGAATGGGCCTTTAATCATGCACTAATTAAGCCCAAAAATAAAAATTAAGATGGTAAGATAACTGACTTAAATCCTCCTCAAATCTAGCAGGCCATACTGCCCCAAAAGAACATTTATACGCAATAATTATTTGGCTCAATGCCAAATTCCAGCCCACTTAAATTTCTGAGTTGGTTAGAGTCCAATAATAAAAGTATTTCTTAGTATATTTAATCCTTGATGACCCACACACATTATTATAGGCCCCACCATATGAGAGAGGATATGTAACACATATATCAAGTGGGCCAGGCCGTTGGAATGCAAGCCCGACAGTAGCCTAAGGCAGGGATGTCCCATGTGTAGGCAGCTAGCTCTATGGGCCTGCCGGGAGGGGGGGTATTTGGCCCAAAAATCCACTCAATGGGCCCCAACTGAATATAAAAAAAATAAAAGGATGTTCAATCCCTAAGGATCCCACATGGATGGATGGTGGGATATACCACACATCAAGGTGGGCCCATGAAGCAGGATGGACGCTCCAGCCTGGGCGTCCCTGCCTGGTGGGCCACTCTCGGCTGTACCACGGTTAGCTAAAATGTCCGTTGGGTCTGAAATTTTTTATAATGATACTTTCATAGGTGGATCACATCTCCACAAAATTTTAGAATTTTTGAATACCTATAAATATTTTAATTAATTTAAATAAAATAGTCTGTTCAGAAAATTGGATTGACCTGGATGTCTCAACGTGGCAGGCCAGTCCGACCCTTGCCATGGTGTGCACATGAGTCCATTGGCCCCACAAAATTGTAAGTCTCACCATAGGTATTCCACTTCCTTGTAAATTTTTATAATTTTTGGATACTCAAAAGTATTTTAATAAAATTTTGAATTACAATCTATCCAGGGTGAAGTATTGCTGGAAATATAACTGTCCTGAATTTGGGCCATCCAAATGGGTTGGTTCTGGGCCTCCAAAATTTTTAAAATTTGGACCCAAGGTTCCTCATTAATTATACAACAAGGTGGGATCCAAAAATATGGCCCACCTTCTGAGAAAATATTTTAAAAAGTTTTTTTTTTTTTTATGGATCTATGCTGCTGGACTGCACAACAGAAATTTCTGGAAGCCCACTATGTTGGCCCACCCTTTTGGATGCCCAAATGGGGTCCATTGGTCCTGAAATTGTGCAGGTAAGTCCTATCATGGGTACGATACCTTTCTACAAAGTTTTAAAATTTTTGGGATGATAAAAGTATTTTATTTAACTCATGCAATTTATGGACAGTAAGGTCCAGATTTTATTTTTTTACTGCAACAATGCTGTTGTCCCTAACTTTTGCACCCCATTTGAGTGGGCCCAGATCTATGTAAATTTGGAAAAATACAAGGACAACCTTCCTATACAAGTATACAGAAAGGTGAGGTTCATAATTGATTTCTTCTTTAGGTCAAGGCTAAATAATTATTAAATCAAGCATTTATCACACCCAACGTGCATAACAAATCAAGAAATAAATAACTCATAGACTTTAAAGTAAAATCAAATATACTCAATTTAATATTATAATTCTAAACTTTATTTGTTGAATTATATAAACTAAATAATGAAATTAACTACAAACTTCATCTCGTAGCCTTAACTAATATATTTGCCTAACAAAACTAACATCTTAAAAGAAAAACTATAAAAAAATATCAACTAGAACCAGTGAAGAAATCAAAGTGGAAGAACATTGTTGGAGCTCTACTTAGACTTTCTCTCCATTTCCAAACCTAGAAGATACTTTGGAATGTCCTAAGGACTTATATTTAAAGTTGTGGAACTCTTTGTCATCGACTTGGAGATTTCGCATACCAACCTTGGATTTATATACTTCTGTTATGCTTCAGTTGCATCGAAATTGCTTTCGGTCAGATCGAAGTTGCATATTAAAAAGTTGTGCAGAATCTGTCAAATTTAGGCAGGACATAAGTTGATTTCAATGGGATCAAAGTTTCCTTCAGTTGGACCGAATTAAGGCAGAAAATCTCATTTTATTGCTGGACTGTTTTGTGCATTTTCGATGGGAATGAACTGCACTTCAGTGGGGTCTATTTTTTGAATTATTTCAGGACTATATCTTTTTAAACTTAGATTTTTATAATATAATTTTTCTAGCCAATTTTTAGGATTCTTTTTCTTCACTTCAAATCTTAGATTCTCTTGATTCCTCACTTAGTTTCCTTGGATCTTTGGCATGTGAATTCTTCTTTAATAATTTCAAATATTCAATTCTTCATTATATTTTTTTTTGAGCTCTAAATACATCCTTTTGAGTGCATATTCATCTTTAGGTCGAAAACCACCTCGCATGACAAAAACATATATAATTAAATCGAATTAATACTTAAATGTTAGGAAAACTAATATGATTGAAGGGTTAAATATGTAATATTTGAGTCTCAACAAAGGCCTTGATAAGATCGTCCATCTCTAGCCAGGTCTCAATGGGGCAACACCTTGCTCGCACCCCAATCTGCCTCCACAATCACTACCAAAAAAAGGGGCAAAGGCTACATATAAAAACTGTAGCTAAAGACTTATGACTACAGTTATCGTCTGTAACAGGACTGTAATCGTAGGTTCTGTAGCCATAAGTCTAAAAACTATGGCTATGGATTCAATCCGTAGCCATACTTTCTGAAATAATGGTGGAGACTTCTTTGGTTGAAGTAAAAATATGCCAATATGTCCTAGAGGGGGGTGAATAGGACTTTTTAAAATTTTTATGGTTTATTTAAAATCCTATCACTCTAACCCTAACAACAAGCATAAATCAGGATTACTCAAGAGTAACTCTACGGCTTCTAAGCCAAGTAGAGGATCCAATCATAAAACTACTTTGCTGAATGAACAAGATATAAATCAGAGTTTATGATGGATGTGACTGTGTGAAGTGTGATCAAATATGAACGCATTTAAAGAAATCACACAAATAATAAGAGAAAAATAATAATCACAAACACAGTCATTTTTATAGTGGTTCGACTACTTGTCTATGTAAGTGCTATGGTCATATGCTCCTTTGGTTGTCAAATTTTATGGTGCCAAAATCTTTATCTGTGTCTTGTATTTGTATGTTGATTTATATATGTTCAAGACACTGCTTCACAAGTGCTTCAAGTTAAGTACATTGATTGACTTCAAGCCAAGTCAAGCCATGTACTTTGTCAACATTTGTAAACATATATGTTTAGAGCTACATCGATAATGAGTACAAGACTCAAGTACACTTCAAGACTCAAGTGCAACTCAAGATGAGGTTTAAGTTCAAGCTTTCGAATATCTCAAGATCAAGCTACATCAAGTGTGAGAGCTCAACCTTGATAAGGTTCAAGGGTCTACCTTCGCTGAATGAATGAAGTTCAATGTTCATACTTCATGTTCCAGGTATGATAGACCTTCGATTGACCTTAGGGTAGGTTATTTTGTATACATAATTCAAACTAAATATTTTTATATGAATTTGGTCTGTTCTAAGACTAGTCCTGGACCTTGTTCGACTAGTCCTAACACTAGTTCGACCAGTCTAAGAGATTTCAAGACTAATCCTAAGTTTGTTGAAAATTTTCAGATATTTCTGTTTGTCCACAACCAGTCCTGGACTCTGCTTGACTGGTCATATGAATAGTGTTGACTCATCCTTCGACCAGCCTGTTTCTACGATTCAAAGTGACTAGTCGTGTGAGGCCTATGACCAGTCGTAGAGGGCCTATGACCAGTTGTAGACACCCTACGACTAGTCGTGAGTCAATTTTATCTGATCGCGCTATAAATTTTAAAAATTCGTTCTCCTACGACCAGTCGAAGTGTCCACTAGACCAGTCGAAGGTGCGATTTCTGAAGTTATAAATAGACGACGAATTTCAGAGTTTTTTAATTTAATTCAAGTAAAATCAAGGCTTATCTTAAAGTTACAAACTTTAAGATAAGTTTGTATTCATTTTAAGCTACTTTGTGCATAATTAATATTTCCTTTTGTTAGCTTATTGTTATTTGATTTTGATCTACATTCCAATCTAATTTAAAAAGGGAAAATTTTTATAATTCCTTCTTCTTGGAATCAAAATCAAATACAGCTAGCCCATTTGGTTTAACTTAAAATCAATTAGAACTTAGAACCATTGTAAAGTGAGTATTGAACATTGAACTTCCATATATGAACTTCTACTCCGATTAGTTCTTCTGGGCTACTACGAAAGGAGAAATCCAGGTATTTTACGCTTATGTAATTTACTTTGTTTTTGGTTTCTTTTGATATTGAGCCAGAAAAATCTCATTGTGTGGTTATCTGAGGAGATCCAGAAAACTCATACAGAGGGGTTTTTGAATTGTGTAAGCCTAAGTGGAAAAGACACAATTGTGAAGGCGATAGGTAAACCTGTGAAACCTATTTTGATAGTGAACGCTAATATCCCCTCTGTGAGGATATTAGGAGTGGAGTAGCAATCTATGTAGCTGTTGTTTAACAGTTGATGAACACACAGGAGAACCACTATAACTCTTTGTGGTTTGTGGATGTGTGATTTATTCTTTCTATCTTTTATCATTCAAAGCTGTGGAATGTATGTGTGGATTTGAATATTGTAATTTTTACATTTCAAGCATAGTGGAGAATGTTGTAATAATTTAGATTTAAATTCCTGCAATTTATTTCAATTCATTGCTATTTTTTCATTCCTCTTCGGTTTGAGTTTTTGATACAAAGGACGTTCTAGAAATAAGGTTGTTCGGCAATAAACCTTTAGTTTTTATGGTGTAAGGTTGTCCTTAGAACTGAATTTGTATCCACCTCTCAATACTTGTTTATTGAGGTTGCTTTTATTTCAGCATTTAGAATTGATATATTTTTATTTAGCTATCTCTTTATTTTATTCCACTGTTATAATCTTAATTTGACATAATCCTATTCACCCCCTTTCTAGGACATATAGCTAGGCCATTTCAGTCTACTCCACTCCCGGCAGACACACTCAACCCTTGAGTGTGCCGGATTCACTAAGGAGATTTCACAGCGGTTCACCTCAAACCTAAGGTTTTAAATCAGGTTCACCTTCAACCTTTACAACCTACACCTAGGCTGACCGTTTATGCTCCCTGAGCAAGAGTCAACCCATAACACCCAGTTTTAGGCACAATGGCCGAGGATCCACTCAAGGAACCTCACTGTTTATGCTTTCACGAGCAAGGGTCAACACAATGCACCTACTTTTAGGCACACTAGCCAAGGATCTTTCACAAGACCCTAACTATTTATGCTCTTCATAGAGCAAGGGTCAACACAACGCACCCACTACGTATACTCCCATTAGAGGCCTCCTAGAGGACTTACAGGGTGAGAAACACCTTAGACCCAATCTTACAAAAGAATGAACACAAGGGCGCTCTGGACTCTAGTTACTTACAGATAAGTAGATGAGTCTCATTCTGCACGTTGTCAAAGATCTCCTTCTTTTTTGATGAAGAATCTTTTGCTTCCTTGATCCGCAACATAGATGATGTGCCAATATACAGCGTCAGGTTGGGTTAAGGTTAAGATAAAATTCTACTCTCTTAAATGTTTTCTTATAAGGAAGATAGAGTGATTCCAGTCATCTATGCATTCAAGGCATCCCAACTTAATAATTTACCATTAAGGTAGTAGCTGGAGGATCCTTGAATGCGGAAGTTCATTCCCCAATCCACTCTATTGAATATCAATGATGAGGGTGGATTAGAGGATGATCTCCCATGAGAGAAAGGGCTTTGGGTATACGATCTAAGTTAAAACACTCAAAAGCACTCTCTTCTTTCTCTACTAGCAATAATAGACAAGTCCTCTTTATATAGGTAAAAGGTTCCAACAGATATAAAACGGTCACATTTATGATAGAGTTGGATATCACCGATCAGATCGATATCATCAAGCGTATACTCTCGATAATATCGATGGTCTTCTCGATGACACAAACTCAAATGTCACTCTTTTGAAACCTATTTCCAGTTGGTCAAGGGAATCGAAACACGTGTCGATGTCATCAGATTTTGAACTCCGATTTCATCGATGTGAGGTTCTATTCCTCGACATTTAAAAATGAGAGACTTACTTTAAAATATTTCAGGTTTACACGAATGACCAAGGGACCTTCGATATCATCGGAATTTGAATGTCGATGATATTGATAGCTATATCGAGGCATCGATAAATCCAAGGGACTTTTGTTTAAGCTTGTTGGACAGTTTCTGTCCCTGTTTGATGCCATTGAAACCGTACTGATATCATCAATATTTGAATATCGATTCTATCGAGTGATCCTCGATCTTAGATAAACTATCCTGAAATATTTTGCTAAAAATCTTCGCACCCATGACCGATATCATCGAAAGCCTTTTGATGTCATCGATATTTGAACTTTGATGGTATCGAGGAGGGGTTCGATATATCAATGCATATATGATATTCTTAAATGAAAATAGGGCACTGGAGATCTGCCTATCGATATTATCGAGTCAGCTTCGATGGACTCGAGATTCAAATATCGATGATATTGATAGGTATATCGATGCATCGATAAATCCTTCGAGAGATATATGTGGTTGCTGGACACTTTTGTCCTCATTTCGATGGAATCGATTTGTCATATTGAGGACATCGACAACGCAGGTCGATCATATCGAGATGTGTATCAATTTAATCGAGAAAGTAATAAAAGTTAGAGATTTTTTGATCTTAAAAAAAGTTTTCTTAACTTAAAAACCTTATGATGTTCTAACTTGTTTTAAGGGTTTAAGTACTTGGTGTTTTGGGACATGGGATGTGAGGCTTAGATTTACCTGTGGCGAGCTTGCATACATTTGGTTGAGGCAGACGCTTTGAATTGATCTTCCTATGAGGCTCTGCTGTCTGGCTGACTCAACACTCACCCTAATTGACAAACCAGGGCACTTTTACTTTCTGTAGCAGAACGTATATACAACTACAGATAATATGTGTAGCTAAAAGTATGATTACATCCCTAGCTGTATGCCAAAGTAACAAATGGCTACGATTTTTATATAGGGCTACGGATAATATCCATAACTATTTTCTATATATATTTTTTAAATAATGGCTTACCATTGCTTGTGTATGCCATGATAGATCAACTCATCTAAAAATTTCAGATTCAACAATAAAAGAAACCAGTGCATGCACAACAAAGAATACATAGTACCAAAAGCTCAAGTTTATAATGAGATCAACATATCAACATTCGATACTAAAATTGGGCTAGCAGCTGGCATATATCAATAGAAATGGTTTCCTTGACTTGGGAGAAACACAATCCATAATATATAGGAATAGAAGCCAAGCAATCACTAGAAAAAAAAAACACCACTATTTAGAATTACAAAACTAAGGGGAGAACAACCTACCCAATAGCAGTGGCACCCCAAGATGCAACATTGTAAATAACTTTGCTTCCATCCCATGCTTTTCGAAGTTTTCCCTTTTTCTTCTTTACTACTGAGTGCTGGAAGAAGGCGAGGAAATAGGTAAATGTATCTTCAAAACTGTTTATGAACAGAATGATCAGCTATCATTAGAAGAATAAAATGTAAACTAGCTTTAAAGATATTCAATGTACGTTTTCTTCAGAATGTGCAAGGGGAGGAGGGTTACACGGTTAACTTCTGATTGAAGGTAATTGTAACGCCCTGAAATTCGGGGGTCGAGCATAACTCCGCTCCCGAGTTCCAAAACATCACTTATGCAACATATTTGATGATAATTGTATGTTGACTGTAAGAATGTATTAAACATGAAATAGATCAAACCAGATAGCAGACACAATTCAGGGATATTGATGAAATGCAAGCGGAAGACTTAAATACATATATAATTCAAAATAAATCCCCAAATGATGCGTGCTCTGCCCAGGGCAATATACATACAACTGTGTCTCAAAATACATACATGAACTGATCAAACTAATCCAATACATATCCCAGAAAATGATCCCCGCTAGTCAGGACAAGGCTCACATGAACCCTCCTGAGAACTGCATGTAAGAGAACGCCTCCTCGTCCTCGTTGAAGTCTGGCTCCGCCTCGCAAGCATCGCCATCTCCTGCAACTAAGTCAAGGTCTGGTTGGTGTTTAAACACTGTCCCAGAAAGTGGGAGTGAGTGATCAACTCAGTGGTACTATATAGCAAAGGTTAACATGTTATCAATCTAATCAAGCAGTAATGATAAGGCAGTACAATCAAATAAGTCCTAGATCTCTTGTTAATGCAAGGATGATATGAAGAATGATGCATGCCCTCACTACAATCCCCTCTGCGACAACATCTAACGATCGCGGTATGACTCACTTCCTCAGTGCTCTATCACCAACACCGTTAGCACATGCAATGCGGTGTTATGAATATGATTACCAAGTTCTTATTAATCCTTTTCATACAGCAGGATTGGGAAGCTAAGACACCTCCCTTGTATCATTTTCCAACATTGATCCATTCTAGAGTCGTCAGTCCTACGAATCTCATACGATATTATGGTTCTAGGTCACTGTAAGGGTTGCCAGGGTTGTTGCGTGCAATTGTTGCTCCTCTCCCTCATCACCTTATCAATACAGGCCTATTTATATCCTTGAGACTGCATCAGGACTCGTCGCCCCCATGCGGTGTCAGGATAAACTCAAGGTCACTACAGAGGGCTCGTCACCAATCAGTGTAGGCCGACAGCAAGAATATAGTGTCTTATATCACCATAATCTGCTCAGAGTAGGGTGCTCACTGGTCACTACGGGGAGGTTTGTGGCCCCAGCGTAGGCCGACAGCACGACCACGGTGTCCCATACCACCATGCCCGGCTGATGAGTCTTAGGGGATTGGTACCATGGTTACGGGAGTTTCACTAGTAAGCTCAGTGTCTTAGATTCAAACAGTAGCGACCAAACATGGTGAACAAGCATTGGTCAATCGAGTTAGTTGATAAGCTCAACTAGGCAAGCGCACGTTGAGTTGAACAACATGGAATGCATAAGCACTCCGGGTGGCCTAACCACTGCCGAACAGCCCAAGCATGACTTAGATTCGCTAAACTCATCTTGTGTGGCGAAAGCAACCTCAACCACGATTTACGGAACATTTTTCGATTACCTGACTGTAGTACAGCCCATCCACAAACAAAGCTAATAACTAGCATATGATTCATATTCTGCATCCATGTGAGCAATCATGAAGTATAACTTAAATGTAAACAGTACATGGAGGAATTAATGCACACATTTATCATGATTTAACTAAGTACACAATCCATGGAAGAAATCATACACTCATTTAGCATGGATATTCTAGGTCACATGATTCATGAAGAAAATCATTCACACAAGTATTGTGATGGGGATCCATATCCCAACCACTCTAGCAATCACACTCTACTAACTACTAACTTACTTAGACATTTAAACAAACACTTAGCTTACACTATTCAACATACATCACGTATGTCGACACCGTTACAAATTAGGGCAAGTCCTCTCACCAAGGAGTTGTCGCATACATATTAGGTATATCACAACATCAATTTATCATGGCAAGAAAATCAGCAAATTCCATACGCATACGTGTATTCTAACATATATATGAAATACGATATTTACAATACAAAGTATACGTATGCGGAAGACAAAACGAATAGCATATTTGGCATGTGTAATGGCAAGTACAACATGAATAAATCATTAACTATCATTGAAAGGGTTGAAAACCATAACCTAAGTGCATATAGTCCGCACCTTAAATCAGAAAAGACGTATCTAGGATGATTCAGATGATGTGTCTTCGTCAACGGTGGATACGTTACCTATGGAAAGAAACAGGTTAGCTAGAACTCTACTACAGCTAGCCTAAGCTTCAAAACAGGTTTAGGTTAGATTAACTTACCCAAAAATGGAATTAGAATCGTCGGAAGAATGATTAAGAAACGCCGGTTCAAAGTATAGATGGGTTAGGAAGAATCCTACGGAGTTTCACCTGTTTCTCCCATACTTTCTCTCTCTTTTCTTTCTCTCAAATCTCTAGGGTTTGGGAAATTTGTATGGGTTAGAAAGCTAAGGGTTTAAGGCCCTTTTATAAGCCCAAACATAACGAAAACAGGCTTAAGGTCAAGGTATACTTAGGTTATAACCAAATCGGGATCTTTCTGATCCAACGGAGCATTTCTGGAGGTCCTCTGATCAAATGCGGTCGGAATTAAGCTCACTAACATCGGATCTTTAGTAAGTTAATCTTTCAGTCTAATCGGATATCCAGATTGTCCGTGGCGGACTAGTTTCAATTCAACGGTCACCGAACCTAAATCAGGGCTACAAGCTCTATGACATGAAAGGACTAACTTTCCTGATCCGAGGGTGAAATTTGGTCGAATTCCAATGGTCAGAACGCTTAAAAATAATGTACAAGTGAACCGTGCCAGATTTCATAATAATATAATTAATTTTCTAAATATTTTTCCCCTTTCTCACTCTCTTCACTCCAGACTCAGTAAAATGGTGTCAGGACATCAGTTGGGCTTGATTTTTGAAAGGATGGTCAAGTCCAACTAAGCGGTCATAACGGTTTGAGATTATAGATATCGGACTCTCGATGCGCGGTCTAGAATCAATACAAAGTTACCAAACATTCCCGAGAACAACAGGGTTTAGAGTTGGATCTTAGATTTCAGGGTATTATAACGTCATTGATTCTGTAAGATTTAAGTCTTGCAGAACATATTTAAAGCGAACAACACTAATTTCATAGCCAGACTAACTTAGCGCTAGGTAACTTGGTTCAATTTCTAAGAGAATTAATTCTAAGTGATTTCTGATCGAGGTGGTACTCGAGTCTTAGTTCGAAATTTTTCGATTCGTTACAATCTACCCCCCTAAAAAATAAATTTTATCCTTAAAATTTGTACCTTCTCATACTCGAGAAGCTGTGGGTAGTTCTTTTTGATCTCGGCTTCTTTCTCCTAGGTAGCCTCTTCTTCAGTATGATGCATCCATAATACCTTCACAAGGGGGATGACCTTGCTACACAATACCTGTTCCTTTCTATCCAATATACGCGTCGGGCACAGTTCATAAGTGGCACCCTCGCTTAACTGCACCTGCTCCCATCTGATGATATGGGAAGGATCAGGAACGTATTTCTTTAGTATAGAAACATGAAATACATTGTGTACGCTCGCGAGAGGCGTAGGTAAAGCTAGGTGGTATGCTACTGCTCCCACTCGATCAAGTATCTGAAATGGCCAATAAATCTCGGCGTGAGCTTCCCCTTCTTCCCAAACCGAAGGACTCCCTTCGTAGGAGAAACTCTCATGAATACGTGATCTCCAACCGTGAACTCCAGCGATCACCGCCTCGTATCGGCATAACTCTTCTTCCTGCTCTGCGCTGTGAGAAGTCGATGCCTGATGATGTCAATCTTCTCTGAGGTCACCTGTACTAACTCAGGACCAATCAATTTCAGCTCGCCGACTTCAACCCAGCAATGCGGTGCTCGACAAGGACATCCATACAAGGCCTCATAAGGTGTCATACCGATACTCGCCTGAAAACTGTTATTGTACGAGAACTCTATGTATGGAAGACAATCATCCCAACTATCCTTAAAATCTAATACGCACGCCCGTAACATGTCTTCTAAGATCTGGTTCACCCGTTGTCTGTCCGTCGGTCTGTGGGTGGAATGCAGTACTGAACTTCAACTTCACACCCATCGTTTCCTAGATGCGAGTCCAGAAAATAGAAGTAAACCGCGTGTCTCTATCCGACACGATGTCCAAGGGAACTCCATGCAGACGAACAATCCCCCTGATGTATAATCTAGCCAACTCGTCTGCAGAGTTCGTAACTCTGATCGGAAGGAAGTGCGCCGACTTCGTCAAACGGTAAACGATCACCCAAATAGAATCATGTCCCTTCCTCGTCTTCGAAAATCTTGAAATGAAATCCATAGAGATATAGTCCCACTTCCACTCAGCAATAGGCATAGGCTGAAGGAGACTAGGGGGTCGGCGATGCTCTGCCTTCACCTACTGGTAAGTGAGACAACGGGACATATAATCTGTAATGTGGGTCTTCATGCCATCCAACCAGTACATCCTCTTCATGTCACGATACATCTTTGTACTGCCCGGATGCATCGCAAGTCTAGAACTGTGCGCAGCCTCGAGAATCTCTCGTCTCAAGTCAGGGACATCTGGAACACATAGGCGGCCATGATAACGTAAGCCCCCATCCGTTTCAACTCGCCACTCGACATCTGTATCATCACTGGCCTGCTCTCGAAGCTCAGTCAGACGCTCGTCGTCCCTCTGAGCCGCGATGACCGTGTCATCGATAAAAGGTCGCACCTGAACATGTGCAATAACCTCGAATGGCTCCTCTACAGTGAGTTTCTACTCAAAGTCTCACAAAAACTCAACCATGTCCCACTCGGCAACCATCAGCGGAGCCGCAAACTCTATCACCTTCTTGCGGCTCAACGCGTCAGCTACAAGGTTTGCCTTGCCCGGATGGTAGGAAACCTCAAAATTAAAGTCCTTCAAGGTCTCCATTTACCGTCGCTACCTCATATTCAGGTCTTGCTGCGTGAATATATACTTGAGGCTCTTGTGGTCGCAAAAGAGCTCGAACTCCTCTCCGTAAAGGTAATGTCTCCAGAGCTTTAATGAGAAGATGACCGCTGCCAACTCTAGGTCATGTGTAGGATAATTCTCCTCGTGCTTCCTTAATTATCTCGAGGCATATGCAATTACCCTGTCCTTCTGCATAAGGACACAACCTAAGCCAACGTGAGACGCATCTGTATAGATCGTATACCTAACCCCTTGCTCTGGCAATACTAGCACAGGGGCGGACGTCAGCCTATCTTTCAGCTCCTGAAAAACTGATTCCGCCTTCTCATTCCAGGTGAACTTCAGTTCCTTCCGTGTCAACTGAGACAAGGGTCTGGCTATCTTGGAGAAGTCATGAATCGTCGATAGTAGCCAGCAAGTTCCAAGAAACTCCTCACCTCGATAATCGAACCAGGCTATTTCCAATCCTGCACTGCGGCTACCATAGCAAGGTCCATTGCTATCCCATCCTTGGACACGACATGCCCCAGGAACTTGACTTCCTCCTTCCAGAAGTCGTACTTCTTGTACTGTGTAAACAACTGGTGCTGTTTCAGAGTATCTAAGACCAATCACAAGTGCTCCTCATGCTCCTCTCGACTCTTGAAGTATATTAGAATGTCGTCTATAAATATGATGACGAATTGATAGAGGAGCGGCAGAAATACACGGTTCATCAGGTCCATGAACACGGCTGGTGCGTTCGTAAGACAGAACGATATCACGAGGAACTCAAAATGGCCATAATTAGTCCTGAAAGCCATCTTCTATACGTCCTCATTCCTGACGCGCAGCTGGTGATACCCTGACTGTAGATCAATCTTTGAGAAGTACTGCGCTCCTCTCAGTTGATCAAACAGGTCATTTATCCTGGGCAATGGGTACTTGTTCTTCACCGTAACCTGATTCAGCCTGCGGTAGTCAATGCACAACTGCAATGAGCCATCTTTCTTCATCACGAACAACACAGGTGCTCTCCAAGGAGACACACTCGGTCGTATGAAGCCAACCTTTAATAAATCATCAATTTATTTCCTTAACTCCTCCATCTCACACAGGGCCAGGCGATACGTCAGCAATGAGATGGGCTTAGAACCAGGTATCAGGTCGATAGTAAAATCGATCTCGCGTTGGGGTGGTAACTCAGGTATCTATCTGAACACATCCTCTTAATCACGGACTACTGGCGTACTTTCAAGTGCCGGGACATTAACATTCCTTAACAAGGAAGCATAACAAATCACTCGAGAGGGGTGACTGACCTGCACCGAAAATGTAAAGGACATGCCCTCCAGCTCGTAAACTGTCACTATGCGGGTCTCGCAGTCAATCTCGGTCCTCCCCGCAGTCAGTCAATCCATGCTGAGGATGACGTCGAAATGATAGCGAGAGGGGTCGATGATAAGGTCAATGGCCATCGTCCTGTTCCTTAGATCTAGCCAACAACCCTCACACATCGTAGTGGTATTAGTACAAGTCCCGTGTGCTGAAATAACTCGCACCCCAACCATACGAGTAGTCTGTAGCCCAAGGTGCTTGACTACTGAAGAAGATATGACTGAGATTGTGGATCCTGTATCCACCAACAAGAATATAGGAGTACCTCCGATATGGGCTGTGACCTCAAAGGCCAAAGGTGGTGCGGTCTCTGTTCCGGATGGCTCAGCTGTCAATACATGTACCCGATCCTGCTGAGGACGGTTAGGCTGTAGTACCATAGGCCATTGTGGTGGCTTGAAATGAGGTGCTGGAGGTCTGAAGAACGAATGAGATGGTGCAGACTAAAGGGGTGGTGGTGAAATAGTCTGAGGCATCGGACGACCAACCCGCTGAGGCAGCGAGAACCCACTATCTCGCATCCTGGAGAAACATGTAGTCTCGGTGTGGCCAGGCTTTCTACAATAGTTGCACCATACATCAGGGCGCCTCACATAGGCAGGAGATGCAGAAGACCCCTACGGTGTCTCAAACCGAGGCCTCTTAGTGAGGAAAGGGCTACTCTAGAACTCAGGTCGCGGCCTATGAACCATGGGTGCTCGCGTGCGGGCCGACCTATCCCCATCCTACTCTATACGCAAGGACATACTCACTAACTCTACATAGGAAGAAATGCTCACACAGCACATCTTCAATCTGATCTCGGGCTGCAAGCCCTCAGAAAATCACCGCATCCTCATCGGCTGGTCACTCAGAATCAAAGGAGCATACCTCCCTAGCTCCGTAAATCGATTTTCATACTCTGTCACCGACATGCCTCCCTAGCGAAGGTGAAAGAACTCACTCTGCTTCTCGTGCTGGTAAGTAGTCGGGAAATACTTCTCATGAAAGCGTGCCTCAAACGCTACCCACGACCACTCATACCCCTCCGCCACAGTGCGGAGAATACTATCCCACCATAGGCTAGCCTCCTCAAATATGAAGGTGGCCAGCTCAACCTGCTCCACCTCAGAATAATGCAACGGTCTCAGCATCTTCGAGATGCGGTCTATCCAATACTCAACATCCTCAGGTCTGTGAGTACCTGTAAATGTAGGAGGCCTCAAGCGCTGAAATCGCTCGAAAGATCTGCTCGCACTAGCATGCCCAACAGGGTGTAGAGGCGAGGCAGGTGGAGTCACCGCCATTGACTGAGCAAAAATGCCAGCCATGGAGGATAAGAACTTCTGTTGCTGTTGTATCTGCTGCTGCTGCATCAACAACATCATCTACTCTAGATTATTAGGAGGGGGAGTGGACTGTGATGAAGAAGGCATCGACGCAGATGCACGATGCTACTCAAGAGGCACAGGTGTGACAAGAGGCATCACAGAAGGTGTCGCAGGGGGTGGCCCAATAATAGGACCAGAAGCTTGCTGAGAACTCATCCTGGGATCTGAATGAGATGGGCCCGCATGAGGGTTCATAGGAGTATCACTCAGGACGAGGGCCCCATCAAGAGAATCTCTCAGAGAGAGATAGGCCGAAGATCTCGAACCCTTAGGCGGCATACCCTACACACAACAGAGGGTAGAAACCAAAGAAATTAGGCATTCACACAACTCATTCACAGTCTGTACTTCATAAACCAAGGAAACCACGTGCATTTCATTAACAAAATTGTCACATACATGATTTGCAGCATTACATGAATCGCGACAAAGAAAGCATGTGACCAAAACACTTAAGCTTCACACACGAAGCTCCAACATTAACTACAAGTACCAAGCAACTATTAAACAAACACCAAAGTAAACACTAAAACAAGCAACAAACTAACAAACAATGGCTACAAAAAGCCTATGCATCAGAATCTGGCAATGGAGAAGGGGCACCCTTATCCTTCAGGAAATACAGTATAGCCTTCAAGGTGCGAGTCACCTTGCCAAATTTGCATTTCATGACAGCCTTGGTATCTTCAAGCTCTTGTTTTACCTCGGCCCGGAGTTCTTGGACTTCTTGTCGCAAAGTAACCTGACTCTCCTCAAGTCGGGCTATATGAGCATCCTTAGTAGTCCCAGTCGTAGGAGGACTCTCATCGGTATCCTGAGCCTCCTCTTCTTCTTCTTCCTAGACTTCTTCCTCTATTTTTGTCCCACCTTCTTCTTCACTTTCTTCCTCTTCACTATCATACTCACCTTCGCTGTCATCATCAAGTTGGGCCTCGCGCTGCTGAGGCCCTATCTTCATCTGGTTCATAGTAGCCTCATTGATGCAATGAATCGACACAGGTAGCTCTGCCCCAAGTCTATAGCCAAACTCGAGCGCAATCTTACATATGAGTCGGCTAAAGGGAAGTGACTCAGACGTTCTTCTCGATCATGCTATGAGGATGATCTGTCGCAGTAAAAACGTAGGCATGCACACGTTCTCTCCCAGCCCTACTTGATACAGAAAATCTACCATAAAACGCGTACATTCACTGCGATTGCTCCACCTGGGATAAATATTGAACATGCAGATATGGTGAAGCAGACGAAAATCAGGTGACATATGGGTCGCTAAGAGGCTCTTGTTACGCTGCCACTCAAATAAACGACCGCATAGAAACTTGGTGCGACGATCTCACTCACGAACACTGTTCAGATTCTTAGCACTTAGATGTACCTAGCCAAGTGGCACGTTCAGCAGTCGAGCTATCAACCAAACATCGATTGTGACTTTTCGATCTCTGCTGAAGGGGATCCTGAATTGCAATGGCTCCAGCTCAGGGTCCCGAATATGAGCATAAAAGGCACGAATAGAGCTCATGTTAGCATGAGACTGGCCTTCAAATAGCGGACCCCACTTGACAGCTTCGATACGCTCGAATAACAAATACTCACTAAAGAGGCGCCCATCCACATGCGCTTCAAAAAGAACCCTACGGTCCGTATACGCACCATGAGCCAAATTCGCTAACAGTATTCTTCCTATCGGAGCGTATGGATCCAAATCCGGCTTCGTGTGTATTTCTCTCCCAACACTTGGACTAGCGGCGACACTTGAACTAGCGGTGCCACCTCTTGGCTTCCTTGAACGTGAAGGGCGACTAGGCCTAGCTTCATCAGCGACACCCTTCCTCTTTTCCATCGTGAAGGGTGACTAGGCCGATGAGTTTCGAAAAGGAGAAAAAGGCTATAATAGCCTCTATAAAGGCCATGGAAAAGTGATGAAAGAGAAGAGAGAGGGCTGACCTAATGGGTTCCCACGAGTTTGGGTCAGCTACAGGGGTGCAATGGGCCAAGAAAAGGAGAACTAAAAGAAGGGAAAGACCAAAGAAAAGAGAGGTTGAAGGCTACCACATTTTGGAGCTTCAAATGGGAGCTTGAGAGCTCCACTCGCAGAAAATGGATGAAGTAACTGCTGGATATGCTTGAGAACAGTAGGAGGATGAGGGAAATAACAGAAAAGGAAGGAAGGAGCGATTGAAAGGGAGGTTGGAGAGAGAAAATAACAAATTTAGAGGAAAGGGAGAGCTTGGAGGGCTGATTTGTGAAGGAAGTATGTGATTTTGAATGAATGGGTTGCCGAACCCTGGACCAAAGGGTCCCATTTAACCCTAAAACTCATCAGCCCGGGTGGCCCAGCCCGACCAGCCCGCTGACCGGTGCTCTCTGGAGTATCTGGAGAGGCCTCGCCAAAGGGGCGAGGTCCTCCTACCCCCCTAAGGCCAAAAACATGTGGGGCCCACCCTGGGTCCCCCTGGATGTGTTAGATTTGAGCCCTACCTCCGTTTCGAACCATTTCGGGTAGTTTTGGAACTAACCTGCTCTCTATTCAAAATTAGAATTTTTTAACAGCTGGAATAGAATGAAATGTGGTCTATACCCATCAATTGACGGTCTAGAAGTGATTTGGGGTCACCGTGTGTGATCAGGAGTGTGCACGGACTCGATCAAAATGATCGATTTGAGTGAACTTCGCCAATTGGCGAAACTGGGATCCTATGAAGGTTTTTATGTTCTTCGGGCACCCTCCTACGTTATAGTGACATCAACGTACGGTGTGTGACCCTAACTCAGGTCCAGATTAATCTAAATCATGCTCTGATACCAACTTGTAACGCCCTAAAATTTGGAGGTCGAGCATAACTCAGTTCCCGAGTTCCAAAACATCACTTATGCAATATATTTGATGATAATTGTATGTTGATTGTAAGAATGTATAAAACATGAAATAGATCAAACTAGATAATAGACACAATTCAGGAATATTGATGAAATGTAAGCGAAAGACTTAAATACATATGTAATTCAAAATAATTCTCCAAATGATGCGTGCTCTGCCCAGGGCAATATACATACAACTGTGTCTCAAAATACATACATGAACTGATCAAACTAATCCAATACATATCCCAGAAAATGATCCCCACTGGTCAGGACAAGGCTCACATGAACCCGCCTGAGAACTGCATGTAAGAGAACGCCTCCTCGTCCTCGTCGAAGTCTGGCTCCGCCTCGCAAGCATCGCCTTCTCCTACAACTAAGTCAGGGTCTGGTTGGTGTTTAAACACCGTCCCAGAATGTGGGAGTGAGTGATCAACTCAGTGGTACTATATAGCAAAGGTTAACATGTAATCAATCCAATCAACCAGAAATGATAAGGCAGTACAATCAAACAAGTCCTAGATCTCTTGTTAATGCAAGAATGATATGAAGAATGATGCATGCCCTCACCACAATCCCCTCTACGACAACATCTAACGATCGCGGCATGACTCACTTCCTCAGTGCTCTATCACCAACACCGTTAGCACATGCAATGCGGTGTTATGAATATGATTACTAAGTTCTTATTAATCCTTTTCATACAGCAGGATTGGAAAGCTAAGACACCTCCCTTGTATCATTTCTCAACATTGATCCATTTTAGGGTCATCAGTCCTAGGAATCTCATACGATATTATGGTTCTAGGTCACTGTAAGGGCTGCCAGGGCTATTACGTGCAATCGTTGCTCCTCTCCCCCATCACCTTATTAATACAGGCCTATTTATATTCTTGAGACTACATCAGGACTCGTCGCCCCCATGCAGTGTCTGGATAAACTCAAGGTCACTACAGAGGGCTCGTCACCAATTAGTGTAGGCCGACAGCAAAAATATAGTGTCCCATACCACCATAATCTGCTCAGAGTAGGGTGCTCACTGGTCACTACGGGGAGGTTTGTGGCCCCAGCGTAGGCCGACAGCACGACCACGATGTCCCATACCACCATGTCCGGCTGATGAGTCTTAGGGGATCTTAGCACCATGGTTACGGGGCTTTCACAGGTAAGCACAATGTCTTAGAGTCAAATAGTAGTGACCAAACATGGTGAATAAGCATTGGTCGATCGGGTTAGTTGATAAGCTCAACTAAGCCAAGCGCACGTTGAGTTGAACGACATGGAATGCATAAGCACTCTGTGTGGCCTAATCACTGCCGAATAGCCCAAGCATGACTCAGATTCGCTAAACTCATCTTGTGTGGCGAAAGCAACCTCAACCACGATTTACGGAACGTTTTCTGATTACCTGAACTGTAGTACAGCCCCATCCACAAATAAAGCTAATAACTAGCATATGATTCATATTCTGCATCCATGTGAGTAATCATGAAATATAACTTGAATGTAAACAGTATATGGAGGAATTAATGCACACATTTATCATGATTTAACTAAGTACACAATCCATGGAAGAAATCATACACTCATTTAGCATGGATATTCTAGGTCACATGATTCATGAAGGAAATCATTCACACAAGTATTGTGATGGGGATCCATATCCCAACCATTCTAGCAATCACACTCTACTAACTACTAACTCATTTAGACATTTAAATAAACACTTAGCTTACACTATTCAACATACATCACGTATGTCAACACCGTTGCAAATTAGGGTAAGTCCTCTCACCAAGGAGTTGCTGCATACATATTAGGCATATCACAATGACAATTTATCATGGCAAGCAAATCAGCAAATTCCATACGCATACGTGTATTCTAACATATACATGAAATACGATATTTACAATACAAAGTATACGTATGCGGAAGACAAAATGAATAGTATATTTGGCATGTGTAACGGCAAGCACAACATGAATAAATCATTAACTATCATTGAAAGGGTTGAAAACCATAACCTAAGCGCATATAGTCCGCACCTTAAATCAGAAAAGACGTATCTAGGATGAATCAGACGATGTGTCTTCGTTAACGGTGGATACGCTACCTATGGCAAGAAATAGGTTAGATAGAACTCTACTATAGCTAGCCTAAGCTTCAAAACAGGTTAGGGTTAGTTTAACTTACCCAAAAAAGGAATCAGAATCACCGGAAGAATGATTCAGAAATGCCGGTTCAAAGTATAGATGGGTTAGGAAGAATCCTACGGAGTTTCACCTGCTTCTCCCATACTTTCTCTCTCTTTTCTTTCTCTCAAATCTATAGGGTTTGAAAAATTCGTATGGGTTAGAAAGCTAAGGGTTTAAGGCCCTTTTATAAGCCCAAACATAATGAAAACAGGCTTAAGGTCAAAGTATACTTAGGTTTTAACCAAATCGGGATCTTTTTGATCCAACGGAGCATTTCTAGAGGTCGTCTGATCAAATGCGTTCGGACTTAAGCTCACTAGCATCGGATCTTTAGTAAGTTAATCTTTCAGTCCAATCGGATATCCAGATTGTTTGTGGTGGACCAGTTTCAATTCAACGGTCACCGAACCTAAATCAGGGCTACAAGCTCTATGACATGAAAGGGCTAACTTTCCTGATCCAAGGGTGAAATTTGGTCGAATTCCAACGGTCAGAATGCTTAAAAATAATGCACAAGTGAACCGTGTCAGATTTCATAATAATATAATTAATTTTCTAAATATTTTTCCCTTTTCTCACTCTCTTCACTCCGGACTCAGTAAAATGGTGTTAGGACATCAGTTGGGCTTGATTTTTGAAAGGATGATCAAGTCCAACTAAGCGGTCATAACGGTCTGAGATTATAGATATTGGACTCTCGATGCACGGTCTAGAATCAATACAAAGTTTCCAAATATTCCTGGGAACAACAGGGTTTAGAGTTGGATCATAGATTTCAGGGTATTATAGCGTCATTGATTCTGTAAGATTTAAGTCTTGCAGAATATATTTAAAGCGAACAACACTAATTTCATAGCCAGACTAACTTAGCGCTAAGTTACTTAGGTTCAATTTCTAAGAGAATTAATTCTAAGTGATTTCTAATCGAGGTGGTACTCGGGTCTTAGTACGGAATTTTTCGAGTCGTTACAGTAATAAAACTCACCTTCTTGTAGTTGAATGAGAGTTAATTCCCACAAAACCAAGTCCAAAATCATGAATCTTAATGACATTATAACACTTTCATGCATATAACTGTCACAAAAAAAAACATACCATTTGAAAAATAAA
Source organism: Magnolia kwangsiensis (assembly GCA_037074715.1). NCBI lineage: Eukaryota > Viridiplantae > Streptophyta > Magnoliopsida > Magnoliales > Magnoliaceae > Magnolia > Magnolia kwangsiensis. The sequence continues at coordinate 78,041,215 of CM073574.1, forward strand.
TGACACTAAGATCTGAATGCAATAAAATTGATTCGTACGTGTACATTGAAGTTAAGCGTGATCATAGAAATAAATCAATGTCTATTCTCAATCAACACTCAACCACCCATAAAAGCATAATAATATTTCTTTTGATCTCTGAATGTGGGCTCCTGCTCATGACATACAATATTCTATTTTCTCTATATGTATCTGACCAATAACTTAGGTTGACTTGATGGCACCAGGAGGAGCAGTGCATATCATCATATTTTGTTGTGGCTCATACCCACCACATGGTAGCACAAAAGCACAAAATACCAATGTCAATTGTAGCTCACACCCAACTAGAGAGCATGTTTGAGCATTCGATGTTTCCAAAGGCAAATGGAGATAGATTATATGCAACAGTCCTTGGATCCTATCCCTCTTAACTAATACCATAATTTTGAACATATGTAAAAGTAAAGACTTGTTGTGCTCTTGACATTCATGTCCTTGCCATTCGGATTCTGAGACTAGCAATTCTAGTTAAACCTTTAGGCTTGTTAGGGATCAACGTTTGCATTAGATTTGGATTTGACAAAGGCCAAAGGCCACTATTTGCTAATGAAGCCATGGATTTGAGGAGCATTTAATACAATGGCTGCAAGGGCATAACTTTTATATATATATATATATATATATATATATATATATATATATATATATATATATATATATTATATAGATATAATCTTGACAGAGAATCATTTTATGGATTGACTTGGGAAGATTTGGATTTGACCCAAAAATCCAAGGATTTATGGAGGTATGGAATCATGAAATCCATGGATTTGGCCCGAAAAAAAAAAGGAGAGATTTTATATCTATAGACTTCACAAATCCCTGCGAAACTTCATCAACCCAAACAGTCCCTTGGTTTCCACATACCACGTTTCTATATCATCGAATCCCATTCTAAAATATTGTTTTTGATAGATTAAAGGAGAATTGAATGCAATGCAAACATATACAATGCAGAAAAATGCAATGCAATCCTAATAGTTTCGAATACTTCAAAAAACGACCTCTCGACACTCATAAGAAGAAATATTGATGTATAGATGCCTAAAGATCAAGACATGTGTTGTGGCAAGTTGTAGGGTATTTGACCTTGAAACAATAGGAATTATAATTAAAGGATGGAGTGACTGAAACTCAGGAATAGTGAAAACTTTCCCTCTTGTAAGTTGATCAACCAATGGTTTCAGTTGAACCTACAATATCAACAACGTTCTGCATTAAGAAAGACTGCAGTGGAGGATCACATTGGGCTGAAACTACTAAAATTGTTGGGAGAAATGTTAAGATGATGATGATCATACTGACCTAAAAAAATCTGAGATAAGATCCTCTTATGATATCCAAAGGCTCTGCAACTATCCTCTAGTGATATGAAGGTTCTGTAACTTATTCAAACCAGTCGCATTCATGATTTTTGTACGTACATGGGATGAAACTACTAAAAGATTCACTCTCCTAGGTCCCGAACAACATTTTAGAGATCACTTATAGAACACGAATCATTTCACCATCAAGTGCTTGCATTAAGATGAAAACTTTAATGTACATTCTTGATACTAACCCATTGATCACTTCCAAATTTTGATGAAAAATTTTAACAATATTTCCTAGTGATATTTTATCAAGGCACCCAAAGAACATCACAAACATATAGAGTAGGGACATCCATACACAAAACCAAAAAATAGATGATGGGCACCTAATTAGAGCCATACAAATGAAACTTGCAAATCATTCACTACACGAGTGTGAGCTTCAAGACTGTGTGGACACCTTGGTCCAGAGATCAAGCCAGTCTGCACATCATGTGAGCCATGCATATGCCAAAGAAATGGATAAAAAAGGATATGACTGATGGCCCACACTCAATGTACATGTGTGGCCCACCAGATGTACAGGACTGAACATTACTTAAGCAGTTTGTTATGATTCAAAAATTATTCATTCCCACTCAGGCCCTTTAAAAAGACATTTTATTGCCCAGTCTCAAGATTGTGAGGTTTACCTTGGGTGGCTTGGAGTAATCTGGTGGGAAGTGAATGGTTAACAAAAATACACCACTTGCAAAGGGGCTATCTGCTGGTCCCATAATTGTTGCTTACCAGTGGAACATGTCATCAGCAACATGACCTATAATCATATAAAATATCCAATTCGGAAAACTTGAAAACCAACCATAAAAGACCTTAGAGCTTAATAGGGAGCCAAACTCAACCTAAACCCATAAAATGGACCCGTCCTCCAAGTTTTTTGTGTTATTTTATTGAAAACCAATCTGTCCCACATGGGTGATGGATTCCAATTATCAAGCATCCAATTTACTGAAGAATACTCTACAACAAAGAAGAGAAAAATAAATAAATAAACAACATTCAAATATAAAATAGAACCAACAACATAATATCCAGCAAGATAGAGCTTTAAGCTTTAATCTGCAAAGCAAGAAAGGAAAGGAATATCCTCACCCAAATTTCCATGATTTCACTCATTTACCATATGTGTGCCAAATCTAAGCTTCTCCACATATAGTAATTCCAAGGAGAATTGAAAATAAAGCCAAGCCATAGATGGAAATGAGAATTAGTACTAACCTGCATATTATCCAATGAGAAGTGAAAATAAAACCAAGCCATGGATGGAAATGAGAACCATAAAGAAAATCTCCCAAACATAAGTACTTGTTTTCACTTGATTAAATTTTGCCAATTTGACGTGCAGGGCCTATTGAGATGTTTTAATGACATTCAATCCTTCCATCAATTCAGTTTGATACTAATGTCTTTAGGATGCACTCTAAAACAAAGAAAGAAATAAAGGTGCTTTCAAGAGAACCATCTAAATTAATTTCCACCAGGAGAAAATATATGAAATAGGGTTGTACAAAATATGACAGGAAACGGAGTAGATTCATGTATAGAGGTGGGCAAGCGTCTATTTCAAAATTATAGCAAGTACAAACAGGTAGGAAGCAGGACCATCACCTGGTTAGAAGAAGGTTTCCTATAACTCCAATCTGAAAGTTTTGAAACAGATTTCCCACACTACTTTCTATGGGTGAAAAATGTGCAACACTCTACAATGATATTTAAAAGCTTATCAGCACAATACGGACCACCAAATGCTAACATGGAATGAAATGTGTAAGATCTCACTTGACTGGATTGCCAACTACAACCTCACTAACAGCTCGAGCCACTCCTCATCCTGAAAAAGCACCAGCCCCAGATATGTAAACCTGCAACCACTCCACTGATTCATACTATGCATCAGTCCTATACAAAAATTGGCCTAGTTTTACATTGACTTGGCCAATCCACCGGGCCATGAAAACTTAGCCGAGTCAATATTTGTCTTATAAAATTGGTTAATAAGAACCCTTTTTTTAGGTGAACACCTTTTTGTTACTTCTAAAATAGTCACTAGAGGCCATGATAAGTACTCAAGAGGACGAAACTATTAAGTGGTGTTGAGGAAAAACTTGTCAAGAATATGAAAGTGAAACCATGGTACTCACCTTAGTCAAGACCCGCCTTCTGCCTTCTGTTGTTCAAAATCACATGCTGCACAATTCCTGGAGTTTTGGGAATTGTGAGTGATGGCTCTTTGTAAACACGCACCTAAGAAAAAAAAAGGAAAGAAAAAATCAATTTATAAAATATTTACACCAAAATTTAACTGTCCATTCAATATAATGTCTTATATCTAGAACTGAGCTGAATTCCATTGCCAATGCCATAAAGAACTATTTGCCAACATGCTAACTATTATAAAAGAATTCAAAGAAGAAGGTACAAAGTGAAAATCACAAAAAATAATGGGGAACAGAAAAATGAGAAATCTTAGTATGGAAATAAGATATTCAAACAATTAGTTCTACCAAATGAGAAATTGCAAAATCTATTACCAATCAGAAGGCACCTAATGAATCTGTAAGCCGGAAGTAGCTTGAAAAATCAGTAATCTTTTATGAGATTGAAAACAAACCAAGACAAGTTATATGATTGTATGTTTGATGACTGATGATATGTAAAGTAAGTGCATGTTCTGATTTGCCACAAGTGGAAACCACAACCAGTGTTAAATGTTGGCTGCTGGAAAAAATGCGGCAGCAGTGGTCCCTTTTGTTGTAGTGACTTGGATATTTGGCCATGGGGCCAACTATAAACATGATATCAAAGATGATAATCATGGAACAAAAAACTGTATATACATTTATATCTGCCAGAGTACTTGCATACCAAATGTTGGTGCATGCCTTAGTCATTAGTCACCAAGGAAAAAGTTCAAGATGCCTTCTCTACTTGGGAGGTTTCAATACATGGCAATGAGGTTCTAAAGGTCTATGGTAAATGGAAGAATCCTTATGGATTTAGTGATGTAAATGTAGGCAAAAGTAAGATAGAGAGAGCCAGTCATTTAAAAAAAGCAAAGACACAATCGCTCATCAATTTTCTTTACCAATTTTGTGCAATCATGTGCTTTAGCAGATAAGCCAGGATCCGACCCATGATCTTAAGGTTGAGACACATAGTGCCAGTCCAATCAAGTTACAGGTGTCATCATAGTCTTAGTAAGAAGTGTTTCAGAATACAAAGAAAAATAGCTATTATAAGAAGCATCACTATAAAAATTGAAACTTGCTCAATCTTGATAAACTTTTCTCCACACACCCAAGATCAAGGATTAGTCAGATCATAGCCTAATGATAGTAGTGCTAGCTTCTCATTCCTTCTTGAGCCATTTCATCAAACAATTAGCATGCATGAAATACAAGAGAGAGATTGTATTATAAATATCAGCTACATCCACACAAAATACCCCTCTTGAAGTTGTAAACCTTGCAAAAATGGCATTGAAATCTTCCTTTCCCCTACTCTTAAGATATTGTCCTTCAAATCTATTATACATAGCACAAAGTTAAGTCATTAGAAGACCATTTCCATATGTAATCATAAACTAGAAATTAGGTCTGTCAACCAAGTTACCTTGTGCATCTCGAGCATCTCAAGCCCAAAAATGAGATGATCATCTAGACTTAGGATGACTGAATGTATGGCCATTCCAAGCATCCAAACAGACCCAAACCCCATTCATTCATTGAAAATCCACATTGCCAAAATTTTTTAAAAAATATATAGACAAAGAAGGTGCTGTAAAAATGCCCCGCCTTCATGCGTGCATACATTTTTAAAAAAACAGAGAGAGAGAGAGAGAGAGAGAGAGAGAGAGAGAGAGAGAGAGAGAGAGAGAGAGAGAGAGAGAGAGAGAGAGAGATTGGAGTCAATGGGGAATATTATTTCAGGACTAAACTGAAAAAAGAATTGAAATGTCAGAACTCAAGATGAGAGGAAAATTACCGTGGAGGTGGGTGATGCATTAGATGTCGGTTAGGGTTTTCCTTACATGGATTTCTGACGATGAGAATCGAGCCACCCTTGGTGATAAACTACAAAGGAATAATGGTTTTGAGGTAATCCCGCAGAGAGAGAGAGAGAGAGAGAGAGAGAGAGAGAGAGAGAGAGAGAGAGAGAGAGAGAGAGAGTTACTGGAAGATGAGGGATGGAGAGAGAGAGAGGGAAGGAGGTGGAGTGAAACAGAGAGAGGGAAAATGAAATGGGCATGAGCGGGGGCAATTTTTTAGGAGCGGTTCACCTCCGCATGGACCTAGAGACAGACTATCCCCATCAGGGGCTCTGTGGGGCCCACTGTGATGCACGTGGTTCATCCACTCCATCCATTCCTTTAAAAGGTTTGTTCAAATATAAGTATCTAAAAATGAGACAGATCGAAAGCCTAAGTGGACCACATTAGATATAAATGGTAAGCAGTTAATCCTCACATGCCTCTTTCTTTGGTATTATGCACTAAAATGAGCCATAAAATAGATGGATGGCTTAGATAAGACACACATATTGTGGTGAGATCCATAAAACTTTGTCACACCCCAAACCCGAAAATCGGATTCATACGAATTTCGATCGCCGAATCTGGTGTCGACAGCCTCCGTAGAACCCCATTCTCGGCTCCTAACATTCATATGCCAGATTTCGATCCTGGGATCCTACAAGGAGGAGTTTTTTTCCAATGTGCATTTAACTAGTAATAATCATAACCACAAGATTACCCAATTCACAAAGGCAACATCATCATCACATATCCACTAATATAATCGTTTGATTACAACACTGAAAGGGAAATACATAAATAGAAAATCAAGCTCCAGAAGACCACTGTACGCTCCAAGCTCAACACTGCTGCAACCTAACATCACCTGCATGCGTCTATCGTGCATAAGCTTATAGAAAGCTTAGAGGGTGGTGTAAGTGTGTGCATAAGGTAAGTGCTAAGTATTCAATACAATGCCATAATCATACAATACCAAAAAAACTGGTAATCCATAAACCATACAATGTCTGAATAAGCAGAAACATTAATAAGATCAGGAATTATTAGAGTAAGAAGAAATACTAACAAGATCAGGAACTATTAGAGTAAGAAGAAATACTAACAAGATCAGGAAATATCAGAGTAAACGGAAATACTGACAAGATCATAAATCATACGATAAGAGAGTAAGCGAAAGTATGGACAAGTCATAAAGAGCCAAATATCAATTTGGAAAGTGTGGACAAGTCCATAAGTCAATCAATTTCAGAATACGTAATATAGAACAGTTATGCGATAAGGGGTCATAAAGAGCCAAATATCAGATGTCGAGGATGCAACGCAATATACAAATCCTGGTAAGTCTGTCTAGGCCATATAAGTGCAGAAACATAGCAACCCAAGATGCTATATACCTGCGGATGTAATATAATATGCGATGCGAATGAAATGACCATGATGGAGTGTAAAGTCGAGATGATAGTATGTAGTATCGCAGGCTCTGGGGTCCACCATAAGGGACTTCTATCCAAACCAGTCTCATACCTAAATTTGAATAGTCAGACTCAACGTGGTAAATTCCTGATCTTAGGTTAGTCGCGCGCCTAACCGAAATTCATGCCATAATGAAGGTACACAACAATTAGTTGCGCACCACCAGCCCGAGTGGGTAGTGAATGGATAAATGAATGAGCATGCAACTCCTACTCAATAAGTCCACATATCAATACGGTTCCTCTCTAAGAAATCACCGGGGTCTATTACACTCTAAACCAGATTGCCGCCCCACCACGCGCAACAAGGTGAGTGGAAGAGACCTCACTATCTGCTTGCCAATATCGGACTTAGTTCGTCAATAACAGACCCATTCCTCGAGCTAGTCAGACTCAGCCTAGCATTGCCCTCTCCTTTTGGGCAGGTAAGGCCACACCCCCTTTCAACTGATCAAGACACAGTGGGAGACGCGGCCTAACGGTATATGACCCTCATGCATCCACTCAGTTTAGACGTTGGAGCAACCTCTGGAACCAAGAGGGTTTAAGGACTTTCACCCAGGAATATCTATAACACCCCATGTTGAACAGATTTTTAGTGTCCCATCTGGCCATCCACGATATGCCTGTGGAGGCTACGACCCTGATGTCGCTAGGGCATACAGTAATCACTGCACACAATGCAAGATGCATGAGTCATACAATCCAGTCATGCATCAATCCAGCGCAAACCGTGCGCTCATGTGAGACAATCTCGGCCTATCAGGGAGTCTCATAACAACCGGAACTATGACATATGCAATGGTCAATCATATCTCATAACAGACATGCAGATGATACGTATGGGCATGTATCATGATGCTATGCTGTCACATACTCATAATTGGTATCAATAATCGGCATCGACAATTAACCTCGACAATGTGGAGATTTAACCAACACTGTCGCCGAGGAAAGACCCTCATAGATCCTAACTTATAGTGGACCCCTGACCTCACACAAGGGCCAAATATACAACACCATGAGCCTCATTCAAGAGCTTAATACACATCATGATGGGCCTTTCACATGGGCCCAACATACATCACAATGGGCCTCAACTACGAGTCATATATACACCATATAGCTCTCGACAATCGGCCTTAATAATTGAAATCGACCTCGATAATTGAAATCGACCTCGACAATCGAAATTGACACTTGGACTCGGCTTCAACAATCGGAGTCGGCCTCGATACTTGGCCTCGACAATCGGGATCGATTGATAATCAGAATCGGTAAATTGGTCACAATAATTGAATCGATCGATAATCAGAATCGGCAAATCGGTTACGATAATCGGGATCGATTGATAATCAGGGTCGGTAAATCGGTTACTATAATCGGGATCGATCGATAATCAGAATCGCAAATCGGTCACGCCAATTTGGATGAGCAATCGGTCAATCGGAATTGATCGATAATCAGAATTAACAAATCGGTCACATCAATCAGGATCGACAATCGGTCAATAAGAGTCGATCAATAATTAGAATCAACAAATCGATCACGTCAATGGGGATCGACAATCGGTCAATCGGAATCGATCAATAATTAGAATCTACAAATCGATCACGTTAATCGGGATCGACAATCGGTCAATCGAAATCGATCAATAATTAGAATCGAAAAATCGGTCACGTCAATCGGGATCGGCAATCGGTCAATCAGAATCGATTGATAATCAAAATCAATAAATCGATCACATCAATCGGGATCGGCAATCGGTCAATCGGAATCGATCGGTAATCAAAATCAATAAATTGATCACGTCAATCGGGATCGGCAATCGATCAATCGGAATCGATTGATAATCAAAATCAATAAATTGATCATGTCAATCAGGATCGACAATCGGTCAATCAGAATCGATCGATAATCAAAATCAATAAATCGATCACGTCAATCGGGATCGACAATCAGTCAATCGAAATCGATCGATAATCAAAATCAATAAATCGATCACGTCAATCGGGATCGGCAATCGGTCAATCGAAATCGATCGATAATCAAAATCAATAAATCAATCACGTCAATCGGGACCGGTAATCGGTCAATCAGAATCGATCAATAATCAGAATCGAAAAATTGATCATGTTAATCGGAATCGATAATTGGCACCGACGACCAACATATATAAACAAAGTGGGGTCCATAAATGGACAGCCAATCAACTATAATATAATGATCGGCCCTAGGCTATGCTTATATCAAATCCAATGACACTGAGCCATTCGTATATGGTGAATGGGGCCCACTTATTTGGGTTAATCCGTTAAGAGAATGATGAGCATGGACCTAATAAGGCCTAAGGAAAGGTCACAATGAGGACATCTAACCATAATTACCCATCAATATGGACATCTAACTAACATTTTTCATGTAAATCAGCACCACCCTAATATTGTCCAAGCATCTCAACATCATCTGAACATTGTCTAGGTGCATCAGCACCATCAAACATTAGATAACACCATTTAAACATTGTCCAACACCACTCAACATAATCTGGACGGTGTGGGTGAAATAATATATCATGGTGGTGTTCACCCAGTGGCCCACCAGAGATTTGAATCTGCCTCAACAAGGCTCGAGCATTAAAACGAGCTCACCAATGGATGGATGGTTTGGATGGGACACATCCACACATGGGACCCACAGAACTTGTTGACGTCAATCAGCAGATGGGTCCTACCATCTGGTTTGGATATCACGTGGGACCCACAGGATTTGCTGACGTTAAATGGCAGTGGGACCCATATCTCTGGCAGATGGATGGATTAGATTTAAACTGAAAGATGGTATGTATATAACACACACTACATGATCAGACCCACCGTACCATCCCATGAACGGTGGAGATATGCAACGGGTAATAAGGTGGGTCCCACGTCTCTGGGTGACGTGAATACAAAGGTGGGTCCTGAGTTACTGGGCAACATCAGTATAGTAGCTGTACACATTCAGCAGCCAATCCGTTTCCTCATAGGTGGGTCCCACGTAGGGCCCACCATATAACATTTTTAATATAATATATATTATATAATATAATATTACATATTGTATACTACACAAAGGTCATGAGGATGCCCAAATTCACCATCCAGATGCATCTGGACGGTGCAGATAACATATTAAAGGTGGGTCCCATGTAGGAGTGGCCCACTATAACATTGTGTAATATAAAATATTATACTATATAATAATATATATTATATGTGAAATATATACACGTGTGTGAGAGGGTGGGAGTGTCAGCATCCAGAAGGCTGGACGTCCCTCCAATGGACGGTTTGGATATCGTGTACGTGGCATGTGGGCCCCACAGCCACAGGCCATAAAATGATCTAGAATGATAGATGGACGGGCAGATATAAAGCACATGTGTAAGTAGGGTTCACGTGCTGGATGCAGCACTGCATCAGGTGGGTACCACCGTCCAGGGCCTGGACTGTGTTGATATAGATACATCAAGGTGGGCTCCACCAGTCACTGTCCTGATGGACGGACACATACATCATTTGGTGGGTCCCACCCAGCTTGTTACGTTGATATAGCAGCTGGTGCTGCGTCAGTACAGTGTACCTCGTGATGGGGCTCACAGTGCTTGCTGGCGTCCATCCAGCAGCCGCTGCTACAGGGACCTCTCAATACATAATAGAAGGTGGGCCCACCCTCACACGTGTAGCACGTGTGAGGTGGTCCCACACCTAGAAAATGGATGGGCAGAGAGGATAAAATATGTAAATCATGGTGAATTCACCCAACACCATCCAAACAGATGGACGGCTGGGAGTAAAAACGGATGGACAGTATTGATGCAAGGTATGCACCACATGAAATCCACACACATGTGGGTCCCACAGCTGTTGTTGCAGCAGGTTAAAACACCTCTATCATGAATGGGGTCCATAGGACCGTCCCACCTATCCAGCACCGTCCAGATGGTCAGGACGGTGTGGATATACAAATACATCATTGTGTGGACCAACAGAGACGGTTTGGATAATGCCCATTCCTCAGTGGCCAGTCCAGCAGGAGTGTGACACGTGTCCAGGTGGGCCACGGAATGGGTGGAATGGATGTAATACAAACATCACAGTAGGGCGGGCCCCTACTGGACGATCAGCCCACCCAACGCCCTGTCCTATTGGGCGTTGAATAGATGAACAGTCTAGATGAATAACATACTCACGGTGGGTCCCACTTATTCTATCTTAAAATAAAAAAATCTTAAGCCTATAAAACACCCACCTTTTTATCTTTTCAGACTTCTTCTTCCATCAGCGTATCCAAGAGATCTAAGGGATACATTTGAATGGTGGAGATGGTCTTTGCATGGGGGGATTGAGTGATATGGAGGTGGGCCACACCAAACTTCTCCATGGAAGCCATGGACGATTGCTCCATGGGAGTTGCTTAAAAAAATGAGAGAGAGAGAGAGTGAGTGATGGGAGAGAAGTAATGGTAAGTGATGTAAGTATGTACTTTGTTGTAAGAAAATGTTAACTTTTGGAGAGGGGTGGTTGTACTTGGCATTAATTAGTGATGTTGATTGATAGGATTGATGAGATGTTTCATAGAGATTCCCTTGATACTTGCAACGTGCGGCGTTTTCCTTGAATTGAACGCGGGCCCACATCTCCTGGCGTGGGTATCGCCTTGGCGCGCGAGACGCGGCATCGGAACCGCGGTGACAACATGATCGCATTGGTACAAGTTTCAGGTTGAGCCGATTCTAACATACGGAATACGACTCAGGATCACGCGCAAACACCGATAATAGATCACGGGTCACCGAAATTTGACCAAGAGGACCGCGAAGGCATACAGAACGGTACGGGTTTGGTTACGGGTCTTACAAACTCCATATGGGAAGTTAAATTTAGATATAGTGCATTATGGTTTAGAAGCTTTTGGCTATAGATTAAAACCGTAGTAAATTAGCTACAATTATTCCTCAGCTAAAATTGACCATAGTTCGTAGCTTTTGGTCCTGTTTTTGGTAGTGAATCTGTGGCTGCAGATTTCCTATCACATGAAGTTTTTGTGCTAGGAATGTAGGTGGTGCCCACCATGATGTTTGTATGAAATATACCTTGTTCATCTATTTTTTAAGCTCATTCTAGGATAGAAGACAAAAAAGAGGGGATCCATAACTCAAGCGGGCCACACGAGAGGAAATAGTGGGATTGAACAACCACTATTTTTTAAGCCAACTTTTTTATGTTTTCAATTAATCCTAGTGGGAATGACCTTATTAATGGTTTGGATGTCATATAAACATCAAGGTGGACTTAGGAAGATTTCAACGGTAAGAATTTCCTTTCCATTTTTTCCTCTAATATGGTCCACTTCAGTTCTGGATCCTAGTCATTTTTTAAAAATTTTTATTTTGTCCTAGAATGAGCTTGAAAAATGGATGAATGGGGTGGATTTCTTATGAATATCACAGAGGGCCGCACCTAGGTTCTGAGCATAAGAACTTCTATTTAGGATATATACATCCAAAATCCTCATTCGTCTACATTTTTCATCAGTAGCCACCTTTATGCCATGTTGATGAAAGTGCCTTGGTTTGTCGATTAGTGTGACAGTTGAGTCGGTAAGTCAAGTGAGCCCCAAGTGAAGACAATACAAGATGTTGCCTCAACTGGATGTGTGATTCAAGAACATCAAAGGTAAACTAAACCTCACATCTTGTGTCCAAAACACACCCAGGTAAATAATTCCCTTTAAAAATCATAGAAAAACAAAGGAATTTAATGTTGAAGACTAGTGAAAATAGGTAAACCTTCTATAGTCTCTGCATGTCACTTCGAGACATCGAACACTTGTGTTCAATGACATCGAAAAAGACTCCCATATGTCCAGCAACTAAATGAATATATGGACGGGAAATTTGATTCATCGAACGTACCTTCGATGACATCGAACATGGATCCTCCATGACATCGACAATTATTCGATGACATCAAAGAAAGTAGAGTGACTATCCAGCAATCTTCTAGGAAAATCCCCTGGAAAATTTGAGGAATCGAGCTGGACTCGATGACATTGGAATTCAAAATTGGATGACATTGAAAAAGGACAAGAAATTGTCCAATAAGCTTTTAAGGAAAATGACCTAAAAACTTCAATGAATCGAACTAGACTCGATGTCATCGGAATTCAAACTTCGATGACATCGAAATAGGTTTGATGACATCGAAAGAGGACGAGAAAATGTCCAGCGAGCTTCTAAGGAAAAACACTTAAAATGTTCAAGGAATCGAACTAGGTTCGATGCCATCGAGATTCAAATCTCGATGACATCGAATAAGGTTTCAAAAAAGTCTAGCAAGGTTTGAAGATAAATCATGCAGAAATTCGAGGAATCGAACCAGATTCGATGACATCGATATTTAAACCTCGATGACATCGAATGCAGTCAGAATTTGACAATTATATTACCGTTGGACTTTTTTCCTATATAAACAGAAGCTTGCCTCTAATAATGGAGTGAGAAAAAGAGAGAGTTCCAAGGAGGTAAATTCTTACCTACCATCATTAACCTTCTTCTCATGGAAGTTCATTCCCCAATCCCTTCTTATTAATTGAATACTCTATAAATTGGATTGGAGAATGAACTTCAGCATTCAAGAATCCTCCAACAACCTCTTAATGGAAAATCATTAAGCTGGAATCTCTAGAATGCACAAACCCTAGAATTACTCTGTCTCTTAATGATTCATATTTAATAGAGTAGATTCCACCATTAAAACCTTAACCCAACCCTGACTACTTATATTGGAGCATCTTCAAGAGTTGCTGTTCAAGGAGCTGAAGAATCTCCGTCATCAAGGGAGAGTGTCTTCATCATGTGTTAAATGGGGCTCACCTACTTTCAGGTAAAGTCTAAGAGTCCACATAACCTGAGGATCCTTCTTTGTGTAGGATTGATTCCTCATGTTGTGTGTTACTGATCATTAAGGCCTTTTACAGGTCTCCGACGGGAGAATACGTATAGAGTCCTTGTGTAGGACCTATTGTGCCTTGTGTAGGCACTGGTTGTCTTGTGTAGGCACCGATTGCCTTGTGTAGGCATTGATTGAGTGTCTTGTGTAGACACATCTAATTGCCTTGTGCAGGCATGATTGGTTGTCTTGTTTAGACACCGTTGGTTGCCTTATGTAAGCACCGATTACCTTATGTAGGCATGTATATTGCCTTGTGTGGGCATGTTTGAGTCCTTGTGTAGGCTTCCTTAGGAACCTTGTGTAGGTCATAGTGTCAACCTTGTGTAGGTTGTAATGGTTTGAGGTAACTGTAATGCCCTGAAAATTAGGGGTCGGGTAGAAACCCAACTCCCGAGTTCCAGAACATCACTTATACAATATAGATAATGATAGATGCATGTTGTCTGTAGAATGGCATTAAACAAGATTGAGACTACGCTAAAATAGCATATCATACTCCAAAGACAGTTAAATTAGCAAGCGGAAGAATGTGATAGATATATAAAATATATAAATGATTGTAAGTCTCCAGAGTGTGAACATGTTACCAGGTTAACTAAATACATGTATTGTCATGCCCCAAACTCGGAAACCGGGCTCACAAAATTTTCGATCACCGAATCCGGTGCCGACAGCCTCCGTAGAACTCCATTTTCGGCTCCTAGTGCCCATTCACCATGTTTCGATCCTGGGAAGCTACGAGGAGGATTTTCAACATCAGTTTGATTCGTAATAAGCATAATCAATGGCATAACCCACAAACAACAACCAAGAACTCCATAACATTTCCACTATGATCAAAAACTTTACAAGTACAATGAGCATAAAGGGAAATACAATGGTAAAGAACAAAAACTCCAAAACAATCTGCAACGTGCTCCTGCCTCAGCGCTGCCGCGAACCAACGTCACCTGCACGCAACGGTCGTGCATAAGCTTATAGAAAGCTTAGAGGGCGGTGAAAGTGTGTGCGCAAGGTAGTAATATGAACATGCAATATCAGTGTAATACGGAATATGCAGATGAATTTATAATATCATGAGCCGTACTAAGGCTTATGCGATGCAAGACATGAATGGTATCGGCCACCCCAAGGCCATGCGATGTGCAATGCAACTCAAGCATACAGATCCTCATCTATGTCCACACATCAATACAGCTCAAATATGGGATATCACCGGGGTCTAGTACACTCTAAACCAGATTGTCACCACATCGCGCGCAATAAGGTAAGTGGAAGAGACCTCACTATCCGTCTGCCAATATCGGGCGCGACTCGTCGATAGCGGACCCATTCCTCGAGCTGGTCAAACTCAGCCTAACATTGCCCCCTACTCTCGGGCGGATAAGGCCGCACTCCCTTCCAACCGACCACGACACAGTGGAGAGTACAGCCAACTGATAATCGGCACTCAGCACTCATCTACCTACTCGGTCTAGACGTTGGAGCAACCTCTTGGTACCATAAGGGTTTAGGGACTTTTACCCAGGGATATCTATAGCACCTCATGTAGAATAATATTTTCAGTATCCAACCTTGCCAACCACGATGCATCTGTGGAGGCTACGGCCCCGATGTCTCTCGGGCGTACAACAATCATGTCACACAATGCGAAATGCATGAACCATGCTAACCAATCATGCAACAAATCCTGCGCGTATCATGCGCTCATGCAGAGCAACACCGCCTAATCGGGTCCCATAAATAACCTGCCCGAAGGCATATGCTATGATCAGTCACTTCTCATATCAAGCATACATATGATGCGAATGATCATGAGTCATGCAACTATACTAAACATGTTATAATGAAATGAACTATTCTTACCATGCAGATGGACCTGGACGGCCTATACACAATAATACTGCCTATCAATGGGCCCAAGGGAGAGTCGTAATGTGGACATCCAACCAACATTACTCACAATGTGGACGTCAAACCAACATTGCTCCCAAGCCATAACCCAGAATAAACATCATTACATAAACCAGGTTGGGATCACACATTGCAATGGACCTTAGGTACACCCCATTGGGCCTTAAATACATCAAATGGTCCATATCAGATAGGCCTTCCATTCGTCAAGCGGGCCACATCAATGGGTCGAACCAATGGGCCTTATGTGCATTGCAATCGGTCATAACCCGTTGGGCCTTGAATGCATCAACTGGGCCTAATCCCGTAGGCCTTATACAAATCAGATGGGCCTAACCCATAGGCCTTATATAAATCAAATGGGCCTAGCCCATAGGCCTTATATAGTTCAAATGGCCTAGCCCATAGGCCTTATATAAATCAAATGGCCTAAACACATAGGCCTTATATAAATCAAATGGGCCTAGCCCATACATAGGTGGCCCACTTGATAAATAAATCGGCATAATTCTTCAACTCATACAAAAAAAACCAAAAAAAATAAAAAATGATCTTTCTAAGTGGATGGACGGTCCGGATGCATCACATGCATCATGGCGGGGTCTACATGAGGGCCCGCCATTGCGTATAGTATATGCTATATAATATATATAAACTACATAATATATATATATATATATATATATATATATATATATATATATATATATATATATATATATATATATATATATATTACTATATCATATATAATATAAATATATACGTATATATAGACACACACGCTGCCCCCACGCCGTTAGGGCCCCATCGTCACGCTGACGGTGGGAACAAAACCCATACATCACTGTGGGTCCCATGTGGGGCCCACTGAAATGTCAATTTGCCATCCAAACCGTTCACAAGGTCAGGTGGACCTAAGTGGAAGGAAAACACAAATTTCGTCTTGATCCAAAACTTCTGTGGGCCCCAGAAAGAGTTTCAATAGTAGATGTTCATTCACACTGTTCCCTATGGTGTGGGCCACCTGATAAATGGATGGGGCCTATTTTTGGCAGGGGCCCGCTTCAGGAGATGGCCCACCATGTGGACCAGTTGGATGACAAAAGAGCATCATGGTGGGGCCCACGGCTGGAGCCGTGGGTTCCCAGCAGGGACGCCCACCATAGCTGCACGCAGCAGCGTGCAGCTGCTGCTGCCCGTCAGAAGCGCAGAGGCTCTGCCTCATGCTAATTTTCTTAGAAAAAATTGAAAACCCATGTTTTTGGGGTTTCCACGTCTGGGGCCCTCATCGAGTAGATCCAATCCGTCCATGGGATTCTACGGCTCGTAACAGGCGGAAAGAGTCCAAAGTTTGAATTTTTTTATGATTAGAAAATGAAATAAAATTAAAAAAGGATCCTTGAATGGTAATGATGCATTCTTCGATGCTATGGCCCACCAGGTCTTCTAATCAGCCCCAGACTTCTACCCAACGGCTAAAATATTGTAGGTAAGAGGATGGACGGCTTGGATTGTTTAAATACATGACGATGGGGCCTAAGCAAGTGGACCACCCAAAGTCCCTTCTTTTCTTCTTTCTCTTTCTTTTTTTTTTTTAAACGTCCAGCGTCCCAGACGTTGGACGGCTTGGCTCTTTAAATACATTGTGGTGGGCCCTGATGAAGTGGGCCACCACTGATGGGTGATGTGGGTACAACGTATAAAGTGGGCCCCACTTGAATACAACTTGAATAAAAATAAATATCTCAAGGTGGGGTCCATTCAAGTGGGCCACACAACCCTATCACATAGAATAAAATAAAATAAAATAAAAAGAAATAAAAGAGAGAGAGAGAGACATGGAGAGTGGGACACGCTTTGTGATGGAGGGCTCCGCCACTATGAGCCCTCCCTTATATGAAATCATACATCAATGGATCCCTCTATGCATGGACTCACCGAAATTGACAATCAACGGTGGAGATCCGTTCCCCACCGATATGATCGGTCTAGATGACCTTTAAATACAATGAAACAAACATCATGATGGGGTCCATGGAGAATGGCCCCACCATGGATGATCATGATGATCAAAGTGGTCCATCGGCCACAACTTAGGGTCCCAAGTGAGATCCACACCATTGATCGGTGGGCCTCACTTGGCCCATCATAAAAATAAGAAAAACAAGTATGATCTAGCACCCACTGTCCGATCTTCTTGCTCCTAGGGGTTCCTTGGCACCTTAGCTTCAACTTCAATGGATGAGATGAGGAATGGAGGGTTGAGATGAGAGATCTTGGGATGAAGAGGTGGGCCACACTTGGAGTTTAGTAAGAGAGGGAGAGGCTCATACGTAGGAGGGGTTTGTTGCTTGGAATTGAGATGAGAAAATGAGAAAGCGAGAGAGAGTGATGGATGGATGTGGTGAGTGATGGTTGTGTAAGAAAGTCTTGACTTTTGTAGCCTTTTGTGCAAGAGAGGTATGGAAAGTGTAAGAAAAGCTTGACTTTTGAGGCTTTTGTGTAAGAGAGGTATGGGAAGTGAAGACTTTTGTGGCTGCTTGGGAAAAAGGGGTAAAAGTGATGTGTACTTGACATGTACTTGACATGTGATAGATTGATGGATGATTGATTAATGGGATTGATGTGATTGATATGACACATCGTAGAGATTTCCTTGAGTTTCACAACGCGCGGCGTTTCCTCGCACCGAACATCGGCCCACATCTCTTGACCAGGGTATTGCCTTGGCGCGCGAGTCGCGGCATCAGAACCGCAACGACGACGCGGTCGCTATGGTATTGGTCTCATGTTGAGTCGACTCGGGTTGTCGGTATATGAATCAGGGTCGCGCGTCGATATCGGTTAAGGGTCGAAGGTTGCCGGAATTCGACCGGTAAGACCGCGGAAGTCTACGGAAAGGTACAGACCAAGACACGGGTCTTACATGTATACTCCAAAATAGAAAGAAAAGAATATACATGAGTGCTCTAAAAATATAAAATGACAAGTGTCATGGCATTTAATCAACCTCCCTATAATTCCGTTGATCAAAACATGGAGGAGAAGTCCTCAGCATCATACAAGTCCAGCTCCGCTCCACAAGCAGCGTCCTCATCTGAAACTAAAATAGGGACTGGTGGGTGTCCGAAACATCATCCCGTAACATGGGATGGGTAGCTAACTCAGTGGAATCATATAACAAAGATTAACATGTTATTAAATCTATCACGCGATAATGATAAAGAAAATAAAACAAACATTCCTAAATACTGTGATTAATGCATGGATGAAATGACATGATGAATGCCCTCACCGACATACTCCCTCATGCGGCACCATTTGTGTCTACGACATGCTTTCTTCCCACCGTGCTCCACATCTTCCAGGCACATGCAGTGTGACGTGGATATGATTACCGAGTTTTTATTAGTCCATTTCATACAGCAGGATTGAAAAACTAAGGTACCTCCCTTATATCAATACCCAAACAATGATCCTGTCTAGGGTTGTCACTCCTAGTACTCTCATACGATGATATATTTCTAGGTCGCTGCAAGGGCTGTCAGGGCTGTTGTACGCACTCGTTGCTCCGCTCCCCCATCACCTTATCAATACAGGCCTAGTTTATATCCTTAAGACTGCATCAGGACTCGTCGCCCCCATGCGGTGTCAGGATAAACTCAAGGTCACTACAAAGGGCTGCCAGGGCTGTTGATCGCACTCGTTGCTCCACTCCCCCATCACCTTATCAATGTAGGCCGACAGCAAGAATATAGTGTCCCACACCACCATAATCTGCTCAGAGTAGGGTGCTCACTGGTCATTACGGGGAGGTTTGTGGCCCCAGCGTAGGCCGACCACGGTGTCCCATACCACCATGTCCGACTCATGAGTCTTAGGGGATCGAGGTACCAAGGTTAGAGGGGCTTTCCAATGGTAAGTTTAGTACCCTAGGTTCAAGCAGTTATGAAGAATACAAGGTGAACATACAATGGTCAGTCGGGTTACTTGATGAGTCCGACTAGCACAAGCGCACGTTGAATCGACCGACATGAAGTGCACAAGTACTTCACATGGCCTAACTACTGCCGACGACTCTAGTACGACTCGGGTTCGTCATACACATCCTTCATGGCGAATAGAATCCAACCACGAATTCTAAACTGTTACCGACTGCCTGGACTAGAGTATAGCCCCAAACGCAAAGATGTGAATCAGTAATCATATGAGATAAACAATATTGAAATAACAAATAATTCAAGTATGTTAGCAACATGTTATAAGGTACAACATAAGCAATTTAACCATACATAAGCATTTCATATATATATTAGATAATCAATTCAAATATAATACCCATGGAAGAAATCATATACATCATCAAAATGGTTGAGAATCCTATCTCAACACTAGTCTACAACACTATTTACTAGGTTCTTACTCACGCAAGCATTTATACAAACACTTAGATGCACAACTTCAATGTACTTGACGTATGTTAATTTCAACATATAATATGACAGATCCTTATATCAAGGAGATGTCTAATACAAAACAATCATGTTCTTACATTCAAAACATATGGCAAGCATAAATCATATTGATTTAGGCATTTCCACAAACACAGTCTACACACATTAGTCTACATGGCATATGTCGGCCAATATGTGCATTAGGGCGAATCTCTTCGCCAAACAGATCATACATCCATAACTAGTATAAATACATGGTAAATACCCATGGCAATCATATCGAAAAAATACGTACGTATACAGTATTTTCTACAAATACCCAAAATACCCTAAATCTCATATTCTTCGTACGTATTCGAAATGAAAAACGGACAACATGTTTTACATGTCAAACAACATCCTTATCAGCAATCTACCATTAAATGACATTGAAAGCTTTAAAAACAGATAATCTAAGCGTCTAAAATTCACACCTTTCGCCGTAGAAGTGTAACGATTCGAATAGAACGTCTACGCTTCGTCAACGGCGTTATGACGACCTAATTCACAAGATACATCAGCTACTTCGCTACTTGCATCGATTGAATTCCTAAAACAGGCTAAGGTTAGGGTTTTCTTACCTAGAACGAAACCAGAATTACCGGAATAACGATGCAGGTAGGTGGCTTTGACACGTAGAGCAGCAGGGACGAATCCCAGGAGAAATCACTAGCTTCTCCCTCACTTTCTCTCTCTTTAGCTTCTCCCTCACTTTCTCTCTCTTTTCTCTCCTCTCTCTTAGGGTTTTTCCCAAATTCGTATGGGTTATAAGGCTAAGGGTTTAAGCTCCTTCTATAAGCCCAAACATAACCAAAACAGACCTTAAGTCAAGGTATACTTGGGTTATAGCCAAATCGGGTCTTTTTCGATCCAAAAGAGCATTTCAGGAGGTCCCCTGGCTGAACGCGGTCGGACTTAAGCTCATGGATATTGGATCCTGCTCACACCAAGTTTTCAGTCCGGTAGAGTTCCCAGATCGCATGTGGCGGATTAGTTTCAGTTCAGCGGTCACGGAGACTCGATCGAGGATTCCAAGTACACTGACCTGAGTGAGAAATGTTCCCTGATCCGAGGGTGTATTTGGGTCAGATTCCGACGGTCTGAATGCTTATACTTAACCCGTAAGTGAAACGTGCTAGATTTATTTAAATCACATTTAATTTTTAAAGGATTTCACTCTTTCTCCACTCCTTACTCCAGGCTCAGTACAATAGCGACTGAACATGGGTTGGGCTTGATTTTTGAAACGATTGTCAAGTCCAACAAGGTGGTCGTAATGGTCTAAGATTGTAGATATCGGACTCTCGATGCATGGTCTAGATCCTATACGAAGTTTCAAAGGGTTCCTGAGGGTAAACAGGCTTAGAGTTTGATCCTAGATTTTAGGGTAACGTAGTGTCAACGATTTTTGAGGTTTTGGGTCTTACTGATCGTATTTAAAGTGATTGGTGCTAATTTCACAGGAAATCTAGTGTAGCATTGGCTAATTCACGTTAAATTCTAAAGAATTAGGTTCTAAATGATTTCTTTGGCTTTGGAATTAAATTTTGAGAAACTACCAAGGTACTATAGTTGACCCATTGCCTAAGGACGTCTAACCCCAGGTTGGTAAAAATTCGGGGTGTTACAGTAACCTGATTTAAAACCTCCATTAGTGAAATCTGGTACACTCAAGAGTTGAGTGCGTCCGCCAGGATTGGAGTAGGCACATAGCCGAACCACTATATATGATTGTGTTTGAGATTTCTATTTGAGTACTCATTTAATCATGCTTATCTTGAACGTTTAAAGTGATGCATGTGAATGGTTAGAACTAATATGAATCACATCCCACACACTCATACATTCTACATAGACTAATTGCCTTATTGAACTATCTTAAGTAGTCTATTGTTTAGATCCTCTACTTGGCTTGGAAGCTTAAAGAGTTAAGATTGTCACATCTTTATTAATTATATATTAGATCAACATTGAAGAATTAGGATTTTAAATTAGCATAAATTTTATAAAGTCCTATTTAACCCCCTCTAGGACACTTTGACCTATTCCATACTTCTACTATAGCGGTCTAAACCGCAATTTCAGTTGATAGTGTTGGACACCGAGTCAAGCTTGGCATAACTTAGATCAATTCGACAAGCAACCAGTCATAGCTCTAGTTTGGCTTGACTGGCCAGCTCAACTTAGTTTAGTCAGTAATTTGGGCCAGCTTAACCCATGTTCGAGTAAATTTTAAGTTCTAGTTGTCGAGTCGAGTTCGAATTCAAGTTCAAGGTTGTACATAAAATATAATGCATAAAATTCAATCCATTCTACAATAAAATTGAAAATTGAAGATGACTTGCAAGCGAAAAAGTGAAAATATTACAAACTTGCAGTGTTCACAACATTAGATACGTTTCTGTCTTTTTCAACTTACAGAAGAGGAGATTCGTTTGCTGATCTCGAGCTGCTATCTAATTCTTTATATAGGTACGCATTCACCTCTCTGAATTAGAAGGTGGAGAGAGTTTTCTATCGTTCTCTTATATATTTTGAATTAGATTTTTAAGCTTTTTTTTTTTTTTTGAACAGATTTATACAGAGTACCCAACGCCTATAAAATGCACCGAGATTGGAAGAAACTTGGATAGTTTATTACTCTTCTTCTTTTTGCTCGTGCTCAATCCAGCTTTGACATCATATTATATCGGAGGACATTGTTGATGTGTAGAAGCCTCTTCCATATTACGTTTAAAGGCGAGTTGGATTGCTCTTCTTCTAATGCAAATAATCTGACTTCCTCCTTTACCTTGGAAAGTTTAGATGGGGTGGAAGGTTTCTTATTTGAATCTAAAATGACCTAAAAAATAAGACAGACTTTCTTTGAGGCTTTAAGACATGATTTTGCATCACCACCCCAACATGTTATGTGTAACCTAAGCCGATTAGTTTTGTAAACAAAATTTTTTCACACAAATTACACATAATCTTCATTTTTTCCAGACCTTAGATAGTGGACTAGGACACTGTAGTCTCAAATGTTGGTTGATGAATTAGATGATGACATGTCTACATTGCAAGTTTTGAAAAAAAAATTAATATTTTGGCAAATTTACAAATTAAATAGAAATTTGTAACTGATAATTTAACGTAAAAGCTAAACAAAATGCCACAATATGATAAATAAAAGTAATAATAAAATATGTTCTAACAATTAACATAATAAATAGAAAATAAATAAAAGTCATTGCATTTCTTTAAATGTGTAAAGTGTAATACATTCAAGTATACAATACACTACTTTTAACATATTAACAAATAACAATAATTTATAACTTGCTTTATGTTGATGTTATGAAAGGTGCAATCTTGTCTTGAGACTCGATCTCATCCTTAGCCTCATCTTGAATATCAAAATTATTACCTCATCAAACTGGACAAACCAATATTATATACAAATTAATGCTTTGATTGTTTTTGGTGAAGGTGAGCTTCAATGCTTGCTCACAACCCTACTCTCCATGATAAAAATGAATTTTGATGCCACTGTTAAAATTGGAATTAACAATATGTCTCGTACCATTATCGATAATGTAGGGTATTTTGCTTCACTAATTCTCATCTTCCATCACACCAAAACATTAAAGTCTAAGTCCGGGTGCCTTATGATTAACTCTTTGAGATAAAGTATAACTTTGATTCCTTTATTTGATTATCAGTTTCTTCTTGTGATAAGAAAGATATGTGTTCATGAAGCACATTGTCATCGCTTGTAGACACACCTAAAGCTCTAACTTCTTTATCACCTGTTATGGCCGTGGGTAAAGTAGAAACATACGAAGTGTATAATTCTTTGATTGTGTCACGAACTTTGGAGGTTTCGGTTACTACTCTTTTAAAAGAGTAAATCTTCATAAAAATGAACTTTACCAAGACCATCTTGCATCGAAGTTTAAGAACAATCGCCAAGGCCATTAATAAATGACATTCATCCCACTACTTATAGAATTTCATATGCATATCAAGTATCATCGGCTGTAGAAAATTTATACCCTTATTGACACTTTTTAAGGGATTCCTTAATCTTCCAAAGAGACCAAAGAAACAGATTTGAAGTGAGATATTTATTTGTAGAAAAATCTTTTTGCAATTATAAAAACTTTGAGAAACTTGTGAACTTGTTTTGATTTACTCCAATCATCTTTAGTAGGCAACCAAACATACATTCTATCACGCACCTGAAAGTGCCCTTGGTTTGACAATTAGCGTGAGTGTTGGGTCAGTCAGACTACAGAGCCTCATAGGAAAATCAATTTAAAGCGTCTGCCTTAACCGGATGTGTGAAAGCTCCCCATAGGTAAATCTAAACCTCACATCCCATGTCCCAAAACACCAGGTAAATTAAACCCTTAAAATAAGTTAGAACATGATAGAGTTTATAAGTGAGAAAACTTTTTCAAAACACAGAAAATTTTTAAGTTTTCTTTCTTTGTCGATTGTATCGATACACATATCGATATGATCGACCTGTGTTGTCAATGTCCTCGAAAGTGCAATCGATAAAATTGAATGAGGACAAAAATTGTCCAGCAACCACATGTATATCTGGACGAAATTATCAATGTATCGATGTACATATCGATACCATCAATAATTGAATCTCGAGTCCATCAAAGGTGGCTCGATAAATTGACAGGTGGATCTTCGGCGCCCCTGACGTGCATTGTATTATCAACGCCCTCCCCGATACCATCGAAGTTCAAATCTCGATGATATCGGAAGGCTCTCGATGATATCGGTTATGGGCACGAAGTTTTTCTACAAAATATTTCAGGATAATTTATCTATGATCGAGGGTCACTCGACAGAATCGATATTCAAATATTGATGATATCGGTATAGTCTCGATGGCATCGAACAGGGATAAAAACTGTCCAACAAGCTTAAATGAAAATCCTTTGGATTTACCGATGCCTCGACATAGCTATCGATATCATCAACATTCAAATTTTGATGATATCGAAAGTCTGAAAGTCCCTCGATCATTCTTATAAACCTGAAATATTTCATAGCAAGTCTTTCTCATTTTCAAATGTCGAGGAATCGAATCTCCCATCGATGAAATTGGAGTTCAAAATTCGATGACATCGACACGAGTTTCAATTTCCTCGACCAGCTAGTAAGAGGTTTCAAAACCGTATGAGATTGAGTTTGTGTCATCAAGCGGATCATCGATATCATTGACATTCAAATTCTGATGATATCGAAAGTCCCTCGATCATTCTTATAAACCTGAAATATTGCATAACAAGTCTCTCTCATTTTCAAATGTCGAGGAATCGAACCTCGTATCGATGAAATCAGAGTTCAAAATTCGATAACATCGACATGAGTTTCGATTCCCTCGACCAACTGGCAAGAGGTTTCAAAAGCGTATGACATTGAGTTTGTGTCATTGAGCATATCATCGATGCAATGGAGAGTATATGCTCGATAATATCGAACCCGCTCGATGATATCAAACTCTGTCATAAATGTGAACATTTTATATCCGTTGGAACCTTTTGCCTATATTAAGAGGACTTATCTATTGTTGCTGGTAGAGAAAGAAGAGATTGATTTTGAGTGTTTTATCTTAGATCATATACCCAAAACCCTTTCTCTCAAGGGAGTTCATCCTCCAATCCACCCTCATCATTGATATTCAATAGAGTGGATTGGGGAATGAACTTTCGCATTCAAAGATCCTCTAGCTACTACCTTAATGGCAAATCATTAAGTTGGGATGCCTTAAATACATAGATGATTGGAATCACTCTATCCCCTTTATAAGAAAATATTTGAGAGTAGGATTCCATCATAACCTTGACCCAACCCGTCGCCATGCATTGGTATATCTTCTGAGTTACGGATCAAGGAAGCAGAAGACTCTTCATCAACATAAGAGGAGATCTTCATCGAGAGCTAAAAAGGGACTCATCCACTTATCTGTAAGTAACTAGAGTCCAGAAGACCCTTTGATCATTCCTTTATACGATTGGATCTAAGGTGTTTCTCACCCTTATAAGTCCTCAAGGAGGCCTCTGGCGGAAGTGTACATGGTGGGTGCATTGTATGGACCCTTGCTCTATGGATAGCATAAATATCTGGTTAAAGGTGAACCAGTCAAAACCTTGGGTTTGAGGTAAACTGTGTGAAACCTCTATTAGGCTCTTATGAAAGATCCTTAGCCAGTGTGCCTAAAAGTGGGTGCGTTGTGTTGACCCTTGCTCGTGAGAGCATAAACAGTCAGCCTCAGTGCAGGTTGTAAAGGTTGAAGGTAAACCTGATTTAAAACCTTAGGTTTGAGGTGAACTTTTATAAAACCGCCTTAGTAAAATCCAGTACACTCAAGGGTTGAGTGCGGTTACTGAGAGTGGAGTAGACAAGTAGTCGAACCACTATAAAAATTACTGTGTTTGCTATTACTATTCTTTTATGTGTGTGATTTACTTCAATACTTTCATATCTGTATATTTGAGATCACACCTCACACACATATACAGTCATATCCATCATAAACTTGGTTACATATTGTTCACTTCTTGAATAGTTTGTGATTGGATCCTTTACCGGGCTTAGAAGCTAGTAGAATTACTTTTGAGTAATCCTGATAAATGCATATTGATAGGATTAGTGTAATAGGATTTTAAATAAACTATAAAAACTTTAAAAAATCTTATCCACCCCCTTCTAAGACATATTGGCATATTCCTACTTCATCTTAAGCGGTCTTCACTGCTATTTCAGCACCGCATATTTAAGAAATGCAAGCTTTACTTCTACGCCAAATCCAACATTTCAGAAATTAAATTCCAACATGTCATACATTTAACTTCAATGTTTTTTGAGATTTCACATTCAAATGTTAGATTATATCACTTCATATACTCAATTTTGAAGTGAATCCCTTATGTATTTACACACATTCTCTTATGTTCTATATAGTGGGGTCAATTGCTTTCAACCATTCTTATACAATCAAGTTTAGTATATGGGCACAACACTTAACCTGGAAAATTTTTCCTCAAAAAATAAATTTTAGTTACCTTGAATTAATTACGTAAGAATGAAATTACACAATCATTTGCTGAAGTATTATCTAAAGTTATTAAAGAGATTTTATTTTCAATACCCCAGCCTTATAGATAACTGTAAATGCAATTTAAAATAACCAAACTGGAATAATGAGGAAGGTGGAGGAAGTTCAAAATTATCTTTCAGAGTTTTTAATCTTCATCAACATAGTGTGCAATTAATGAAATGTATCACTTTCTTTGATTGGACGTCATATACAAATTAGAAGTCAAACTTAGTTTGGAGATTAATGCAAAAATTCTTTCAGTTATATCTTCTCGTTTGCATACATTTTCATGTACTCTCTTTTCACAGTGACGCGAGAGGCCTTTTCAGCTTGATGGTTAAGGAATTTATAAAAAGACATGAAAATTTTATTCTTTATCATTCTAAATATATTTTTTTCAATGATCACTAATCTTACATAACACTATTTCAGTTTCCTTTTATCAAACTTATGAGTGAAAAGTTTACTTTTAGAGTGGCCCCCTTCAGACTTGGCAAATGAAAGCAACTGTTGGTATGGAATTGAGATTCTTAGTTTATTTAAACAACTTTGCTTGCGTATATTTAAATGAGTAGCTGACCCCATGATTCTTACTATATAATGATTTACAATGTATACATCTAATCTTCACCACACCATTAACTAAGACTTCTTTTAAAGTCATCCCATAGTGCAAATCTTTTCACTCATTTGGTTAAAGCCGAAGATACTTCTCACTTCATAATAAGAGGAGACGTGGCCGACGCACCGACAGTGGGGGTAATTGGAACTTTCTCACTAACCATCTATAAATATAAAGATAAGAAACTAACTTTTAAGCATTTATCAACAAAAAATAGTATCCATTTAAATGCCCCTCTAAATTTTCTAAACTTGTCTAATTGTTTAAATCAGTCACCCATTCAAGGTCGGATAGATTATAATGATTTCTTTTTCAATTAAATGCTATGCCAAAATTCCAGTAGCATCTCCCATTATCTCTCCAAAAATATTAATAATGCATTTTATTCCCATGACAAGTATCCATACAAAGTGTGGATATTTAATAATAAACATAAATGCAAGAAATATATCCAAAGAGATCATGAGAGATGGATCAGAACAGGAGTATACATTTAAATTAGAATAAATGAAAACATTCAAATCTATCCAACCTTGAACTGTCCAAAAATAGGACAATTTGATGATTTCTATGCCTAAAAAAATACACTATATTTATGCTTGGCAAAATAAAAATCCTCAAACAGGTAATTGATTATCCTATACTACAACAATAAAATAAAAAAATCAATCTGATTAATTAAATAATTGATGAAAATTTAATTATTAACAATCTAACTAATAATTTAAAATCCCAAAAATTTAACAAAAAAACATGATTCACATTAATTTTAACAATTTAGTAATAAATATCAAACATGATTCACATTAATTCTAATTCACATGATTAATAATGTAACATTTATTCTAATTCACATTAATTCTACCAATTTAATAATAAACATTCAAACACGATTTATAGTAATTCTAATTCACATGATTCACATTAATTATAATTCACATAATTCCAATATATATCAAATACATGTAATTTATTATTATTATTATTATTATTATTATTATTATTATTATTATTATTATTATTATTATTATTATTATATATAATATGTTTATTATAAATATATAATAAGTTTATTATTATTATTATATAAATTCAAGATACATGTTTATTTTAAGATAAACATGTATATATATAATAATGTAATAATGCATGTATACATCTATATATATAAATATATATATAATATTTTAAAATTAATTGAAACTGAGCTAAGCTGCCATGGATAGTGGTCTGCTTGGCGCCCAAATACAAATAGAGAGAGAGATAGAGAGAGATAGAGCTGTTAATGCCATGAACAATGGCCGGACAGGCACCCAAATACAAATAAAAAGAGATGAGAGTTGCTAATGCCATGGACAAAGGCTAACTGGGCTATCATGGATAGTGGCCGATTGGGCGCCCAAAAATAAAGAGAAAGAGGGAGAGAAAGGTAGAGAGAGAGATGGTTACTGGATAGGTA
Source organism: Magnolia kwangsiensis (assembly GCA_037074715.1). Lineage (NCBI taxonomy): Eukaryota > Viridiplantae > Streptophyta > Magnoliopsida > Magnoliales > Magnoliaceae > Magnolia > Magnolia kwangsiensis. The sequence goes on from CM073574.1 coordinate 78,070,732, forward strand.
AGGACGAGCTCGGATAGGTAGGGACAACTAAACAGGCGCAAATAGGTAGGGATGGGTGGACCGGGATGACAGCTCATGCTCAGGTTGGCTAGAATGAAAAATAAAAAAAGGGAAAATGGGGGTTAAGGCACTTGAGTGAAAAATGAAAAACAGGGGTTAGGGGCTTAGGCTCGGGTGTGACAAGTGGCTATTTATATTATTAATATATATAATAATATTTATAACCAGGCCAAGTTGATTTGATTCATGGACCAAGCCAAGTTATGTTGAGCTCAGGCTAGCTTGGACTTGAACCTAGTTTTGAGCAAAGTCAAGTTGAGCTTTCCCAAGTTGTGTTAAGCGAGTTAACTGAACTAACTTGGTTTGTGTCCAGTCCTATGTGTTGATGTTGGTAGTTTTGTGGGCTCCACCATGATGTATGTGTTATATACACACACTTTCCATCCATTTTTTCAGATCATTTTTGGTCTTGAGCTAAAAAATGAGGTAGATTTAAATCTCAAGGGGACCTCACCACATAAAATAGTGGGGATGAACATCTACCAGTGAAAACTTCTTGGGGCATGTAAGTTTTCGATCAGGCTGATATTTGTGCTTTTCCTTCATCTAGGTTTGCATGAACTTATAAACATATTTGATAGCGAATAAACATTATGGTGGGTCCTTACAAGGTTTCGACGGTGGGTGTCATTATCCCAACAACTTTCTATGGTGTGGTCCACTTGAGTTTTTGTTATGTCTCATTTTTTGGCTCATTCCCTAAAATGATGTAGCAAAATGGATGGACCTTACGGATATAACACATACATTGTGGTGAGGTAAAAGAACTTTGCCACGTCAACATGGCTTCTATCTCATTAAATCTTGCAATGGAAGTTATTAAAAGAGGGTAAAGTTATCATTTAGGAAAAAAATATTAACTCAAAATCACTTATCACTTTCCATTTTCAGCCTTAAGTAAAAGGAAGAAGCTTAAAAATCTATTTTCTTATAGTGAATTTGACTTGAGCGTTTAATTTTTTAGCTTTGCCAATATGAATGTCCTTCCACATGCAAATGCAAAAACGTCCTGCCTTCCTCCGGCTTTCCACTTCGCTCTGTTACTCTTGTTATGGTTAGGTTAGAATGTGGGATAAGCTTAGATATAAATGTATATTTATCTTGGAATCGCCACTAACCAAATGAAGCTTTAGAATCTACGATCGATTAGAAATCATAAAACCACTTAAAGGTCAATAAATCGTAAGATTCCCTGATTTAAGTTATTCCTATGGTTGGGTTGCACTGCAGATTTTGAGTAAGGGACTCAGTTAAGGAAAAGGAAAGGGTCAGGCATCCTTTTTCGCCTGTACAATGCATTGTCTTTACTTTATGGGATTTTACAATTTTTTTTTAGGGAATTCAAATAATCTTCAATTTTACTACATTACACCATACTGCACAAGGTATCATTACCCTGGATAGGTACAACAAAGAAGAATAAAATGAGTAACAGAAGAGAACAACAAAAATATTCATGTGTGAAAGTTATGGATGTTATTGGAATGTGTGAAGTTAAGTATGTCTGATTTGAGATGTGAGAAGGAAAATGAGAAACCATACATCCTTTTTTTTATTAAAAGGGATGGTCGGATGTTCCCGATTATAACCGTACTCATTGACTTTAGTATCGTCTTCAGTTTTAGATGATTCATGCATTAGTTAGACATGTTGACGATATAATTGAGCTTCTCTTAAGATGACAGAGGATCGAGATGAATTTAACAATAACTTTTCATATATAGAACAATAGAACTTATCAAAATTATCTATACAAAAAACATTTTATAAATAAAATAATTGATCTTTTCAACAACTTTCCATATATAAAACCTTCCATAAATGAGATAATAAAAATTTTCAATAACTTCCCATATATAGAACTTTTCCAAAATAGACTTTCCATGAATAAACTTTTCATAAACAAATTTTGCATAAATAAAAATTTTAAAATAAACTTTTCATAAATAAATAAATAAAAATAAATATTGTAAGAACAAGCAAGAGGTCCCTTACCTCTGATAGAATGATTAGACCCCTTTCCTTCTCTCCTTTCTCCTTTCTAGCATGAGTGTTGCAGCCAGCTATCCACCGCAATGACAAACACAGTAGCAACACCCACTACCGCTACCCTCTTTCCAATTTCTCTCTCTCCCTCTCCCTCACTCTTTTCTTTCCTTTCTCATACCCTCACTTCTCTATCTTACAAAGGCAAGGGCCACAACCCTTCTCTCCAACTGATGTGGGACAAATTTCAAAGATTTGAAAAATAATAATAGGAATCAATCCCTTGACTTACTCTCTAATGACTAATCGTGTACATACGTGAAAAAAAAACCTTAAGAAGAATAGTTTTTAAAAATGACATCTCAACAACTTGAATCCATGACCTACTCTCCCCAAGAGAGCCTTAACCAGTTAACCAATGCATCTCTTGTTATGTGTGTGTGTGTATACATGTGTGATCAATAATGATACATGCCCACATTGTTTAAAGAGTGGTCTAACACATAATTTATTCAATTAATAAATTATTAAGAGAAAGCATCAGTGGATATATAAGATAGATGCTTATAAAAGATAGATGTCATGCTACAAACTTGGGAACCGACTCACAAAATTCTCGGCCACCGAATCCAGTTTTGACAGGCTCCGTAGTACCCCATTCTCGGCTCCCAGCTCTCGTGCGCCAGGTTCTAATCTTGGGATCCTACAAGGAGGATTTTTAGGGTTAATTTTTTATATAAAGAAGCATAACCATAAGTGTACCCAAGTCACAAACATCGTCACCACATATCTACTAATATAATCTTTAAGTACAATGCTGAAAGGAAAATAGATGATATAACAAAACTTCAAAAGATTAGGCACATGCTCCTGCCTCAATGTTGCTATGGTCTAACATAACCTGCACATAACGAACGTGCATAAACTCACTATGAAGTTTAGATAGTGTATGCGTGTGTACGCAATGCATGTGCCAAGCATACAAATGTTAGAGTAAGTAAAAATGATAGAAAGCTAAAGTGGCAAGCACATAAATTATGTTAACTATACCAAGGCTATGCAATGTAAGGACTACATGACTGAATGTCATATGTTAAAGATGAAACGCAAACATGTTGATCCTTAACTAGTCCACATATCAAAACGTTCTTCGCTGAAAATATCATAGGGGTCTAGTACACTCTAACACTGGCTACCGCCCCATCTCATGTATGACCAAGTAAGTGGAAGAGACCTCACTATTCGCCTTACTAGTGGTATGCCAATGCCCACTTGACTCGTTGATAGCGGACCCATTTATGAGCTGGTTAAACTCAACTTAGCTTACAGCCTGCTACCCTCGAGAGGATAATATCACGACCCAAACTTAAAAACTAGGCTCACAAAATTTTTGATCACCTAATCCGGTGCCGACAGCCTCCGTAGTATCCCATTTTCAGCTCCCAGCGCCCATGCGCTAGATTCTGATCCTGAGATCCTATAAGGAGGATTTTCAGCATGAATTTGTCTCATAAGAAGCCTAACCACAAGTATACCCAAATCACAAGAACGACATCATCACCACATATCCACTAATATAAACATTCGAGTGCAATGCCACAAGGAAAATACATGCATATAATAAAATCTCCACAAAACTCGGTCGTATGCTCTGTTCCTCCTCAGCTATGACTATGTCCAAATGTCACCTGGACGCATCTATTATGCATAAGCTTATAGAAAGCTTAGAGGGTAGTGTAAGTGTGTGCGCAAATAAGTGCTAAGCATGCAAATATCAGAGTAAGCAGAATATTAGCAAGTCCATAGAAATGTCATCAACCTTATCTAGGATATGCATACAAAAACATAACAATCTAATATCATATATTAAGAAAGTAATGTAGAAACACAATGAGTCAAATATCAGATACCGAGGATGTAATACAATATGTAATTATGAAGAGCTACAAATACCATCAGCCTCATATAGGTCATATAAATGCAAAACATAGCAACCCAAAATGCCATATATAGCAGATATAATGCAAAATACTGTACGAATGAAATAACCAAGATGGAGTGTGAAGTCGGGATGATAGTACATAGTATTGCAGGCTATGAGGTCCATCACAAGGGACTTCTATCCAAACCAGTCCCATACCTAAATTTAGATAGATAGACTTAATGTGGTAAACTCCTGATCTCAGGTTGGTCACGTGCCCCAACTAAAATCCTGACCACTGTGAAGGTACACATGATGACTTGATTGCACACCACCAACCCCAGTGGACAGTGAATGAATGAATGAATGAGTAAAATACTGAGTATATAACTCTTGCTCCACAAATCAGTACTGTACATCTCTAGGATCATCACTGGGTTCAAGTACACTCTAAGCTGGCTACCGCCTTGGCCGTCCATGTAACCTAGCGAGCGGAAAAGACCTCACTACCCGCCGGCTAGAAATATACTAATGCCTACCCGGCTCATCGATAGTGGACCCATTTTGGAGTTGGACAAAGTCTGCCTAGCTTACAGCCCCCTCACTCTGGCGGATAAGGTCATGGACCCTCCCAACCAACCACGACATAGTGGGAGATGCGGTCTACTGATATTCGACAATCGGACGCTCATGTATCCACTCGATCTAGACGTTGGGGCATCTCTTGGCCACAGAGGTTTAGGAACTTTCACCCACGGACATCCAAAGTGCTCAGATGCTCGAACCAAACATTTCTGGTGTCCCATCTAGCCATCCATGACAAGCCTGTGAAGACCATAACCATGATATCACTAGGGCATACAGTAATCACAATCACACAATGCAAGATGCAGGAGTCACGTAGTTTAATCATGTATCAATCCTGCGCATACCATGTGCTCATGTGGGTTAGCTCCACCTATCAAGGAGTCCTATAAACCACCTGCACTATGACATATGCAATGGTTAATCACATCTCATAACAAACATGCAGATAATGTGTATGAGTATGTATCATGATGCTAAGCAATCACATACTCATAATCAGTACCAATAACTTGCCTCAACAATCCGCCTCAATATTTGGCTTTAATAATTAGCCTTGACAATCAGCCTCGACAATCAGCTTCGACAATCGGCCTCAACAATTAGTCTCGATAATCGGCCTCGATGATCAGCCTCGACAATCGGCCTGGATATTCATCCTCGATAATCGGCCTCAACATCCGTCCTCGATAATTAGCCTCAACGATCAGCCTAACAGAGGGTCTAAGGGAAGTTCACAATGTGGACATTTAACCATCATTATCCATTAATGTGGACATTTAACCAACATTGCTCCCAATGAGTGGCCCACATAGGAGGATTTTCAACTGATGTTGATGCTGCTGCTGAGGTGGCCTCGGTGGTGGGGACTGTTGCTGCTGCTACTGTGGGGGTCTCTGCTGCGGCTGTGGTGGAGGCTGCTGTGGACCTCTCTGCTGTTGATGGGGGCTGGGACACTCCCACGAACGGTGTCCAGTTACACAACACCTAAAATAAGTGCCAGTGAACTGCCTCGGAGTTGGTGCTGGAGGTGCTACTGGTGCTCGAAAGGCTGGGCGACCTGTGCGCCTCTACTGCTGTGGTCGACGCTACTGGGAATCACTGGAAGGAGCCTGCCTCTTTTGGTCTCTCCTCTGACCACGATTAGACTGAGAACCGGCCCACTCAGCCTCAAAGATCTGGGCCTTCCTCACCACTTCCTCAAAAGTCAGAAGCTCATGCCCAATAACACGACTGCGAAGACCGTAACGTAGGCTATCCTCGAAGCTGCGGGCTCTCTGCTCCTCATCATCAACTAGATATGGTGCAAACCTGGATAGTGCTACAAAGTGAGATGCATACTGAGCCACTGTTATATCACCCTACACTAGAGACTCAAACTCCAACGCTCGCTGTCGTCGGATGTGATCAGGGAAGTACTGTCGGTCAAATCGATCCATAAAATCCTCCTAAGTCCACACAAAATCAGCACCTACTGCTCGAGAGATTGATGCCCACCAGTGCTCAGCCTCATCATGGAGAAGAAATACGGGTAGTCGAACTCGTCGCTCAGTCATACATCCCATCATCTCAAATATCTTCTCCACATCAGCGCGTCATCTCTCAACTATAGTCGAGTCGAGCTCACCCTGAAAACGAGGGGGATCGAGCGTCAAAACTCACGAAGGAGGGCACTCGTACGATCCTGCACTGCCTGTGCCGGTGAAACAACTAGCTGCCTACCTTGCCCCTGAAGTGCAACTATCACATCCTGTAGCATTTGCTGCAACTGAGAGGCACTCACGGATACGATCGGGTCCACACCAGTCTCTGGCGGAGGAGCAGCATACTCAGGATGGGCAGTAGGAATCTCTGAAAGTGGAACGGTGATCGTAGGTGGTAGGGTGGGAGTCGTAAGTGGGGGAGCGGGATCCTCAGGTGGTGGTGCGGGAGTTGATCGGGTCACTCTCCTGGGCGGCATGTCCTACAGGAAAGAGCGAAGGTGCCTATTAACTTGAAAGCTCTCGAAGGCACGCACGTTAAAGGCCTATAACGGAAGGTCGCGAGGCTATCTGAACTTCGGAACTTAGCCATTCTACACTCATAGCAAATACGTAATGTTGTTCTCGATTATTCCCAAGTTATGCTCTGATACCAACTTCTATCACGCCCCAAACTCAGAAACCGGGCTCACAAAATTCTCGATCGCAGAATCCGGCACCGACAGTCTCCGTAGAACCCCATTCTCAGCTCCTAGTACCCATTCGCCAGGTTCCGATCCTGGGATGCTACGAGGAGAATTTTTAACTTCAGTTTGATTCGTAATAAGCATAACCAAAGGCATAACCCACAAACAACAACCAAGAATTTCATTACATTTTCACTATGATAAAAAATTTTACAAGTATAATGAGCATAAAGGGAAATACAATGGTAAAGAATAAAAACTCCAAAATGATCTGCAAAGTGCTCCTACCTCAACGCTGCTGCACCCCAACGTCACCTGCACGCAACGATCGTGCATAAGCTTATAGAAAGCTTAAAGGGTGGTGAAAGTGTGTGCGCAAGGTAGTAATATGAACATACTATATCAGAGAAATATGAAATATGCAGATGGATCCATGAAAACCATTAGCCGTACCAAAGCTATGCGATGCAAGACATGGATGATATCGACTCTCCCAAGGCCATGCGATGTGAAATGCAACCTAAGCATACAATTCCTTATCTATGTCCACACATCAATACAACTTAAATCTGGGATATCACCGGGGTCTAGTACACTCTAAACCAGATCGACGCCTCATCACGCGCAATAAGGTAAGTGGAAGAGACCTCACTATCCGTCTACCAATATATGGCTCGACTCGTCGATAACGGACCCATTCCTCGAGCGGTCAGACTCAGCCTAGCATTGCTCCTTACACTCGGGTGGGTAAGGCCTCACCCCCTTCCAACCGACCACAACACAGTGGAGAGCCTAACCATCTGGTAATTGGCACTCAACGCTCATCTACCCACTCGATCTAGACGTTAGAGTAACCTCTTGGTACCATAAGGGTTTAGAGACTTTCACCTAGGGATATCTATAACGCCCCATGTAGAACAAGATTTCTGGTATCCAATCCTGTCAACCACGATACGTCTGTGAAAGCTACGACCTCGATGTCGCTAGGGCGTACAATGACCATGTCACACAATGCGAAATGCATAGATCACACTATCCAATCATGCAGCAAATCCTACGCGTATCATGCACTCATGCAGAGTAACACCGCCTAATCGGGGTCCTATAAACAATCTTCCTGAAGGTATATGCTATGATCAGTCTCATCTCATATCAAGCATACGTATAATGCGTATGATCATGAATCATGTAACTATACTAAACATGTAATAAAGTAATGAAATATCCTTACAACGCAGGTGGCCTAGACGGCCGACACACAACAAGTACTGTCTATCAATGAGCCCTAGGAAGAGTCGTAATGTAAACATCTAACTAACATTATACTCACAATGTGGACGTCAAACCAACATTGCTCCCAAGGCATGATCGTCGTAAGCATCATTAAATAACCCGTATTGGGATCACACATTGCAATGGACTTTAGGTATGTCCTATTGGGCCTTAAATGCATCAAATGGGCCATATCATATGGGCCTTTTATTCATCAAATGAGCCACATAAATGGGCAGCACCAATGGGCCTTATGTGCATTGCAATGGGTCATAACCTGTGGGCCTTAGATTGCATCAAATGGGCTTAATCTTATGGTTCTTATATGTAACAAATGGGCCACACCAATTGGGCCCCATATGTACGTCAAATGGGCCTCAACCCATAGGCCCTAGTACATCTCAATGGGCCTTAACCCATGGGCCCCTGAAACATCAAATGGTCTAATCTCATGGGCTTTAAAATACATTAAATGGGTCCAATCCCGTGGACCTTGGAATACATCAAATGGGTCCACTCCCATGGGCCTTAAATTACATTAAATGGGCCTTGGAACACATCAAATAGGTCCACTCCCATGGGCCTTATAATACACCAAATGGCCCTATTCCATGGGCCTAAGATCGACATCAAAGTGGACCCCAATGAACCACTACAATTACATTAAATTGGGCCTCAAAAATATGCCAAGGTTCCACTTGGACTATAGATCTGGCTCATCCCCTAGCTCAAAATAGATAGACGGTTTGGATGCAATACACGTATCATGGTGGGGTCCATATAAATGAATAGCATGGAGAGAGGGCACATGCAGCATAGGGGTCCCACCGTCTAACCCTGGACGGTGTAAGGCCAACACCTGCACCATGGTGGAGCCCACCGTCCCTGATGGACGGTGTGAACAAAATACATACATCATTGTGGGTCCCACGTAGGGCCCACCATAATAAATATTTTCCATCCAACTTGTTGACAAGGTCACACGGACCTAAATAAAAGGAAAGTACAAATTTCATCTTGATCCAAAACTTTTGGGGCCCACAAAAAGGATCTTAATGGTAGAGGTTCAATCCCATTGTTTCCCACAGTGTGGGCCACTCAAGCGTCAGATCGGCCTCATTTTTGGAGGGGACCCGCTTCAGGGAGCGGCCCACCAAATGAACGGCGTGGATGTTACATATACATCATGGTGGGGCCCACGGCAGCAGCCGTGGGTGGCTGGTCACCCGCCCGCTGCACGCAGCAGCGTGCTACTGCTGCTACAGCTCGTCAGAGCCAGAGGCAGAGCCTTTATACCTTTTTTTAAAAAATTTTGGGAAAACCCATTTTTCCGTGGTTTTTCACATCTGGGGCCCGCATCAAGTAGATCCACCCCGTCCATTGGCTTCCTCGGCTCGGAACAAATCTAACGAGTCTAATATAGAGTAATTTTTGTGTTTAGAAAATAAAAAAAAATCTTTGAATGGTAAGGGTGAAATCTCCAACACTATGGCCCACCAGACCTTCCAACCAACCTCATCACTTGGCTCAACGCCTAAAATGACCTAGGGAAGGAGATGGACGACGTGGATTAAACACATACAATAAGGTGGGGCCTACACAAGGGTCCACCCCCAAATCCTTGAACCAAGCTTGTATTTGTGTTTTCCTTAATGACGTCCAGCATCCAGGGACGCTGGACGGTCTGACGTCCCAGGTGCAAAATGTGTGGGCCCACTCAAGTTGGCCTCCAAATGATGGATGGTGTCGACTCAACACATATAAGGTGGGCCCCACTTATAAATGGTCTGCATAAGGTGTAGATTTCATGGTGGGGTCCATCCTAGTGGGCTACACAAATACATCATGATCAGATAAAAAAATGAAATAGAGAGTGAGAGAGAGAGGTAGAGAGTGGGACACGCGTGTGATGGAGGGCTCTGCCACTATGAGCCCTCCCTTGAAGAAATCATACAATCAAATGGGTCCCTTTACACATGGACCACCTAAATCGAAAATCAACGGTGGGGATCCTTTCCCCACCGATATGGACGGTCTAGATGAACTTCCTAATACAATAAAATAAACATCATGATGGGGTCCATAGAGAATGGCCCCACCATGGATGATCATGACGATCAAAGTGGGCCATCGGCCACAACTTAGGGTCCCAAGTGAGATCCAAACCATTGATCGGTTGGCCTCACTTGGCCCATCTCAAAAATAAGGAAAACTACTATTATCATGCACCCACCATTCGATCTTCTTGCTCTTATGGGTTCCTTAGCACCTTAACTTTGATTTCAATGGGTGAGATGAGGAATGGATGGCTAGGATGGGAGATGATGAGGTAAGAAAGTGGGCCACCTTTGTTGCTTGGGAAGGCTTGGAGAGCTCATATGTATGGAGGTGTTTCTTTGTTGCTTGGAATGGGTTTTAAAATGAGAGAGAGTTGTAAGGAGGTGTGAGGTGATGGGGTGATGGAGTGATGGATGGGAGAGAGATGGGTGTGTAAGGCTTTGTTGACTTTGGTGCCCTTTTGTGTAAGAAAAGCATGGGCTTTATAAGAAACTTTTAGACTTTTGTAGTTGCTTGGGTATGGGTAAAAGGTGATGTGTACTGGACATGTGATGTGATGAGATTGATTGATTGATGGGATTGATGTGACACCTCGTAGAGATTCTCTTGGGTTTCGCAACGCGCGGCATTTTTCTCGCACCGAACGTTGACCCACATCTCCTGACCAGGGTATCGCCTCGGCGCTCAAGTCGCGGCATTGGAACAGCAGCGATGGCACGGTCGCTATGGTAATGGTCTTGGGTTGAGTCGATACGGGTTGACGACATATGAATCAGGCTCGTGCGTAAATATCGGTTAAGGGTAGAAAGTTGCCAGAATTCGACCAGTAAGACCGCGAAAGTCTACGAAATGATACGGTTTACGATACGGGTCTTACATAAAATAATGGACTTCTCTTACGATCCAGATGAGCCTAGATGGCCTATACACAACTAGTATGAGCTTACCATGGGCCCTAAGGAGAGATACAATGCGGACATTTAACCAACATTGTACTTACAATGTGGGCATCAAACCATCATTGCTCCTAAAGCACGACCCACCATAAAACATCATTACACAAACCATGGAGGAATCACACATTGCAATGGACCTTAGGTACCTCCCATTAGGCCTTAAATACATCAAATGGCCCATATCACATGGGCCTTCTGGTTATCAAGTAAGTGGGCCACATTAATAGAACTGATGTACATTGCAATGGGCTATAACTTGTAGGCCTTAGAGTACATCACAATGGGCTATAACCTACGGCCTTGGAATACATCAAAATGGGCCTAATCCCATGGGCCTTATATATGTCAAATGGGCCTGATCTCATGTAACGCCCTGAAAATCGGGGGTCGAGTAGCAACTCAACACTCGAGTTTCAAAACATCACTTATGCAACAAAAATGCGTATGATTGAATGTTGTCTGTGTTAGCGCATTAATCATGAGTGAGATTATACCAAAACAGTAATTCATACTCCAGATTGATTTATAAAACGTAAGCGGAAGACTGTCAGGGGAATATAACATATAGAAGTCAAAGATCATGTTCGGTCTCCAGAGTATGAATACATCACTGAGCTACCATATACATGTCATAATACAAAAATCAAAATGTCAAAAGAATAGTTCCACTAACATGGTGAACACTGTAGCCCCATCAATCTGAATGGCCTAGGCGAAACCATCAAAGAATTGCATATATGAGAACTCGTCCTGATCATCGTAGTAGTCAGGCACAACCTCCTGCGCCTCGCCAATACCTGCATCTAAGACAGGGTCTGGTGGGTGTCTGGAACACTGTCCCGTAACGTGGGAGTGAGTAGCTAACTCAGTGGAACAATAAAGCATAGGTTAACATGTTATCAATTCAGTTAAGTAGTAATGATAAAGTAGTATAATCAAACACTCCTAAATACAGTGATTAATGTAAGGATGAGATGCAATAATGATACATGCCCTAGCTAACATACTCCCTCATGCGACACCATCTTACGTTCACGACATGCTTTCATCCCTCAGTGCTTCACATCTTCCAGGCACATGCACTGCGATATGGACATGATTACCGAGTTATTATTAGTCCTTTCCATACAACAGTATTGGGAAACTAAGGTACCTCCCTTGTATCATTCCCAAATAATGATCCATTCTAAGGTCATCAGTCCTAGATAATCTCATACGATGATGTGGTTCTAAGTCGTTCCCCCATCACCTTATCAATACAGGCCTAATTTATACTCTGTTTACTACGGGAAGGCTCGTCGCCTCTTCGCAAATTCAGAGTATACTCGAGGTCACTACAAAGGGCTGTTATACGCACTCGTTGCACCGCTCCCCCATCACCTTATTAGTGTAGGCTGACAGCTCGAATACAGTGTCCCATACCACCATATCAAGCTCACGAGTCTGGGTTGCTCACTGGTCACTATGAGGAGGCTTGTAGCCCCAACGTAGGCCGATAGCTCGACCACAGTGTCCCATACCACCATGCCCGGCTCATGAGTCTTAGCGGATCAAGGTACCAAGGTTAATGGGGATATCACTGGTAAGTTCAGTACCCTAGGTTCAAGCAGTTATAACAAATGCAAGGTGAACATACAACGGTCAATCAGGTTACTTGACGAGCTCGACTAGTACGAGCGCACATCGTATCGATCGACAGTAAATGCGTAAGAACTTCGTGTGGTCTAACCACTACCGTCAACCAACATACGACTCGGGTTCGTCAAACGTGTCCTACGTGGTGAATGAATCTCAGCCACGAACTCCAAACCTGTTACCGATTGCCTGGACCATAACATAGCCCCAAACTCATTCCGTTTCCATGAGTAATCATATGAAACTGTTAAAGAAGTAATGAACAGCTAGTTCGATTCTTACAAGCATATGAGCATGTTGTGAAGTGAAACACAAACATGAGTTCACACACATTCATTCCATAAAGAAAGCAGACATCATAATGTAAACGTACATTGAGGAAATCATACACATAAGTAAGGTAGCCAAGATTTACATCTCAGCCCGCATACAAGCAAAACTTGGTAACAACTAGCTCATTCAATCAGTTCTACAAACACTTAGACTACACATGACATCATACATATGGTGTGTTGGCTACACATGTATTAGGTCAAATCCTTTCACTAGGGAGTTGCCCCGTATACTACACACATATACCCACAACGGATTATCATGGCATGCATTAATCCAGGTTCCATATTCATTTGGACATTTCTACAAACACTTAGGATACACACTTAGTCACATATAACGTATATTTACCGTGATGTAATTTTGGGCAAGTCCTTTCGCTGAGGAGTTGTCGCACATGTATTAGACATATATTCACGAAAAAAAAATATGTTAAGTGCAAATCCAAATTATAAACATATTCAAACATTCCAACATATGCATAGAATACACTATATTCTACATAGTTTATGTGAACACGTATAACGAAACAGATGACGCATTTTGTATGTGTAATCGCACCCTTGTCAGTTATAAATCATTAACCGACATTGAAAGCCTTGAAAATCATAACATATACATCTAAAGTCCGCACCTTGCGCCGGTAAACGCATAACGAATTCAGTTTAGATAGTAAGTCTTGTCAACGGTGGAATGGCAACCTACAATACGAATTAGGTTAACTATCATGCTACTTGAATCGATGGAAACCCCAAAATAGGTTAGGGTTAGGTTTTCTTATCTAAGAATGAAGTCAGAATCACCGAAATAGCGATTAGATCAGGATGGTTAAGTACGTATGATGGCAAGGTAGAGTAACAAGAACTTTCTCCCACAACTCTCACACTATCTCTCTTTTCTCTCTTCTCTCTCCTAGGGTTTCTCTCAAATTCGTATGTGAGGAATGAGAGAGGGTTTAAGGTCCTTATATAGGCTAAAAACTCACCAAATTAGACCCAGGGCCAAGGTATACTTATGTTATAACCAAATCGACCTTATTCCGATCCAACGGAGCATTTCTGGAGGTCCTGTTACTGTGTGCGATCGGACTTAAGCTCATAGATGCTGGATCTTGATCAAGTTAAGTTTTTAGTCCGGTCGGATTCCCAGATCGACCGTGGTGGACCAGTTTCAGTTCAATGGTTACGGGAATTCGATCAGAGCTACAAGTACTATGACATATAAGGGTCACCTATCCTGACCCGAGGGTAAATTTGGGTTAAAATCCAACGGTCAGAACGCTTAGAAATAATGCGCAAGAGACACATCTCTGATTTCTTAAAATTATATTTAATTTCTTAAAAATCTTCATTTTCTCACACTCTTCACTCCGAACTCAAGGAAATCGTCCCATAGCATCGTTTGGACGTGATTTTCGCGGTGCTTGGCAAGTCCATCTACGCGGTCAATATCTTCTAAGTTTATCGCTATCGGACTTTCGACGTGTGGTCCAGGTCCGATACGAAGTTTCAAAGTGCTCCCGAGAGCAATTGGGTTTAGAGTTGGATTCTAGATTTCAGGGTATTATAGCGTTAACGATTCCACAAGTTTTGGGTCTTGCAGAACGTATTTAAAGCGAACAGTGCTAATTTCACAGCTAGTCTAACTTAGCGCTAGTTAACTCATGTTTAATCTCCAAGGGAATTAATCCTAAGTGATTTCTGCTCGAGGTGGTACTTGGGTCTTGGTAAGGAATTTTTTGAGTCATTACAATCTACCCCCTTAAAATAATAAATTTCATCCTCAAAATTTATACCTTTTCGTACTCCTCGAGATGCTGTGTGTAGTTCTTTCTGATCTCGACTTCTATCTCTCAGGTAGCCTCTTCTTCAGTATGATGCATCGATAATACCTTCACAAGGGGGATGACCTTACTATGCAATACATGTTCCTTCCTGTCTAATATACGCGTCGGTCACAATATATATGTAACATCCTCACCTAATTGCACCTGCTCCCATCTAATGATATGGGAAGGATCAGGAACGTATTTCTTCAACATAGAAATATGAAATATGTTGTGTACACTCGCGAGAGGCGTAGGCAAAGCTAGACGGTATGCTACTGCACCCACACAATCGAGTATCTGGAATGGGTCAATGAATCGCTGTGCGAGCTTCCCCTTCTTCCCGAACCGAAGAACTCCCTTCATAGGAGAAACTCTCAAAAATACGTATCTCCAACCGCGAACTCTAGCTGTCGCCGCTTTGTATCGGCATAACTCTTCTGCCTGCTCTGCGTTGTAAGAAGTCGACGCCTGATGATGTCAATCTTCTCTGAGGTCGCCTGTACTAACTCGAGACCAATAAAATTTTTCTCTCCAACTTCAGCCCAGCAATGTGGTGCTCGACAAGGATGCCCATACAAGGCCTCATAAGGTGCCATACCGATACTCACCTAAAAACTGTTGTTGTACGCGAACTCCGCATATGGAAGATAATCATCCCAACTGTCCTTGAAATCCAACACGCAAGCCTGCAGCATGTCCTCCAAAATCTGGTTCACCCGCTCTAGCTGCCCGTCGGTCTGTGGGTTGAATGTAGTATTGAACCTCAACTTCACACCCATCACTTCTTAGATGGGAGTCCAAAAAATAGAAGTAAACCGCGTGTCTCTATCCAACATAATCTCCAAGGGAACTCCATACAGACGAACAACCTCCCTGATGTAAAGTCTGGCTAACTCGTCTGCAAAGTTTGTAACTCTGATCGGAAGAAAGTGCGCCGACTTCATCAAGCGGTCGACGATCACCCCGATAGAATCATGTCCCTTCCTCGTCTTCGGAAGTCCCGAAATGAAATTCATAGAAATAATGTCTCACTTCCACTCAGTTATAAGCATAGGCTGAAGGAGACCAGGAGGTCGGTGATGCTCTGCCTTCACCTGCTGTCAAGTGAGACAACGAGACACAAAGCCTGCGATGAGGGTCTTCATGCCATCCCACTAAAATGTCCTCTTCATGTCACGATACATCTTCGTACTGCCCAGATGCATCGTAAGCCTAGAACTGTGCGCAGCCTCGAGAATCTCTCATCTCAAGTCGGGAACATCTATGATGCATAGGTGGCCACGATAACGTAAGCCCCCATCCTTTCCAACTAGCCACTCAGCATCTGCATCGTCATTGGCCTGCTCTTGAAGCTCAGTTAGACGCTCATCGTCCCTCTGCGCTGCGATGACCCTGTCATCGATAAGAGGACGCACCTGAACATGTGTGATAATCTCGAATGGCTCCTCCACAGTGATTTTCTACTCAAAGTCTTGTAAAAACTCAACCATGTCCCACTCGGTAATCATCAACGGTGCCGCAAACTCTATCACCTCTTTGTGGCTCAACACGTTAGCTACAAGGTTCGCCTTGCTCGGATGGTAGGAAACCTCGAACTTAAACTCCTTTAAGGTCTCCATCCATCGTCGCTGCCTCATATTCAGGTCTCACTCCGTGGATATGTACTTGAGGCTCTTGTGGTTGTAAAAGAGCTCAAACTCCTCTCCATAGAGGTAATGTCTCCAGAGCTTCAATGCGAAGATCACAGCTGCCAACTCTAGGTCGTGTATAGGGTAATTCTCCTCGTGTTTCCTCAACTGTCTCGAGGCATATGTAATCACCCTGTCCTTCTGCATAAGGACACAACCTAAACCAACGCAAGACGCATCCGTATATATCGTATATCTAACCCCTTGCTCTAGCAATACTAGCACAGGGGCAGACGTCAGCCTGTCCTTTAGCTCCTGAAAAGTTGTTTTCACCTTCTCATTTTAGGCGAACTTCAGATCCATCGGTGTCAACTGAGACAAGGGTCTGGCTATCTTGGAGAAGTCCCGAATGAATCGTCGATAGTAGCCAGCAAGTCCCAGGAAACTCCTCACCTCGGTAACCAAACCAGGCTGCTTCCAGACCTGCACCGTGACTACCTTAGCAAGGTCCACCGCTATCCCATCCTTGGACACCACATGTCCCAGGAACTTGACTTCTTCCTTCCAGAAGTCGCACTTCTTGTACTGTGCGAACAGCTGGTGCTTTCTAAGAGTATCAAGGACCGCCCTCAGGTGCTCCTCGTGATCTTCTTGACTCTTAGAGTATATCAGGATGTCATCAATAAATACGATGACGAATCGGTATAGGAAAGGCCGAAATACTCGATTTATCAAGTCCATGAACACGGCCGGTGCGTTCGTAAGACCTAACAACATCACGAGGAACTCATAGTGCCCAAAATAGGTCCTGAAAGCCGTCTTCTACTCGTCCTCATCCCTGACGCACAACTAATGATACCCTGACTATAGATCAATCTTTGAAAAATACTTCACCCCCTTCAACTGATCAAAAAGATCATCTATCCTAAGCAAAGGATACTTTTTCTTCACCGTCACTTGGTTCAGTCTGTGGTAATCAATACACAGCTGCAGTGACCCGTCTTTCTTCGTCACGAACAACACAGGTGCTCTCAAAGGAGATACACTCAGTCGTATGAAGCCAGCCTCCAATAAATCATCTATCTGTTTCCTCAACTCCTCCATCTCAAACGGGACCATGCGATACGTTGGCAGTGAGATGGGCGTCGAACCGGGTACTAGGTCGATAGTAAAATCGATCTCGTGTTGAGGAGGCAACCCAGGTATCTTTCTAAACACATCTTCATAATCACGGACTACTGACATACTTTCAAGTGTCGGGATGTCAACATCCTTAATAAGGAAGCATAACAAAGTACTCGAGAGGGGTGACTGACCTGCACCGAAAATGTAAAGAACGTGCCCTCCGACTCGTAAACTATCACTAACGGGTCTCGCAGTCAATCTCAGCCCTCCCTGCAGTTAGCCAATCCATGCCAAGGATGACGTCAAAATGATAGAGAGCGTAGACGATGATAAGGTCAATGGTCATCGTCCTGTTCCCTTGATCTAGCAAACAACCCTCACACATCGTAGTGGCATCAGTAAAAGTCTCGTGTGCTGAAATAACTCGCACCCCAACCATCCGAGTAGTCTGTAGCCCAAGGCGCTTGACTAATGAATAAAATATCACTGAGACAGTGGATCCCGTATCCACCAAAAGAAATATAGGAGTACCTCCAATGTGGGCTGTGACCTCAAAGGCCAAGGGTGGTGTGGTCTCTGTCCCGGATGCCTTAGCTGTCAGTGCATGTACCCGAGCCGGCTGTGGACGGTTCGGCTGTGGTACCATACGCCGTTGAGGCAGCCGGAAGCGAGGTGCAGGTGGTCTGAAGGACGGATGTGCAGGTGCTGTCCGTAGAGGTGGAGTCGATAAAGCCTAAGGGCGAGGACGATCAATCCTTTGCGGTGGTGAAAATCTGCTATCTCTCATCTGCGTGAAGCAGCTCTCCGCGACATGACCTAGCCTTCCACAATAAGCACAGGTCACGTCTGGTCGCCTCATCAGAACTACTAGCGCCATAATCCTGGGAAGAGAGTTAATACGAGGCCTCTTGCCGAGGAATGGCCTACTCTGGGTATCTGGTCGTGGCCTAACAACCATAGGGCCATGAAAGCGTGTCAGTCGATCTACATCCTGCTCTGCCCGCATAGACATATGTATCAGCTCGGCATAGGAGGGTATGTTGACACAACACATCTTCGACCGAATGTCAGGTCGCAAGCCCTCAGAAAAATGTTGTATCCGCATCTACTCATCAGCAAGTATACTAGGGACGTATCTGCACAACTTAGTAAATCGATGCTCGTACTCGGTAACTGTCATGCCTCCCTACCTGAGGCACAAGAACTCATTCTCCCTCTCATGTCGGTAGGTCTGAGGGTTGTACTTCTCGTGGAAATGAAATTCAAAAGCTGCCCAAGTCCACATGTAACCAACCGCGATCGTCCGTAGGACACTATCCCACCACATACTGGCCTCCTTCTCAAACATAAAGGTGGCCAACTCAATCTGCTCTAGCTTGGTACGTTGCAGCATCCCTAGCATCTTGGAGATTCTGTCTAGCCAATATTCAGCCTCCTCGGGTCCCTGAGAACTCGTAAAAGTAGGAGGCCTCAAGCGCTGGAATCGCTCGAGAAGGCCACTAATACCCAAATTCCCTGTAGGGTATGTAACAGGTGTAGGCGGAGGCACATCCTCAGCCTGAGTAGAAGGCTCTGCAGTCTCAATAGGAGGTACAGATGGTGAAGGTGGAGTCACACTCCCACCCTGAGATAAGGCTCCTACAATAGTGGTCAAGAGCTGCTGGTGCTGCTACTGCATCAACATCATCATCTGCTCAAACTTATCGGTGGGTGGGGCAGGCTGAGGCACGTACTGCATCGAGGAAGACGCACAATTCTGCTCACGAACCGGTGATGTATACGGTGATAGTCTAGTTATAAGACCAGTGGATGGCTGAGACGTAGGTATAGTCTCACGATCCGGACCCAAACAAGGGTCCATATAGCTATCACTCTGGGGAAGTCTTTGATCCATTGAATCACACAACGCTAGGCGTGCCGTGCTCCGCGTGAATTTAGGTGGCATTCCCTACACAACATAGGGTGCAACCCAGATCAGATTTCATATAATCGCAATCCATTCACGCAGCATTCACACAGATTTAAGGTAACTTCATGCATTTCATTACCAAAATTGTCATAATACATGAGACATAGGCTTTACATGGATCACGACAGAAGATGCATGTGAGTTAATACAACTAAGCTCCAAACACTGAGCTATAACATTAAAACAACTACCAAACTGGGAAGCCTACAGGGGCTACACACAAAACTATCAACTACAAACGAACGACAAACAACTATAGAACAACAACATGGATGACTAAGCATCCGAATCTGGCGATGGAGAAGGGGCATCCTTATCCTTCAGGAAGCACAGGATAGTCTTCAGTGAGCGGGTTACTTTCTTGAACTTATGCCTCATGAGGGCCCGCAGATTTATTATATCCTATCGAAGAGAGGCTTGGCCCTCCTCGAGTCGAGCTATGCGGGCATCACTAGCGGGCTGACCCATGTCTTACTCTGGTGCCGCAGAAGGAGGACTCTCATCAGTATCCTGAGCCTCCTTGTAAGACCCGTATCCTAATCCGTACTGTTCCGTCACTTCCCGCAATCCTTCTCATCGAATTCTGACAATTCGTGTCCTGTAATCAATGTTGTGCATGACTGAAAGGCGTATCCTATACATTTGAGTCGACTTAATCCGAGACTTGTATTATTGCGACCGCACCATCGCCGCGGTTCCAACGCCGTAACTCACGCACCGATCCGATACCCAGACGATGAGATGGGGACCCACGTTCAATTCGAGGAAAAACACCACATGTTGCAAATCCCAAGAGAATCTCTACAAAGTGTCAAATCAATCCCATCAATCAATCACCCATCAATCACTTTATGTCAAGTACACATCACCTTTCACCCCATTCCCAAGTAACCCCTAAAGTCAACTCTTTCTCACCCTCTCTCTTACACTACTCATACTTGTCAAGTACCACATCACTCACATCCTTCACTCACATATCTCCTTACATCACACCCCTCTTCCTCATTTTTCAACACCATTTCCAAGTAAAGGAGAGGCTCTCACTTCCAAGGCTTCCCATGAGAGAAAAGTGCATTTGCGAGGCCCACTTTCCACTCTAAAACCCATCATCCTATCCATCCATTCTCCATCTCCACCATCAAAGTGAAGCTCTAGGAGAGTAGCTTTCCGACGGACCAAGAAGATCAAGCGGTGGGTGTTTTCATAAGCTAGATTTTCATATTTCTATGATGGACCAAGTGAGGCCCACCGATCAATGGTGTGGATCTCATTTTGGGACCCTAAGATGTGGCCAATGGCCCATCTTGATCATCAAATCATTCCATGATGGGGCCATTCTCCATGGACCCCATCATGATGTTTACTTTTCTTACATTAAGAGATCATATAGACCATTCATCTTGGATGGAGAGGGATCTCCACCGTTGATCTTTTGTTTGAATGGCCCATATGCAATGGGACCCATTGATGTATGATTGGATGGTTGAACGGAGGGCCCATAGTACCGGGGTCCCTCCATCACGCGTGTCCCACTCTTTTACTCTCTATCTCTCTCCCTTCTCCTTTGTTAAATTTTTTGTGATGATATGACCCTATGGCTCACTTGGATGGACCCCACAATGGGGCATGTATTGGATCCAAACCATTTAAAGGTGGGGTCCACTTTACATATGTATTGAAACCACACCACCTCACCATGTGGTGGCTCACCTATGAAGGGCCCACCTTAACACACGTGCTGTTCAAAAAAAGAAAAGAAAAGAAAGAGAGTCCAGAGAGTCCAGGGACGTCTCTGGACGTGTAAGAGAAATTGCCTTGGTTAAGGCAATGAAGGTGGCCCACTTGTACAGGCCCCACCTTGAGGTATGTATTCAATCCAAGCCGTCTATCTTTTTTCCCATCCCATTTTAGACGTTGAGCCGAAAATTGAGGTTGATCGGGGTATCTAGTGGGCCATAGTGTTGAAAACAATATCAGTACCGTTGAAAGCTACCCAAATTTTTATTACACGATGGAAAATGTCCGTTATTGGTATTGATAGATTTGTTTTGGGCTTGGGAATGCAATGGATGGTGTGGATGCACTTGGAACGGGCCTCGCATATTAAAAACCACAGAAAAATAGTTTTTCAAAAAAAATAAAATAAAATAAAAGCGCAAGCAGCAGAGGCTGCTGCCTCTGGACGTCAAAATGCCCATGGACGGGCGGACGCAGGGGGTCCCACGGCTGACCGTGTGGACCCCACCTTGATGTTTATTTACCATCCGACCTGTTCGTATGGTGGCTCACCCTCTGAGGAGGGCCCTCCCCGAAAATGAGGCCCATCCAAAGCTCAGGTGGCCCACACCATAAGAAACAGTTCGAATTAAATCCTACCATTGAAACTTTTTTTGGGTCCACAGAAGTTCTGGATCAAGCTGAAATTTATTTTTACCCTTCATTCAGGTCTGCGTGACCTAATGAATGGGTTAGATGGCATGTAAACAATATGGTGGGCCCCATATGGGACCCACAGTGATGTATGTGCCTAAATTCCACCGTCCGCACGGACGGTGGAGCCCACTGTAACATGTGAGTGCATGTGTGTGTGTGTGCGTGTGTATGTATACGCGTGTGTGTGCATATGTGTATATATATATATATATATATATATATATATATATATATATATATATATATATATATATATATATATATATATATATGTATTTATAATATTATATTACATATAACATATAATATTATATATATATACTGTATATAAATTATATATTGTATTATACATAATATGTTTATGATGGTGGGCCTTCATGTGACCCCCCACCATGTGCATGTGTTGCATCTAGACTGTCCATTTATTTTTTTAAATTCATTTTTACAGTTGGGCTAAAAATGAGCCAGATCTATGGCTCAAATGGGCCCACTTTGGGGTGTATGTAGGGCCCATGTTGATCCATTTATGGTCATTCATTTAGGCCCACCTTGGTGCACATCTAAGGCAATGGGATTAAGCCCATTTGGCATATGTAATGCCCATGGGATTAAGTCCATTTGGCATATGTAATGCCCATGGGTTTAGGCCCATTTGACATATGTAATGCCCATGGGATCCAGCCCATTTAATCTATATAGGGCCCGTGGGATTCAAGCCCATTTGATATATATTAAGCCCATGGGATCAAGCCCATTTGATGTGCATGGGGCGCAAATGGAGTGGCCCATTTGATATATTTAAAGCTCATGTGTGTAGGCCCATCTGATATATTTAAGGCCCAAGTTGTGAGGCCCACTCTGATGTATTTCAAGGCCCATGGATCATGGACCATTGCAATGTACATACGGCTCATTGGTGAGGCCCATTAATGTAGCCATTTGATGAATGTAAGGTTCATATAATTCGACCCATTTGATGTATCTATGGCCCATGTATCGAGGCCCAACAAATGTCCTTAGGGTCCATTGCAATGTACGTTTCTCATGGTTCATATAATGATATTTATGACGGGCCGTGCCTAGGGAACAATGTTGGTTTGACGTCCACATTGTATGTACAATGTTGGTTAAATGTTCGCATTGTAACTCTCTTTAGGGTCCATTGATAGGCCCATACTCGTTACTATTCGTCGCTTTATAACATGCTTAGTATAATCTCATGACTCATGCCCATACGCATCATATGTATGCTTGATATGAGTAGTGACTGATCATAGCATATGCCATTAGGCAGACCATTTACGGGACTCGTTATGAGATAAAGTGCCCTACATGATTGCGCAGTACGCGCTGGAATTCTGCATGATTTGACGTGTGATTCATGCATCTCGCATATGTATGACTTGATCACTGCATGCCCTAGCGACATCAGGGCCGTGGCTCCACAGGTACATCGTGGATGGCCGTATTGGATATCAAAAATACTTGGTTCTAGCACTGTGGGCACTTAGGATGTCCTTGGGTGAAAGTCCCAGAATCTTTTTGGTACCAGGAGATGCTCCAACGTCTAGACTGAGTGGATACACGAGCGCCCGAGTGCCGAATACCAGTAGGCCGTGTCTCCCACTGTGTCATGGTCGGTTGGAAGGGGGTGTGGCCTTATCCGCCTGAGTGAGGGGGCTATAAGCTAGGCTGAGTTTGACCAGCTCGTAAATGAGTCCGCTATCGACGAGCCAGGTAGGTATTGGCAGACTACTGGTTAGGCAAATAGTGAGGTCTATTCTGCTTGCTTGACTGTGCAGCTAGGGAGGTGGCAGTCTTTGCGAAGTGTATTAGACCCCGGTGATATCCAGAGAGGAATTGTACTGATATATGTACTTGATGAGTACCGACTTGCTTGGATTGCATTTTGCATATGACATTCGGCTATGTAGGCCTTGCATTGCATCGGTGTGGCCGATGACATTCATATCTCGCATCATGCCTTGCATTACATAGCCTTGGTATGGTTGATTGTATTCATTGACTTACCGCATACTTTCGTATTACTCTAATACTGTACACTTGGCGTTTGCCTTGCGCACACACTTACACCACCCTCTAAGATTTTGTAAGCTTATGCACGATAATTGCGTGCAGGTAACGTTGGACAGCAGCAGCGCTGAGGCAGGAGCGCGTATTAGGACTTTTTTGAGCTTTTGATCACCTTGTATTTCCCTTTCCTCATTGTACTTAAGTTTTTGATATAGTGGATATGTGGTGATGTTGTTTTGTGACTTGGTTATGTTTGTGGTTATGCTCCATTACATTACAAAAAAAAATTCATTCTAAAAATGCTCCTTGTAGGATCCCAGGATCGAAATCTGGCATTTGATTGTCAGGAGCCGAGAATGAGGCACTACGGAGGCTGTCGGCACCGGATTCGGCAATCGGGATTCATGTGAATCCGATTT
This sequence comes from Magnolia kwangsiensis, assembly GCA_037074715.1. Taxonomy (NCBI): domain Eukaryota; kingdom Viridiplantae; phylum Streptophyta; class Magnoliopsida; order Magnoliales; family Magnoliaceae; genus Magnolia; species Magnolia kwangsiensis. The sequence continues at coordinate 78,095,141 of CM073574.1, forward strand.
TTGGGTTTGGGGTGTGACACTCCTCTTCTTTTCTTGTTCCTCCTTTATCTCTTCCCTGCCCCCCTGGATGTCAAATGCATGTGGGTCCCACCCTCGGTCCCCATGGAAGGGTCCCGTTTGGCCCCCAACTCCATTTTGAGTCGTTTCGGGCCCTCTCGGGTGTTTTCTGATGCATAGCCGCATCTACACATTGAGGGCTGGGATGGAGTGATTTACTATCTAAACCCGTCGATAGACAGTCTAGGAAAGTTCTGGGGTCACCTCGAGCGATCATGGAGGTACTCGATCTCCGCAATCGATTTCGATGAACTTCGCCAATTGGCGAAACTGGGAATCCTACTTTTGTTTCTAGATTTTCCTCGCACCCACCTAAGTCGAGTGGCATCAGCGTACGACGTGTGACCATAACTGAGGTCCGGTTTAATCCAAATTATGCTCTGATACCAACTTGTAACACCCTGAAAATTAAGGGTCGAGTAGCAACTCAACACCCAAGTTTCAAAACATCACTTATGCAACATAAATGCTTATGATTGAATGTTGTATGTGTTAGTGCATTAATCATGAGTGGGATTATACCAAAACAGTAATTCATACTCCAGATTAATTTATAAAACATAAGCGGAAGACTTTCAAGGGAATATAACATACAGAAGTCAAAGATCATGTTCAGTCTCCAGAGTATGAATACATCACTGAGCTACCATATACATGTCATAGTATAAAAATCAAAATGTCAAAAGAATAGTTCCACTAGCATGGTGAACCCTGTAGCCTCGTCAATCTGAATGGCCTGGGCAAAACCATCAGAGAACTGCATATATGAGAACTCGTCCTGATCATCGTAGTAGTCAGGCACAGCCTCCTGTGCCTCGTCAATACCTGCATCTAAGAAAGGATCTGGTGGGTGTCCAGAACATCGTCTCGTAACGTGGGAGTGAGTAGCTAACTCAGTGGAACAATAAAGCATAGGTTAACATGTTATCAATTCAGTCAAGCAGTAATGATAAAGTATTACAATCAAACAGTCCTAAATACTGTGATTAATGTAAGGATGAGATGCAATAATGATGCATGCCCATGCTAACATACTCCCTCATGTGACACCATCTTACGTTCCCTGCATGCTTTTATCCCTCAGTGCTCCACCTCTTCGAGGCACATGCAGTGTAATATGGACATGATTACCGAGTTGTTATTACTCCTTTTCATACAGCAGTATGGGAAACTAAGGTACCTCCCTTGTATCATTCCCAAATAATGATCCATTCTAGGGTCGTCAGTCCTAGATAATCTCATACGATGATGTGGTTCTAAGTCGCTGTAAAGAGCTGTTAGGGCTGTTACATGCACTCGTTGCACCTCTCCCCCATCACCTTATCAATACAGGCCTAATTTATACTCTGTTTACTATTGGAAGGCTCCTCACCTCTCCACAGATTTAGAGTATGCTCGAGGTCACTACAAAGGGCTGTCATGGCTGTTACACGCACTCGTTGCACCGCTCCCCCATCACCTTATCAATGTAGGCCGATAGCTTGAATACAGTAACCCATTCAACCATATTCAGCTCACGAGTCTGGGTTGCTTACTGGTCACTACGAGGAGGCTCGTGGCCCCAGTGTAGGCCGACAGCTCGACCATGGTGTCACATACCACCATGACCAGCTCATGAGTCTTAGCAGATCAAGGTACCAAGGTTAATGGGGATATCACTGGTAAGTTCAGTACCTTAGGTTCAAGCAGTTATGACGAATACAAGGTGAACATACAACGGTCAATCGGGTTATTTGACGAGCTCGACTAGTACGAGCACACATCATATCGATCGACATGAAATGTGTAAGCACTTCATGTGGTCTAACCACTGTCGTCGACCAACGTACGACTCGGGTTCGTCAAACGTGTCCTACGTGGTGAATGAATCTCAGCCACGAACTCCAAACAGTTACCGATTGCTTGGACTATAACATGGCCTCAAACTCATTCCATTTCCATGAGTAATCATATGAAACAGTTAAAGCAGTAATGAACAGATAATTCGATTCTTACAAGCATATGAGCATGTTGTGAAGTGCAACACAAACATGAGTTCACACACATTCATTGCATAAAGAAAGCAGACATCATAATGTAAATGTACATGGAGGAAATTATACACATAAGTAAGGTAGCCAAGATTTACATCTCAGCCCTCATACAAGCATAACTTGGTAACTACTAGCTCATTCAGTCAGTTCTACAAACACTTAGACTACACATAACATCATACATATGGTGTGTTGGCTACACATGTATTAGGCCAAATCCTTTCACTAGGGAGTTGCCCTGTATACCACGCACATATACCCACAACGGATTATCATGGCATGCATGAATCCAGGTTCCATATTCATTTGGACATTTCTACAAACACTTGGGACACACACTTAGTCACATATAACGTATATTTGTCGTGACGTGATTTTCGGCAAGTCCTTTCGCTAAAGAGTTGTCGCACATGTATTAGACATATATTCACAATAAAAAAAAACATGTTAAGTGCAAATCCAAATTCTAAACATATTCAAACATTCCAACATATGCATAGAATACACTATATTCTACATAGTTTATGTGAACACGTATAACGAAACAGATGACGCATTTTGCATGTGTAAGCGCACCCTTGTCAATTATAAATCATTAACCAATGTTGAAAGCCTTGAAAACCATAACCTATACGTCTAAAGTCCACACCTTACGCCGGTAAACGCATAACGAATTCAGTTTAGACACTGTGTCTTGTCAACGGTGGAATAGAAACCTACAATACAAATTAGGTTAACTATCATGCTACTTGCATCGATGGAAATTCCAAAACAGGTTAGGGTTAGGTTTTCTTATCTAAGAATGAAGTCAGAATCGCCGGAATAGCAATTAGATCAGGATGGTTAAGTACGTATGATGGCAAGGTAGAGTAACAGGAACTTTCTCCCACAACTCTCACACTATCTCTCTTTTCTCTCTTCTCTCTCCTAGGGTTTCTCTCAAATTCGTATGTGAGGAATGAGAGAGGGTTTAAGGTCCTTATATAGGCTAAAAACTCACCAAATTAGACCCAAGGCCAAGGTATACTTATGTTATAACCAAATCGACCTTATTCCGATCCAACGGAGCATTTCTGGAGGTCCTGTTATTGTGTGCGGTCGGACTTAAGCTCATAAATGCTGGATCTTGATCAAGTTAAGTTTTTAGTCCGGTCGGGTTCCCAGATCGACCGTGGCGGACCAGTTTCAGTTCAATGGTTATGAGAATTCGATCAGAGCTACAAGTACTATGACATGTAAGGGCCACCTATCCTGATCTGAGGGTAAATTTGGGTTAAAATCCAACGGTCAAAATGCTTAGAAATAACGCGTAAGCGACACGTCTCAGACTTCTTAAAATTATATTTAATTTCTTAAAAATCTTCATTTTCTCACACTCTTCACTCCGGACTTAAGGAAATCGTCCCAGAGCATCGTTTGGACGTAATTTTTACGGTGCTTGTCAAGTCCAACTACGCGGTCAATATCTTCTAAGTTTATCGCTATCGGACTTTCGACGTACGGTCCAAGTCTGATACAAAGTTTCAAAGTGCTCCCGAGAGCAACTGGGTTTAGAGTTGGATTCTAGATTTCAGGGCAGTATAACGTTAACGATTCCACAAGTTTTGGGTCTTACAGAACGTATTTAAAGCGAATAGTGTTAATTTCATAGCTAGTCTAACTTAGTGCTAGTTAACTTATGTTTAATCTCTAAGGGAATTAATCCTAAGTGATTTCTGCTTGAGGTGGTACTCGGGTCTTGGTACGAAATTTTTTGAGTCGTTACATCTCATAGGCCTTATATATATCAAATGGGCCTGATCCCATGGGCCTTATATGTACACCAATGTGAGCCTCAATGAATGGCCACAAATAAATCAACATGGGCCCTATACACATACCAAGGTGGGCCCACTTAAACCATAGATCTAATTCATTTTTAGCTCAAGCCAAAAAATGATCTTACAAAGTGGATAGATAGTTTAGATGTAACACATGCATCTGAAATAGCGGTGAAGACCGCTTGAGTTGAAGTAGGAATATGCCAATATGTCCTAGAGGGGGATGAATAGGACTTTTTAAAAAAATTATGAGTTATATTAAAAATCCTATCACTCTAATCCTAACAGGTATGCAATTTTCAGGATTACTCAAATGTAACTCTACTTGCTTTCAAGCCCAGTAGAGGATCCAATTACAAAACTATTCAAATTAATAAGCATGAAGCAGTTTTAGTCTATAATGGATGTGACTGTGTGTGTGAAGTGTGAGCAGATATGAATTCAATTAACATAATCACACAAACGATCAAGCACAAGAATCAATCACAAACACAATCATTTTTATAATGGTTTGACTACTTGTCTACTCCACTCCCGGCTGCCACACTCAACCTTTGAGTGTACAGGATTTCACAAAGGAGGTTTCCCATAGTTCACCTCAAACCTAAGGTTTTAAATCAGGTTCACCTTCAACCTTTACAACCTACACAAAGGCTGATTGTTTATGCTCTCACGAGTAAGGGTCAACACATACCACCCGATTTAGGCACACTGGCTAAGGATCTTACCCTAAGACCCTAATAGAGGTTTTACACGGTTCACCTCATAACCTAGAGTTTTACTGGTTCACTCCTAACCAGATGTTTATGCCAACACAGAGCAAGCGTCCACAAAATGCACCCACATATACACTCCCACCAGAGGCCTCCTTTGAGGACTTCAAAGGGTGAGCAACACTTAATACCCAATCATAGAAAAGAATGATCATAAGTGTCCTCTGGACTCTAGACACTCACAAATAAGTTGATGAGTCCCTTTTAGCGCAGTGATGAAGATCTCCTTCTTGTTGATGAAGAGTCTTCAGCTCCCTTGATCCGCAACACAAAAGATGTACCAATACTAGGCTTCAGGTCGGGTCAAGGGTATGATGGAATTCCACTCTCTAAAGATTTTCCTATTAGGAAGATAGAGTGATTCCAATCATCTATACATTCAAGGTATCCTAGCTTAATGATTTTTCATTAAGGTAGTAGCTGGAGGATCCTTGAATGCGGAAGTTCATTCCCCAATCCACTCTATTGAATATCAATGATGAGGGTGGATTGGAGGATGAACTCCCTGAGAGAAAGGGCTTAAGATAAATGATATGAAGTTTAAAACACTCAGAAGAACTCTCTTCTTTCTCTATCAGCAATAAAGACTAACCTCTCTATATATAGGTAAAAGGTTCCAACGGATATAAAATGATCACATTTATGACAGAGTTCGATATCATCGATTAGGGTCGATATCATCGAGTGTATACTCCCGATATCATCGACTGACCTCTCGATGATACAAACTCAAATGTCATTTTTACTTTTGAAAAACTTTTGTCAACTGGTCGATTAGATTGAGATACATAATGATGTTATCAAATTTCGAACTCCGATTCCATCGATAGAGGGATCGATCTATCGACAGGTGAAAACAAGAGAGACAAGCCTTGAAGAATTTCAGGTTCTAAAGATATGATCGGGGAACAACCGATGTCATCAAAATTTGAATGTCGATGATATCGAGACCTTGTTGATAGGATCGATAAATCATATAGATTTACCTATAAGCACGCTGGTCAGTTTATGTCAGACTCGATCTAATCGACCAAGACTCGATGGCATCGACATAAGAATATTGATTTCATCGAATGCCCCCGATCAATGTTCGAAGCACCCTGAAATATTTGCTGGAGGAAACATGCGACCACTGTCGATATGATCGAATGACTTACGATATGATCGATATTTGAATTCAGATTGAATCGGACAGTCATTGATATATCGAAGCTTATAGTAGTTTTCTTTGAAAAAATGGGGGCGCCGAAAAACTGTCTATTGATATTATCGATCCTCTTTCGATGGGATCGATATTTGAATATCGATGATATCGATTGAAACTTCGATATATCGATAAATCGTCCACATAAATGTTTGGTTGTTGGACTCTTTTTGTCCTCACTCAATTATATCGATTGATATGCCAAGGACATCGACAGAGTAGGTCAATCATATCGAAGGGTGAATCGATATAATCGACAGGGTAAGAAAACTTGAAGATTTTCCTGTTTGGTAAAAAGTTTTCTTACAATAAAATCTTAAGATGTTCTACTTAGTTTTAAGGGTCTTAATCACTTAGTGTTTTGGGACATAAGATGTGAGGATATGATTTGCCTATGGCGAGCTTCCACACATCCAGTTGAGGCAGACACTTGAATTGATCTTCCTGTTAGGCACTGCTATCCGACTGACTCAACTTACACCGTAATTGACAAACCAGGGCACTTGTAGGTGCACTTTCAATCTCCCCCTTTGTCAATTACGTGAAAAAATACCCAAAACACCCTAGAAAAATATCTAGACAGTTACATCCTAAATTATGTGTACATGCATTAACACAATTTTACAAAATCTAATCACCCATGTACACAACCAGTAATTGCCCCCCCTAACTTCAAAACTCCCCCTTTCTTGTTGGGGCTGCTCCCCCTAACACCTGCAACATATACGAGCACAAATATCTAATTTTCCACAGGGGTGTTTATAATTTTTCTCCCCCTTTTTATCAGTCATTGGCAAAGGCATAATAAGTGATATAAACTGAAGAGTTTAAGCATATAGGAGAACCACAGTTAGATAGATGTATATAGATTTTCAACAGCAAAAGCATACATCAATGAAGGCAGGAAGCAAAATAGAAGAAACCATCAGCACTGTCATTGTATAAGCAACATGGATGGTAATGAAATAAGAATTGTATGTAGCCATACTCAACCAGTATCCAAAAAAGTATACTACCACAGACAGCAGTAAACTATCAACTGACATAAATATCAACTCAATGTAGAGATACCCAAAACAAATAAACAAGGAAGGGCCCAAAATCAAGTTTTACAACTAGACACGCTACTCCACCAAATCTGTCTACTTCTAACACATAGAAGACCCGCCAGTTGTTAGTAGCTCGAGAATCTGCTGCACAGAATGTTGAAGAGCTTCCATCCTATTTTCTATTCTTGATGGTTGTTACTCACAATGTTGGAGCCGCTCATCAATTCTAGTGATATTGTTTAAAAACTGACGCTCAAGCACATGACGCTGACAATTTTTGATAGAAGTAGGGCTATATTCAGGAGTTCGATTGGATCCCCAGAAAGTTTCTTCATTAAGCATGGGATCACTATCTTCAACAGGTGGAGGAATCTTAGTATGCGATGAGATAGAGACATACACTTGTTACACTGCATCATGGTCGAACCATACTTCAGGATATACCTTATCAGTTGTTTCCGGCAGACTTGCCCATGGTACGAGCTTGCAGATAAGCGATGGAAAGGACAGAATTTCAAGATGGTCACTTTTGACTACCTTAATTAGCTGGTCTAGTATGAGAGTTGGTAGGCATACAGGGACCTCTTGATAGACATCATACAGAATATTGAGTGCACCGAAACTCAGGTATGTGTCATTTGCATCACATGGGTACAGATTCATGCTGAAAATACTGTGAAGGAGTCAAAACAAGATTCCTAGATGTTTTACTGGAAGGATATTGCCATCATTTTTAAGAATTGTCATACCCTGGCACAGTGCTTATGTAATTTCCCCCCATCTACCCAATTCGTTTAGATTTCTACTAGTGACAGGGATTTATGTCACCTCAGTGTTTAGAACATGACTAAGGGCTGTTGGAGTAATGTGCTTGGTGTGTTGCATGAATTTCAGATATATACAAGGTGGGTAATCTTAGACAACATGACAATAGTTGAAGAACTACTGGATCATTTCAAACTGATATGGGCCGATCATATTAAACATATTCTTCCATCCTAAAGTCTCCATCATGAGATCCACCCCATAGAGTTTGACAGTACTAATGAGAATAGTACGATCGACTATCGTGACTTGTTCCCAATCTGATTGGTTCTGAGGTGGTATAGAATTTTTCTCTTTCTTAATCTTGGAAGATTTCGCAAATGAGAGAGCCTTACCTTTCCCTTTAACCATCTTCCTTGTTTCATTTGAATGCTGAGATTTCATCAAGACTCCGAGCAGATCAACCAAAGAAATTGATCAGGGCAGAGAGATGGGACTAGCTATTGAAAAATGAATTTTTCTCTCAATCAGCCTTTTTATTGTGCGCCATCTGTCGATCATATCGATCATTGTTTCGATACCATCGAGAAGTTACTGATCGATTCTATCGATTCTGTTTCGGATGTCATCAATGATCATACGGCTTTTCAAATTTTGAAAGGTCGTCGATTGTATCGATACTTGTTCGATGTAATTAGAAAGTTATATCCAAGGTGAAAGATTTTCTGGTTTCAAAATTCGGATGATTTTTCAAGCATACTCCTAGAATTTCTACGAAATAATGATATTCTTAGCAAAATAATATATAATCTATATATATATATATATATATATATATATACACAAAATCAAAAGACATTTGACGGTTTGTATATAAAAGGAGGTCTGGAACCTCAGGGATTTAATTTGGGGCTTAGCAAAACTACATCATTTCAGCAAATGTTTCAATGCATAATCTGGACATGTTCCTTCACTCTTAATGCTCATCTCTATCATTCCTTTCTTCTCTTTTAATAATGTAGCAGTGGTTGTTTGTGTGACGACCCTTAATTACTGATATTCCTAATTGATCTAGCATATCGCATTCTTCTTTGTTGAATTTTACCACATGCCCATTATCACAGATCTGAGATATGCTTAGGAGATTATGTGCTAAACCTTTTATGTAGAAGGAATTCTCATTTGTAAGCAGATTGATTCCTTATATGATTCCTTGTCCAATTACTTCAGTAGTGGTTCCATCTCCGTAGGTGACTATCCCTTTATGAAGATCCTTATAGTTTGAAAGGAGGGACTTGTCACCTGTGACATGTCTTGAGCAACTACTGTCCAGGTACCATTTAGTCTCATTACCTGATAAATGATCTGAATGAGTAACAAGGCAATTTGTCTTTTCCTTAATCACCCACTTTGTAACAGGATTTTTACTTGTGGTAGATTTGTTCTTCTTATCTGATTTTTCCACATGACTTAACTGCTCCTTCATCCTATCAACTAGCTCGAGTGGTGATGATTGTATACTTCTTTTGTCTAGCTCATAAACTGACTCCTCATTTTTGTAATGAGCTAGGATAGGTTTGGTGTTACTACTAGATGCAACAGATTTTCCAAATGGTTGTGCATCATATTTAGTTTTTGTTCTAGCTTTTTCATACCCCAAACCATATTTGTTGTTTCCAGATTTTCCCATACCCAAAAGTTTTTCTAACCTCTCACCACTCTGAGAAAATTTATAATTTAGTTGGGTTATTTTTCAAGATTCTTCTAATTCATTTTGAAGTGTAAAATTTTTATTCTGAAGAATCAAGTTTTCCTCATTTAGTTCTTTGACTTGTTTCTTTAATTTTTCTCACTAAGATTTCAAAGAAATGTTAGTTCTTTCAAGTCTATCATTATCTGAGTGACATTGCTACAAATCAGTAATTAGATGAGTATTAATATTTGAAGCTTTATCCAGATCTAATTTAAGCAAATCCTTTTTATTTTCAGATATACCAAGTTGTTTAAATACTTTAATGCTATGGATATAGAGTTGATTATAAGCATCTTGCAGTTTATCCTTTTCGACTTTTTCCTCTTCTTCTTTAAACTCATCATTATCAGATGAACATGATTTAGTGGCTTGTTATTCTTTCTCAGGTTTAGTTGGAATGATAGAAGAAGTGGAGACCATAAATATTTTTAAGGATTTTTTATCTCCATCACTTTCTAAGTCACTATTTTCGGAGTTTGACTCTTCTGTATCATCCCATGTGGCGGTCATTGCCTTGCCCTTGGTTTTTCTGTTTGGGCATTCGGTAGATAGGTGTTCATACTCATGACAGGAATAACATTGTGGTTCTTTGGTTTTTTTCCCAAATTTACCTACAGAAGGTTTGTCATCCACCTTTCTACCTCTAGAGGGGCAGCCGCGATTCCTTTGAAAGAATCTTCTAAATCTTTGTGCCAGCAAAGCCACTTTCTCATGTTCATCTTCCTTTTCACTCTCACTGTCCTCATGTTTTGATATCTTAGAATTTTTTAGGATAGTATTTTTGGATTTTTGGGGTTGTGTGAAGTGTAGTTCAAAAGTTTGTAGGGAACTTACTAGTTCTTCTTATTTCATCTCATCAATATTCCTACACTCCTCAATTGTTGTTACTTTGGGATTGAACCGTGCCGATAGAGACCTCAGAATTTTCCTACATATTTTTGATACCGGAACCTTCTCTCCCAATCCACCCATGGAGTTACAAATGATATTCAATTTGGTAAAAAAACTCCATAAATGTCTCATGATCTTCCATCCTGAGATTTTCGAACTGTGAGGTTAGAAGTTGTAGTTTAGATCTCTTCACAGTGCTTGTGCCTTCATGGGTTGTTTCCAATAAGTCTCATGTTTCTTTAGATGTTCCACACATACTTATCTGATTGAAAATATCTTGAGACACGGCACAGTAGATGGCGTTCATTGCTTTTACTTTAGCAGTTCGTTGTTCTTTGTCAAACGCCGTCCACTTTTCATTAGGTTTTGGTTTAATGATTGTGGTTTCATTTTCAAGTACAATTTGTTCAAATGGTACCACATAACCCTTTTCAACTACATCCCAAATATCATGATCTAAAGATCTCAGGAAGTAATGCATTTTAGCCTTCCAGTAAGCATAATTTGAACCATCAAATACTGGAGGTCTAGTGACTGATGAGCCCTCTCCTTTGGTCATATTTCAACTTCAGTCAAGATCACTCTTTAGGCGGTGAAGCCCTTAAATAGAGACCCGCTCTGATACCAATTGAAATAGCAGTGAAGACATCTTGAGTTGAAGTAGAAATATGCCAATATGTCCTAGAGGGGGGTGAATAGGACTTTTTTAAAAATTTATGAGTTTTAAATCAGGTTCACCTTCAACCTTTACAACCTACACAGACGCTGACTATTTATGCTCTCACGAGTAAGGGTCAACACATAGCACCCGGTTTAGGCCCATTGGCCAAGGATCTTACCCTAAGACCCTAATAGAGGTTTTACACGGTTCACCTCATAACCCAGAGTTTTACTGGTTCACTCCTAACTAAATGTTTATGCCCACACAGAGCAAGGGTCCACAAAATGCACCCACACGTACACTCCCACCGGAGGCCTCCTTTGAGGACTTCAAAGGGTGACCAACACTTAAGATCCAATCAAAGAAAAGAATGATCACAAGTGTCCTTTGGACTCTAGACACTTATAAATAAGTTGATGAGTTCCTTTTAGCACAGTGATTAAGATCTCCTTCTTGTTGATGAAGAGTCTTCAGCTCCCTTGATCCACAACACAAAAGATATACCAATACTAGGCTTCAGGTCGGGTCAAGGTTATGATGGAATTCCACTCTCTAAAGATTTTCCTATTAGGAAGATAGATTGATTCCAATCATTTATACATTCAAGGTATCCCAGCTTAATGATTTGCCATTAAGGTAGTAGTTGGAGGATCCTTGAATGCAGAAGTTCATTCCCCAATCCACTCTATTGAATATCAATGATGAGGGTGGATTGGAGGATGAACTCCCTGAGAGAAAGGGCTTAAGATAAATGATATGAAGTTTAAAAAACTCAGAAGCACTCTCTTCTTTCTCTGTCAGTAATAAGACTAACCTCTCTATATATAGGCAAAAGGTTCCAACGGATATAAAACGGTCACATTTATGATAGAGTTTGATATCATCGATCAGGGTCGATATCATCGAGCGTATACTCCCGATAGCATCGACTGACCTCTCGATGATACAAACTCAAATGTCATTTTTGCTTTTGGAAACCTTTTACCAACTGGTCAATTGGATCGAGACACACATCGATGTTATCGAATTTCGAACTCCGATTCCATCGATAGAGGGATCGATCTATCGACAGGTGAAAACAAGAGAGACAAGCTTTGAAGAATTTTAGGTTCTGAAGATATGATCGGGGAACAACCGATGTCATCGAAATTTGAATGTCGATGATATCGAGACCTTGTTGATAGGATCGATAAATCATATAGATTTACCTATAAGCATGCTGGTCAGTTTGTGCCAGACTCGATCTAATCGACTAGGACTCGATGGCATCGACATAAGAATATCGATTTCATCGAATGGCCCCCAATCAACGTTTGAAGTACCCTGAAATATTTGCTAGAGGAAACATGCGACCACTGTCGATATGATCGAATGACTTACGATATGATCGATATTTGAATTCAGATTGAATCGGACAGTCATCGATATATCGAGGCTTATAATAGTTTTCTTTGGAAAAATAGGGGTGCCAAAAAACTGCCTGTCGATATTATCGATCCACTTTCGATAGGATCGATATTTGAATATCGATTGAAACTTTGATATATCGATAAATCGTCCAGATGAATGTTTGGTTGCTAAACGCTTTTTGTCCTCACTCGATTGTATCGATTGATATGCCGAGGACATCGACAGAGTAGGTTGATCATATCGAAGGGTGAATCGATATAATCGACAGGGTAAGAAAACTTGAAGATTCTTCTGTTTGGTAAAAAGTTTTCTTACAATAAAATCCTAAGATGTTCTACTTAGTTTTAAGGGTTTTAATCACCTGGTGTTTTGGGACATGGGATGTGAGGCTATGGTTTGCCTATGGCGAGCTTCCACACATCCAGTTGAGGCAGACACTTGTATTGATCTTCCTGTTAGGCGCTGTTGTCCGACTGACTCAACTTGCACCGTAATTGACAAACCAGGACACTTGTAGGTGTACTTTCAGCATCGTGGTGGGGGGTCCACATAAAGGCCCACCATCATACATATATACATATATAATATATAATATATATAATATTATATATATTATATACATATACATATATAGAAACACCCACACACACAATTTAGTGTGAACAGAGTGGATAGAACAGATAAATCATGGTGGGTCCCACTGTCTAAATAGTGGACAATGCGAATAAACACGTACATCATAGTGGGCTCCACCGTCCGCTGGATAGTTGGGAATAAAACACTCACATCATTGTGGGCTCCCATGTGGGGCCCACCATAACATATATTTTCCATCCAACCAGTTGGTAAGGTCACACGGACCTGGATGAAAGGAAAAAACAAATTTCATCATGATCCAAAACTTCTGTGGCCCATGAAAAGGCTTCAATGGTAGACACTCAATTTACACTGTTTCCTATGATGTGGGCCACCTCAGTGTTGGATGTGATTGAAACTTAGAGGGGGTCCACTTCAAGAAGTGGCCCACCTTATGAGCCGGTTGGATGATAAATGAACATCATGGTGGGGCCCATGGCTGGACCTGTAAGACCCGTATCTTGGTCCGTACCTTTCCGTAGACTTCCACGGTCTTACCGGTCGAATTTCGGCAACCTTCGACTCTTAACTGATATCGACGCGTGACCCTGATTCATGTGTTGACAACCCGAGTCGACTCAACCCGAGACCAATACCATAGCGACCGTGCCGTCATTGCGGTTCCGATGCCCCGACTCGCGCGCCGAGGCTATACCCTGGTCAAGAGATGTGGGTCAACGTTCGGTGCGAGAAAACGCCGCGCGTTGCGAAACCCAAGGGAATCTCAACGATGTGTCACATCAATCACATCAATCTCATCAATCAATCACCCATCAAGCCATCACAAGTCAAGTACACATCACTTTATTCCCTTTTCCCAAGCAACCACAAAAGTCTCCCAAACCCATACCTCTCTTACACAAAAAGCCACAAAAGTCTTCACCACCCATACCTCTCTTACACAAAAGCCTCAAAAGGCAAGCTTTTCTTACACAACCATCATTCATCCATCCATCCATCTCTCTCTACATCACTCTCTCTCTTTCTCATTTTTCTCATCTCAATCCCAAGCAATAAAAAGATCTCACGTATGGAATTTTGTAAGAATTCCTAAACTCCAAGTGGCCCACCTTCCTACCCCAAGATCTCTCATCTCAACCCTCCATTCTTCATCTCATCCATTGAAGTTGAAGCTAAGGTGCCAAGGGACCCCTAGGAGCAAGAAGATCGGACGGTGGGTGCCTCTTTAGGGTAGTTTCTTTCTTATTTTTATAATGGACCAAGTGAGACCCACCGATCAATGGTGTGGATCTCGCTTGGGACCCTAAGTTGTGGCCGATGGACCACTTGGATCATCATGATCATTCCATGATGGGGTCATTCTCCATGGACCCCATCATGATGTTTATTTCATTTAGAAAGGTCATCTAGACCGTCAATGTTGGTGGGGAAGGGATCTCCACTGTTGAGTTTGGATTTCGGTGGTCCCTCATGCTTTAAGGCCCACTTGATGTATGATTCATTGTAAGGGAGGGCCCATAATGTCGGGGTCCCTCCATCACAAGGCGTGTCCCACTCTCCATGTCTCTCTCTCTCTCTTATTTCTTTTATTTTCTTTTATTTTATTTTATTTCATTTTTATGCAAGGGTTTGTGTGGCCCACTTGAATGGACCTCACCTTGAGGTATTTATTTTGTAGAAGGGTTCTTCAAGTGGGGCCCACCTTGCATGTCGTACCCCCATCATCCATCAGTGGTGGCCCACTTCAAAAGGCCCACCACAATGCATTTTTAAAATTTTAAAAAAAAAAAAGGGCCCATCATCCAGCGTCTGGGACGTTGGACGTTCCTATACACAAAAAAGAAGAAGAAGAAAAGGTGAAGCTTTTGGGGTGGCCCCCTAGTGTAGGCCCCACTTTGATGTTTATGATCGATCCAAGCCGTCCATCCCTTTCACCATCTCATTTTAGGCGTTGAGCCAGAAAATGAGATTGAACGAAGCACCTGGTGGGCCATAGTGTCAAAAAATCGTATCCTCACCATTCAAACATCATTTTCGTATTTTATTTCACTTCCTAAGCATTTTAAATTCGAACTCTGGACTCATTTCGACTGTTGCGGGCCACTGAACACAATGGCCGGAGCGGATTTCATTTTAGCAGGTCCCAGACGTGAAAAACCCCAGAAAATGGATTTTTCCATTTAAATTGAAAATCAGCAAAAGAGGCATCTGCCTCTCTCTGACGTGCAGCAGGCGCTGCACGTCTTGGCGGGCGGGCGACGTCCAGCAAGGGGCCCACGGCCCTGCGTGTGGGCCCCACTGTAATGTTTGTTTGCCATCCAACCGGCTCATGAGGTGGGCCGCCCCAGTAGTGGGCACCCCTCCAAAAATGGGACAGATCCAAAACTCAGGTGGCCCACACCACGTGAAACAGTGTGGATTGAATTCTACCATTGAAAAATTTTTGGGGCCCACAGAAGTTTTGGATCAAGCTGAAATTTATGTTTTCCTTTCATCCAGGTCAGAGTGACCTTGTGAACGGCTTGGATGCCGAATAAATGTTACAGAGTGGGCCCCACATGGGACCCACAATGATGTATGTATTAAGTCCACCGTCCAGCGGACGGTGGCACCCACCACGGTGGCGCCCCACCTTCTGTTTGTGTGGCCTCCACCGTCCAGCGGACAGTGGGGCCCTTGTGATGTATGTGTTCTATTCGCGCCGTCCATCCCTGGACGGTGGGCCCCACCATGTTTTCTATGTTACATCCGCACCATCCATTTGGAACGGTGGGACTTACCCCTGACCGTGGGCCCTATGAACAGTTTTGATTGTAAATAAATATTGCAGTGGGCCCATGGTCCACGTGACCTTATGAAAAGATTGGGTTGCAAATAAATATTGTAGTGGGCCCTATGAACAATTTGTATTGCAAATGAACATCATGTTGGGCCTAGTTTTGATGAAAAATAAACATTTTGTTAGGCCCATGGTATTGGACCCATTTAATGTATTTAAAGCCCATTGAAGTAAGCCCAATTGATATGTTCTAAGGCCATGAGACTAGGCCATTTGATATACTGTAAGGCCCATGGGACTAAACCCATTTAATTATAAAAAGGGTCCATGGGATTAGGCCCCATTGGATTTATTTGAGACCCATGAGTTAGGCCCATTTTATTTGATTAAGGCCTAGGGGTTTAGGCCCATTGAACTCATGTTAGGTCTATGGGTTGAGGCCCATTTAATCTACATGTGGGGCCCAATTGGTGTGGCCCATTGGTCATATGTTAGACTCATGAGACTAAGCTCATTTGATGCAATCCAAGGTCCACGGGTTTGACCCATAGTAATGCACATAAGACCCATTGGTGTGGCCCATTTATGTGGCCCATCTAATGAATAAAAGCCCATAGGATATGGCCCATTTGATATATATGTAAGGTCCAATGGGGACAACCTACGGTCCATTGCAATGTATAAATCCATTACAGACTAAGTACTGATGTTTACAAAGATCGTGCCTTGGGAACAATGTTGGTTTGACGTCCACATTGCGAGTGTGATGTTGGTTGGATGTCCACATTACGACTCTCCTTAGGGCCCATTACTGGGCCATACTTATCGTGTATAGGCCGTCCAGGTCCATCTGCATTGTAAGATAGTTCATTTTATTATAACATGTTTAGTACAGTTCATGACTCATGATCATACGCATCATATGTATGCTTGACGTGAGAATTGTCTGATCATAGCATTTACCTTCCGGCAGGTTGTTTATGGGCTCCCGGTTAGGCGGTGTTGCCCTACATGAGCACCCGATATGTGCAGGATTTGATGCATGACTGGATAGCGTGAATCATGCATATCGCATTTGTATGACATGGATATTGTACGCCCTAGAGACATCGGGGTCGTAACTTCCACAGATGTATCGTGGTTGGCAGGATTGGATACCAAAAATCTTGTTCTATATGGGGTACTATAGATATCCCTGGGTGAAAGTCCCTAAACCCTTATGGTACCAAGAGGTTGCTCTAACGTCTAGACCGAGTGGGTAGATGAGTGTTGAGTGCCGATTACCAGACGATTACGCTCTCCACTGTGTCATGGTCGATTGGAAGGGGGTACGGCCTTACCCGCCCGAGAGTAGGGGGCAATGCTAGGCTGAGTTTGACCAGCTCGAGGAATAGGTCCGCTATCGACGAGTCACGCCCGATATTGGCAGACGGATAGTGTGGTCTCTTCCACTTACCTTATTGCGCGCGATGTGGCGGCAATCTGGTTTAGAGTGTACTAGACCCCGGTGATATTCCATATCTGAGCTGTATTGATGTGTGGACATAGATGAGGACCTTTATGCTTGAGTTGCATTGCACATTGCATGGCCTTTGGATGGCCGATACCATTCATGTCTTGCATCGCATAAGCCTTGGTACGGCTCATGATATTATGGATCCATCTGCATATTTCGCATTACTCCGACATTGCATGTTCATATTACTACCTTGCGCACACACTTTTATCACCCTCTAAGCTTTCTGTAAGCTTATGCACGACCGTTGCGTGCAGGTGACGTTGGATCGCAGCAGCGCTGAGGCAGGAGCACGTTGCAGAGCATTTGGAGTTTTTGGTTCTTTACCATTGTATTTTCCTTTATGCTCATTGTACTTGTAAAGTTTTTGATCATAGTGAAAATGTAATGGAGTTCTTAGTTGTTGTTTGTGGGTTATGCCTTTGGTTATGCTTATTACGAATCAAACTGACATTGAAAAATCCTCCTCGTAGTATCCCAGGATCGAAACCTGGCGAATGGGAGCTAGGAGCCGAGAATGGGGTTTTACGGAGGCTGTCGGCGCCGGATTCGGCAATCGAGAATTTTGTGAGCCCGGTTTCTGAGTTTGGGGCGTGACAGGACCCGTGGAACCCTGCTCGTACGCCTGCCCGCTCAACAGCACAGGCACTGCCTGCGCCTCTGGCAGCAGCAGCCCTGCTGCTTCCTTTTTTATATATATTTTTTTGAAAAGAGGTTTTTCCGTGATTTTTCCTGTGTAGGGCCCACTTCAAGAGAATCCACTCTAGCCATTGGATTCCATAACCCATAACAAATCTATCAAGACCAATATTAGGCCTCTTTTAGTGTGTAAAAAAAGTCTGAATAGATTTCAATGGTAATACCACTGTTTTCAACACTATGGCCTACTAGATACTCCGATCAACCTCATTTTTCGGCTCAACGCCTAAAATGAGTTGGTAAATGGGATAGATGGTGTGGATTGAATACATACATCAAGGTGGGGCCAACAAAAGTGGACCACCCCAAAAGCTTTTGAACTAAGCTAATATTTGTATTTTCAAAAATGTCCAGGGAGCATTCCAGCGTCCCTAGACGGGTTGGGTGCTCTCGTGCACGAGGTGGGTCCTGCTTAGGTGAGCCACCACATGATGTACGGTGTGGTGCAACACACACTAGGTGGGCCCCATTCATAAATAGCTTGGATAAAATACTAACTTCAGGGTGGGGTCCATCCAAGTGGGCCACATAACCATGTCATGATCACACATAAAAAAAGAAATAGAGAGGGAGAGAGAGATAGAGTGGGACACGCGTGTGATGGAGGGACCCCGACACTATGGGCCCTCTGTTCCATGATCTACATCATAAATCAAGTGGGTCGCATAACATGTGGGCCCAAAAAATTGAAATCTAATGGTGGAGATCCCTTCTCCATGAAAATAGACAGTTTAGATGACCCATATACAAGCTAGGAAGGTAAACATCATGATGGGGTCCATGGAGAATGGCCCCATCATGGAATGATATTGATGATCAAAATGGGCTGTTGACCACATCTTAGGATCCAAAGTGAGATCCATACCATTGAATGGTAGGCCTCACTTGGCCCATCTTAAAAATATAAAAATCTAGCCTATAGAAGCACCCACCACTTGATCTTCTCGGTCCGTTGGAAAGCCACTCTCCTTATACTTCACTTTGATGGTGGAGATGAGAAATGGATGGCTAGGATGAGAGTTAAAGGGATGGGAAAGTGGGCCACCACAAATCACTTTTCTCTCTTAGAAATGCATGGACGTGGGAACCTCTTGCTTGCTTGGAAATGTGCTGGGAAATGAAAGAGAGAGAGAGAGAGTTGTAAGAGAGATGAGGGATGGGTGTGATGGTTGAAAGGGTGAGGTGAGTGATGGATGTGATACTTGACATGTAAGGTGGTATAAGAGAGAGGGTGAGAAAGAGTTGACTTTGGAGAGAGAAAGCATGGGTTGCTTTGTACTTAACATGAGGTGATTGATGGGATGGATGGGACATATTGTAGAGATTCTCCTGAGATTTGCAACGTGCAGTGTTTTTCCTCGAACTAAACGTTGACCCACATCTCCCTGCCAGGGTATCGGATCGGTATGCGAGTCGCGGCGTTGGAACCGCAGCAACGGTGCGGTCGCAATGGTACGAGTCTCAGATTAAGTCGACTTAAATCTACAGGATACGACTTAGGGTCGCACGCAAACATCAATTATATGTCGCAGGTTACCAGACTTTGATGAGAAGGATCGCGGGAGTCGACGGAATAGTGCAGACTAGGATACGGGTCTTACACGATTGGAGCCTAAAAAAATGCTCATCTGATTGGGACCCAAGTGCAAGTGGCCCAGAAATCAGGCCAGAGGATCCCACCACATAAAAGTATACCAAGGGACATAAAGAATTAGGTGGGTCATATTGCTGGACCAAGGTCCAGCATGGAGCCCACATGGGGCGTCCTACAATGGGCTGGACATCCAGCCCTATGCAATGCACATGGTGGGCCCCCACCTTGGAGGTTCCACACCAAGGTGGCCCACATCCAAGTGGGTCCCACAATGGATGGACAAGTGGATAAAACACACATCATGGTGGGCCACAAATAGGTGGGGACGGCCATCCTTGTTAGATGTCACCACCATGGACGTTCAGCCCGGTGGGCCAGTCCAACCACCACACTCTGATTTCCGGTGGCTCAAATGGCTCCAAATCTTGTAGGAGGGTCCCAGCAAGGGTAGGTCACCTAAAGAATAAATTTCAAAATTTTATAAGCATGATAAATATTTTCAAATAAAATGGCAACCATACATGTTACAAAAATCTGGTTGTTACAGAAATATTGTTGTCCCTATGATTGGGACCACATGGAGTGGGCCTAAACCTACCCCAAACCCTTAGAAAACTTATGGGAATGGTGGTCCTACGCATGGACAAAAAGTGGGGTCCACTGGGGTGGCCCACTTATTCCAAATAATCAGGTAAACATGCACATTTCCACCTTGCTGTGTTGCTGAACTGTCCAGAAATTTTTAGGCAGTTAGCATACTTTGGCCCATCCCATGGACCTTAATCATAGGAGATAGGGTGTGGGCCCCATTCTACATCAAAGTGGGATCCACACACAATAAAACCCCTAAAGAAATTAGGGATAGAAAGGCATGCAAATAGGTCTAAAAAGTAGCTCAAAACTCATGTTCCAACTAGGCTCGAAATCTGGACAACAACATAAGTTGTCCATATTTCAGCCCATATAAATTAATCAAAGGGGTTTATGGCCCTGATTCAACATGTTGGGTCTACTTTGATAGCTTAACAAAATTTCAGGCCCATGAGTTCACTCAGATCTCCATAAAAAAGCCATTTTGGAAGCCACCTAAACCATGCATGCGTGGTGGGCTTAGACGTCTAATCAAGGTGGGCTTGGACGTCCCATCTAGCTAAGGGTCTGAGATGTTGTTGACCTCTCTTTAGTGGGCCACACATCATCAGAATACACAATAAAAAAAATAGGGAAAAAGGGAGAGAGAAGAACCAAATCAGCCATTGGTGGAAGGTCCCGCCACTAATGGACCTCCCACACCCAAATCCACACCGTCCACTATGTTGTATGATACATGCATGCTATAATACATCAAAGGAACTTGTTGGAGGGTAGGGATCCTTTTTCCCACATGCATGCAAGGCCTAAATGGCCCATGGGGAGAAAGCATCATGGTGGGTCCATGGAGAATGACCCACCATGGATGGAAATACGGAGGATCTAGGCCCATGGCCTCATCCTAGGAGCCATGTAGGATCTTGTAAGTGCTATGATTTCATATCCCTTTGGTTATTAAATTTTGTGGTGCCAACACCTATATCTATGTCATGTATATCTTGTGTTTCATGTTTGAGACTATTCATTGCTTCAAGACATCGTATTTCAAGACAAGAACTTAAATGAAGAAAGTTTCAAGTCTACTCATGGATGAAGTATTCAAGAATAGAAGTCTGCAAGTATGCATGTTCAAGATTCTATCAAGTACAAGAATAAAAGAAGACTTTATCAAGTCAAGAAAGGTTCAAGCTCGAGAAGGCTTACAACAAGATTCGTAAATTCTTAAGCTTCTCTTAAGGGTCATCTGAGAGTATAGACTATCAATTTTCATCTCACTTTCAAGGTTTTGTTTGACCTTAGATTGACCTTAGGTTGGGCTTTACTGTAGGTCATTCTGGATATATAATTCGTATATTTTAAATATGCTTGTACGGGCTGTTCTAAGACCAGTCATAGGGACTTCAAGACCAGTCCTAGCTCTGCTACGACCAGTCTTAAGTTTTTCAGGACCAGTCCTAGGTTGTTGAAGATTTTTGAATTTTTCTGGTTGTCCTACGACCAGTCCTGGACATCCTACGACCAGTCCTGAGAGCTATACGACTCATCCTTCGACCGATCTTAGCCCTACAACTCGAACTCCAGCAACTAATCTGGAGGTCCTACGACCAGTCGTAGGTGACCCACGACCAGTTGTAGGTGGCCCACGACCGGTCGTAGGCTACCCAGGACCAGTTGTGGAATAGTTAATCCTTATCTCGTGGAAATCTTTGAAAATCTGCTAAAGCTACGACCAGTCCTAGGGATCCTAAGACCAGTCGTAGATGAGATTTTTCAGGCTATAAATAGAGCATGAACTTCAGAGTTTTTTAATTCAATTCAATTCAAGCAATTTTAAGGTCATACTCTGAGATAAGTTCATGTTTTTTTTAAGCTACTTTGTGCTCATTTAATATTCCTTTTGCTAGCTTATTTTGTATTTGATTTTGATCTACATTCCAATCTTATTAGAAAAGAGAAATTTTTGATATTCCTTCTTCTTGGATTCAAAATCAAATAGAACTAGCCCTTTTGATTTAAAATCAATTAGACTTAGAACCATTCTTAAAGTGAGTATTGGACTTTGAACGTTGAATCGAACTTTTACTCCAATTGGTTCTACCGGGCTACTTCAAAAGGAGATTCAGGTATTTTACATTTGTGTAATTTATATTCTTTGGTTTTGTTTGAGATTTGCCAGAAAAATCTCATTATTTTGGTTATCTGAGGAGAGCCAAAAAACTCAGATTGTGTGGGTTTTTGGATTGTGTAAGCCCGAGATAAAAAGACACAATCGTGAAGGTTTTAGGTGAACCTGTGAAACCTATTTTGATAGTGCTTGCTAATATCCCCTGTGTGAGGATATTAGGAGTGGAGTAGCATTCTGTGTGGCTGTTGGATAACAGTTGGTGTACACATAGGCGAACCACTATATATCGTTGTGTTGTGGATGTGCTTTATTCTTTCATTCCTTTATTCATTCAGTTTTGTGGATTGTATTTGTGGATGAATGTTGTAATCATTTTATTTCAAGCAAGTGTGGAGAATGTTGTAATAACTTAGGATTTATTTCTGCAAGTTATTATGGTTTCTTTGCTTTTTATTCCTAATTGGTTTGAGATAAAAGGACATTCTAGAAATAAGGTTGTCCCACCTTAAACCTTTGGTTTTTGGTTTAAGGTTGTCCTTAGAACTGATATAGTATCATTCTCTTATTTCTAGTTTATTAAGATTGCTTTTAATTTAGCATTGTGTTTTATTTCTTTTATTATTCCGCTGTTATAAATTTTATTTGGCATTGCCCTATTCACCCCTCCCCCCCCCTAGGGCACATAGCTAGGCCCTTTCAGATCTTCACCATGGATTGGTGAGTCCTACATGCCTCCATGCATGTAGAAAAAGAAAAGAAGAATGGGAAGAAGAATAAGAGACGAAGAAGCTTGATGGACCACCCATCTTGAAGAAGGCCTTAAAAACTCCAAGACCTAAGTTCTAGACTTCAAGAAGAAGATGATTGAAGGGTGTAGATGGGTTGCTAATGGCTAGATGGAGGGGGGATTGAGGAAGAAGGGGCTGGAGGAGAGGAGAATGCTTGGATTTTGTTTTTCTTTTTTTTTACAAGGAGGAGAAGAAGAATGGAAGAAGGAGAAGGAGAGAGAGAAGGGAGGGTATATCCATGTCATGATTTCTCTCTATGCTAGGGAAGAGAAACCTCATGATGTAGCATTGGGGGTAGGGATCAAGGTAAATGATTACTCTCTAAGCAAACCTAAGCTAGGCTATGATAGGTATAGCTTGGTTAGGTAGAGGCTAGGTATTGGCTTTTTAGGAAATTACAACTAAGTGGGACCACCTTAAAAAATGTGTAGAGCTAAAAAGTGGGCCCCACCACATGATGGATGACCAAGAAATGCTTGGGATGAAATCACAAGATGTATATGTCGGATTTATGCATGAGACGAGGCATTAGAACTCAGGTGCCGATGCGGATGCAATGGCCTAGGTTTCGGGTCGATCTGGGTTTGGTCTACATTACGCAACTCAAGGATGATCGTAAACGCTATCCACAGGTCGCGGGTTGCTGGAATTCGACCGATAGGACCGCAAGACCTAGGGCAATGAAATGGATACTCATGGTAGGGTCTTAGAACTCTCCCCACCAACAAAGAAATTTTTTCCTCAAAATTGCCAAAACCACTACAAAAGGAAATGTATAAACATTATCTTAAATATCATCAACAATCATAGGAGAAGGCAATACATAAAGCAACATAATAATTAATCAACAAAAAAATGGGGATAGTGCTCTCGAATCTCTACTTCGCGCTCCCAAGACGCTTCGGCTTCCGAATGATGACCCCACCACACCTTCACTAGGAGAATAACCTTGGTCTTGAGAACCTGCTCCTTCCGATCAAGGATATGAATAGGCTGCTCAATGTAAAAAAGCATCTTCACGGACCTCAAGGGGATGTCAATCAATCACTGGAATGATGCCTGACCCACACTTCCACAACATCGATACATGGAATACATCATGGATCCCGGACAACTTTGAAGGTAAGGCAAGCCTATAGGCCACAACGCCCACGCGCTCGGTAATCTCGAACAGTCCAATAAATCTTGGGGCAAGCTTACCCTTCACTCCAAAATGAACCACGCCCATCATAGGTGAGACCTTGAGATATACCATGTCCCCTATTGTAAACTCGAAGGGTCATTACCGACGATCAGTAAAACTCTTCTACTAGTTCTGAGCTGTGCGCATCCTTTGTCTAATAATATCAACAATCTCAGATGTCTGTCGCACAAGCTCAGGACCTAGGAGATGACGCTCTCCAACCTCAGTCCAATAGTTAGGAGATCTACACAGTCTACCATATAGCACCTCAAAAGGAGTCATGCTAATGGTTGCCTGATAACTATTGTTGTACACGAACTCGGCAAGGCACAAATGTTCATCCCAACTACCGGTAAAGTTAATCACACAGGATCTAATCATATCCTCAAGGATTTGGTTGACCCTTTCAGTCTGCCCATTCGTCTGTGGATGATAATCGGTGCTGAGCTACAAGGTAGCCCTATCGCCTGCTGAAAGCTCCTCCAAAACTGAGAATAAATCTGGGGTCTCGGTCAGAAACAATCAAAACCAGAATCTCATGTAGACTCACTATCTCCTCAATGAATACCTTCACAAGCTGATCCAATGTCTAGGTCGTACGCATCGGAATAAAATGTACCGACTTCGTCAAACGATCGATGACAACCCATATGGCATCGTGACTGAACTAAGTCCTCGGCAAGCCCATGATAAAATCAGTCGACACGTGCTCTCACTTCCACAACGGAACGCTCAACGGCTACAAAGGACCACGGGGTCTCTGGTGGTTGGTCTTGACACACTAGCAAGTGTCACACTTGGCCATAAAACTAGTAATCTAGCGCTTCATCCCTGGCCAGAAATATTGCCTCCTCATATCTCTGTACATCTTCGTGGAGCCCGAGTGGATCATAAGTCTCGATCGGTGTACCTCGGTCATCAAATCTCTACACAACTTTGGCATGTCCGAAATACACAATCGGCCTCTGAAGTGAAGTCCACCATCGGAACCAATCTCCCAGTCTGACTGCTCCATAGATGTTTCCTCTGCTTGGTATCCCTATAACGACTCGTCTGTCTGTTGAGCCTCGATCACCCTAGCCATTAGAGATGGTTGAATAGACAAGCTCGAAAGCTGAACAATAGAAGACTGCATGCTAACCTCGAAGCCGAACTCGAATACATCCTCGAGCATCTTTCTTTCACTAACCATCATCCACGCCACCAGGCCTTGTGGCTGACAGATGAGCGCATCCGCCACCAAGTTAGCCTCGCCCAGGTGGTACTAAAGGTCAAAATCATAATCCTTTAATAAGTCCATCCATTTCCTCCGTCACTTGTTCAACTTTGACTGCGAAAACAGATACTTCAAGCTCTTATGGTCCGAAAAGAGCTCAAACCTAACCCCATAAAGATAATGCCTCCACACCTTCAGTGCAAAGACAACAGCTGTTAGTTCCAGATCATGCGTGGGGTAGTTCAGCTAGTGGACCTTGAGCTGACGCGAGGCATACACCACTGGCTTCCCATGCTGCATCAGAACAACACCCAAGCCAGCTCTTGAGGCATCGGTAAAAACAACGAAACCATCACTCCCACCAAGAAGAGCAAGAACAGGAGAGGACGTAAGGCGGTCTTTCAACTCCATAAATGCCTCCTCACAGGCATTACTTCAGATGAACACAGTGCCCTTCCGTGTCAATCGAGTCAGCGATGCTGCAATACGAAAAAAACCCTTGATGAATCATCAATAATAACCTGCGAGACTAAGGAAGCTATGGATCTCGAATGCATTCGTGGACTGGCCCCACTGACGCACTACATCAATCTTTGAGGGGTCCACAATGACACCGTCCCTCGTCACCACGAGACCGAGGAACTTCACCTCCTCTTGCCAGAACTCACACTTCTCTAGTTTCGCATATAGTTGGTGGGCACGAAGGGTCTTTAATACAATCTGCAAATCATCTCATGGTCCTCTGGGGTCCTCGAACACACCAGAATATCATCGATGAACACCATAAAAAATTGATCGAGGTAGGGCCGAAAGACCTTGTTCATCAATTATAGGAACATGGCGGGTGCATTGGTCAACACAAAAGACATGACCAAAAACTCAAAGTGACCGTAGTGCGTTCGGAAAGCTGTCTTCGCAATATCCTCCTCTCGGACCCAAATTTGATGATAACCGAAGCGCAAGTCAATCTTGAAAAAGAACTGAGTACCCTACAGTTGGTCAAACAAATCATTAATCCTAGGAAGCGAGTATTTGTTCATAATAATGACCTTGTTGAGCTCGCGGTAATCCACGTAAAGTCTCAACAAGCCATATTTCTTCTTCACGAACAATACCGGGGCTCCCCATGAAAAACTGCTGGGATGAATAAAACCCGACTCCCGGAGCTCATCCAACTGATCCTGCAGTTCCTGCAACTCTATTGGTGTCATCTAGTAGGGGGCCTTCGAAATAGGTGTAGTACCGGGCACCAAATCAATCTGAAACTCTATCTGTTGATGTGGCGGCAAACTTGGGATCTCCTGAAACACATCTGGGAACTCACAAACGATTGGCAACTGTTCAAAACATCCTACCACTGACTCCTCAACAATACAAGCCAATAAGCTTGATAGCGGCTCTCCTTTGGGCTCAGCAATGAACTGGAATATTGGCAAGCTGAAAATATGAAACATGATTGTCCTTGTGGCACGGTTCAAGATGACATGGTACTCGGTAAGCCAATCCATACCTAGGATAACATGATACTTAGCCATTAACAATACAAACAAATCGGTGGGTAGAAACATCTCACCAACCAAAACCAGGCAAGAAGAATAACGATGACTCAAAACTACGGAGTTTTCCAAGGGAGTCGAAATGGCTAATGCCTCAGACGCGGACTTTGACGAAAGACCAGTCGATCGGCAAAACTCCTCAGCCACAAATGAATGAGATGCTCCAGAATCAAATAAAACATGAGTAACACAAGAAGAAATAAGAAAGATACCCTCAACTACTCCTCTAGAAGACAACTGCAAGTCCTACTGGGCGGCATAGAAACTGCCCTAAGCTGACAAGGAAAGCAAGCCAAAAGACTGTAGATCCTGACCCTGCACCTGCTATATGGTAATATATACTCGACCCAAGGCCTATAGGGGAGGTACCTGTCCCCTTTACTATTGCCTCTGTTGCTGTTGTGGCCACTATGACGGCCTACCCTACTATCTCTACTGGTGGGGAGGAGGTCTAAGAGGCTGATGTTGGGGTCGTTGTTACTACTGCTGTGGAGGATGGGGCATGGGCAGCCACGGTGACCTCTGCTACTACAACGAATGAGGACACTCACTCATGCCTACGATGCCGAAACTGTCTGCATCCATAACATACTCCAGAAAATGGCACAGATGAAGGAGCTGGCTATGACGAGGATGGAGTTGGCTGTGTTGCAGGTGGTCTAAATCCAGAACGGCCCTGATGTCGTCGATGCTGGTGCTGACGGGAGCTACTGGAGGGTGCCTTCCTCTTCTGGTCTCCACTGGAACTCTGCTCTCTAGTCCTCTGGGATAGGCTCAGTCCTCCTCATAAACCAAGGCCCTATGCATGACCTCATCAAATGTCGTCAACAGATATCCCACGATGAGACTACGAAGGGCGGGACACAAGCCGCTCACAAAATGACGAGCCTTCCTCTCCTCATCGTCGATGATGTAGGAGGCAAAACGAGACAGCGCAACAAATCGGGCCTCATATTGAGACACTGTCATCTCACCTTGCACTAGGGCCTCGAACTCTAAGGCCCTTTGCTCACGAATATGCTCTAGGAAGAACTTCTGGTCAAAACAGACCATGAACTCCTCCCACGTCTAAACAAAATCTGGCCTGGCCATCCGGGAAACTAAGGACCACCAATGATGGGCCTTGCCCTGAAGAAGGAAAATGGCTAATGGAACTCTCTACTCACTGGTGCACCATATGGTGTCAAAAATCATCTCCACCTCAATGTGCCACAACTCTACTTCAGACAGGTCATGGGGATCATGCTGCAGTGCACTCACTCGTAATTACTAAGGCTACTCTGGGGTCTTGATAATGGGCTGACGGATCTGAAGAACACCAGTGACAACCTGCATCATCTGTTGGAAATGCTCAACCCCAACTGGAATCGTGGGATAAGCGAGGGCGGCACTGGCCTCCGGTGGAGGCACAGGTGCGGTGGGAGCCTCAGAAACTAGAATAACAGGCCCAGGTGGGGGAACATGTTCCACAAGAGGTGGAATCATAACCTCAGGAACAGGGTCATCAACGGGTGGAGCAAGATGCACTCGGGTCATTCAAGTCGCTCGAGTATCAAGGGTGCCCCTACCTCTCATGCTTCGACCACGGGTGCCTCGTTTAGGCGGCATCATCTACAAAACAACAAGGATAATGGACGCATTGAGATTAGAACCTCGAAGGCTCAAATGGAAACAAGGAAAATGCACTCGGGACATGACTTGTCCTAAGCTCACAACAGATATGTGATGTTTTCCTAAGTTATTCTATAGGTTACTTGTTATGCTCTGATACTAACAACTGTCATGCCCTAGACTCGGTGACCGGACTCATAAAGAACCCGATAGCTGGTTCCAGCCGCAATAGCCTCCGTGGTGTCCCATTCTCGACTCCTGACATCCATTCACCAGGTTTCAATTCTGAGATCCCACAAGAAGGATTTATAACATAAGACTCTGAATCCAATAAGAGCATCCCCAAGATCATAACATAGTAACCACAGATAGTAACCATAGGAACACATGACAAATCCTCTAGGAATTAAAACTTTATACAGGTACATGGCTAAAAAGGGGAAATACATAAGCAGAATAAGGGAAACTCCAACAGGTCCTCGGCACGCTCTAAAAGCTCCTTAGTTACTTCGGCTACCTAGATTCACCTACATGCATTAGTCATGCATAAGCTTATAGAAAGCTTAGAGGGTGGTGTAAGTGCGTGTAATACTAGGGGCGGAAAGAAATATACGCAGAAGCTCGGCATGAACCATGAATACTATCAATGCCACTAGCCATACAAAGGCTAAGCTATGATAATCATGAATGCAACAAGCAGTACCAAGGCTATGTAAAGAAATACATGAGTACTGGGTGTCATACTGAGGCGATGCATAAAAGGCCTATATAAATAATGTCAATGTAATGTAATATATGCCAGTCCTCATATCAAGTCCACAAATCATATACAGTTCCACTATAAGGAAAGCACCGGGATCAAATACACTGCCAGCCGACTGCAGTTCTCCTAGCCGCACAGTTTAATGAGTGTAAGAGACCTCAGTACCCGCCTGTGGATAGCCAATCACCAGCAAGGCTCGATGGTAGCAGACCATTCACGAGATGATTAAACTCAGCCTAGCTATTTTCCCCTTACTCAGGCAGTTAAGGCCACACCCCATCTCAACCGATCACAATACAGTGGGAGACATGACATAATGGTATAAGGCACTCGGGCACTCATGTTTTCCACTTGGTCTCAACCTTGAGGTGTCTTTCGAAACTATGAAGGTTTAAGGGCTTTCACCCAAGGACATCATAAGTGCCCTATATGCTCAAGAGATATTTTTGGTGTCCAATACAACCATCCACGATACTCCTGTGGTGGCTACGACACTAATGAAGCAAGGGTGAATATAAACCATGTAATGAAATGTCAGATTCGTGAATCACACATACCAATCATGCACCTGCTCCAAGCATCCATCGTGCTCAAGAGGGGAACTCCATCCCTCTAGGAAGTCATCATATCTACTCAATGGCTCAACTATGACCACACATAATGCTAACTAAGCATGCCATGTTGCGTATGGGTCATGAGGATAAATAAGATGCATCGTGCAGTGATGAACGATGTAGTACACTCCTCCTATCCATTTAAGGACTAAGTCTAGGTACTTAAACAAATTCACTAATGGGGGCCCAATAGTCTGGGGTAGCCCACAAGGCTAAGGAAGGACAATGACATGTGCCTAAAAAAATGAAACAGGCTTATCAAAGGTATATGGTGGACCTTTAACCACTCATGGAGGCAAGTGGGCCTACCTTAGGGCCACAAATGTGGACATCCAACCACTATTTGTCCCAAGAAGGTAGCCCAAATAATAATCTTTCATGTATCTCGGCCCAAACAATAATCTTTCATGTATGTGGGCCCAAGGCCCACACATCACCATAAATAAGAGAAGGGCAGCCATAACATTCCACATACATACCATATTGGGCCTCCAGTAGATGGCCCAAGGCCTACTCAAACATGGGTCCAAGGGCAACACACATAGTCCAACCCATATGCAATACTATGGGCCCATAGGGAAGGTTAGGGCCCAACATAAAGGTCACTAATTCCATATATTGTGGTGGGCCTAATGGGCAGCCCATTACTCAAACCACATGGGCAAAAAATCATGCTCTAGTCAAGTAAATTGAGCCCACAACCCGGCCCAAGAATATAATTGATTTGGTGGGCAACCAAGGGCCGACCATGTATTTTCATCCATGGTGGGCCTCAAGGGTGCATTAATTTAGCCCAAAATTAGGGGATTAAGGGCATGAATTAATCCCTTCAAGGTCCTCACTCCTAAAAATATTATCCCAAAGGCAATGTACATTTACAATATATTACTGGATTTTTGTTCCACCAGTTTTATGGACCTACTGGAGCCAAAAAAAATAAAAATGCTCATCTGATTGGGACCCAAGTCCAAGTGGCCTAGCAATCAGGCCAGAGGGTCCCACCACATAGGAGTATACCAAGGGACACAAAGAATTAGGTGGGTCATATTACTGGACTAAGGTCCAGCATGCAGCCCACATGGGGCATCCCATAATGGGCTGGGCAGTCCAATGGGCTAGACATCCAGCCCTATGAAATGCACATGGTGGGCCCCTCACCTTGGATGTTCCACACCAAGGTGGGCCACGTCTAAGTGGGTCCTACAATGGATGGATAAGTGGATAAACACACATCATGGTGGGCCACAAATAGGTGGGGACGACCAGCCTTGCTGGACATCACCACCATGGATGTCCAGCCAGGTGGGCTAATCTAGCCACCACACTCTGATTTTCAGAGACCTAAATGGCCCCAAATCTTGTAGGTGGGTCTCAGAAAGGATGGGCCACCTCAAGAATAAATTTTAAATTTTTATAAGCATGATAAATATTTTTAAATAAAATGGAAACCATACATGTTACAGAAATCTGGTTGTTGCAGAAATCTTGTTGTCCCTATGTTTGGGACCACATGAAGTGGGCTTAAACCTACCCTAAACCCTTGGAAAATTTATGGGAACGGTGGTCCTACTCATGGACAACAAGTGGGGTCCACTGGGGTGGCCCACTTATTCCAGAAAATTAGGCAAACATGCACATTTCCACCTTGCTGTGTTGCTGATCTATCCAGAAATTTCTGGGCAGTTAGCCTATTTTGGCCCATCCCATGGCCCTCAATCATGGGAGATAGGGTGTGGGCCCCATTTTACATCAAAGTGGGATCCACACACAACAAAACCCCTAAAGAAATTTGAGATAGAAAGGCATGAAAACAGGTCTAAACAGTAGCTTAAAACTCATGCTCTAACTGGGCCCGAAATCTGGATAGCAACATAGGCTGTCCATATTTCAGCCCATACAAATTAATCAAAGGGGTTTATGGACCTAATTCAACATGCGGGGTCTACCTTGATAGGTAAACAAAATTCCACACCCATGAGTTCACTCAGACCTCCATAAAAAAGCCATTTTGGAGGCCACCCAAACCATGTATGCATGATGGGCTTGGACATCAAATCAAGGTGGGCTTGGACATCCCATCTAGCTAAGGGTCTGAGATGTTGCTGACCTCTCTTTGGTGGGCCACACATCATTAGAATACATAGTAGAAAAATAGAGAGAAAGGGAGAGAGAAGAAGCAAATCAGTCATTGGTGGAAGGTCCTGCCACTAATGGACCTCCCACACCCAAATCCACACCATCCACTATGTTGTATGATACATGCATGCCATAATACATCAAAGGAACTTGTTGAAGGGTAGGGATCCTTTTTCCCACATGCATGCAAGGCCTAAATGGCCCATGGGGTGGAAGAAATGAGAAGGAAAAAGCATCAGGTGGGTCCATGGAGAATGGCCCATCATGGATGGAAATATGGAAGATCTAGGCCCATGGCCTCATCCTAGGAGCCATGTAGGATCTCCACCATGTATTGGTGGGTCCTACATGCCTCCATGCATTTAGGAAAAGAAAAGAAGAAAGGGAAGAAGAAGAAGAGATGAAGAAGCTTGATGGACCACCCACCTTAAAGAAGGCCTTCAAAACTCCAAGATCCAAGTTTTAGACTTCAAGAACAAGATGATTGAAGGGTGTAGATGGGTTGCTAAGGGCTAGATGGAGGGGGGATTGGGGAAGAAGGGGCTGGATGAGAAGATAATGCTTGGACTTTTTTTTTTTTTTTTGTAAGGAGGAGAAGAAGAATGGAAGAATGAGAAGGAGAGAGAGAGAAGGGACGGTATATCCATGTCATGATTTCTCTCTTTGTTAGGGAAGAGAAACCTCATGATGTAGCATTGGGGGTAGGGATCAAGGTAAATGATTACTCTCTAAAAAAGCAAACCTAAGCTAGGCTATGATGGGTGTAGCTAGGTTAGGTAGAGGCTAGGTATACTCTTTCTAGGAAATTGCAACTAAGTGGGCCCACCTTGAAAAACATGTAGAGCTAGAAAGTGGGCCCCACCACATGATGGATGGCCAAGAAATGTTTAGGTTGAAATCACAAGATGTATATGTTGGATTTATGCATGAGATGAGGCTTTGGAACCGTAGCGCCGATGCGGATACAATGGTCTAGGTTTCGGGTCAATTTGGGTCTAGTCTACATTACGTGACTCAAGGATGACTGCAAACACTATCCACAGGTCGTGGGTTGCCGAAATTCAACCAGTAGGACCGCAAGACCTAAGAGAATGAAATGGATACTCAGTGTAGGGTCTTACACTACTAGTGCCACAAGAATTTAGGGATTTTCACCCAAGGACATCTATAGTACTCTAATGCTAGAACAGATATTTTCCATATCCAATCCAGCCATCCACGATATACCTGCGGAGGCCAAAACCCTAATGTCGCTAAGGTGTAAAGTGATCATAACTTACAAGATGCAAAATGCATGAGTCATATCATCCAAGTCATGCATCAAACCTGTGCATGCCGTAGGGTCATGTGGGGCAACCATATCCCATATAAGGTCCCTTAAGTATCTCAGCCCAAAAGCATATGATATATGATCAATCATCACCCACAACATGCATACAAATGATGTGTATGGACATATATTTGGGCATGATATCATTATACTAAGCATGTTCTCAGTATGTCCTACCAGGCCAAGTACACTTAGCATGTTATCAAACATATCAGGCAATAATCGACCTTAATTGGCACATCATATATAAAGGGTGGGAATCGAATGGTAGGCCCCACTATAAATATAGAAGTCTATGTAGTGTGGCCCACATTAGACTAACATTAGCTCCTCATGTAGCCTGCAGGGCATGAATAAAATATATATAACAAGATGGGGTCCACTAGGAGTAACCTTAATGGACACCCACAAGTACCACATGTGTGTCACTAGGCTACCAATCCATTTGGGCACACGGTCCACTGGCTTTAGATATTAATTTAGATGATCCCACATGGTTCTTAAGTCATTTAGATCACAATCCATGGTGCATATCTCCATCCAACCATTTGATCATGTTATTTTGAGCGAAAGTGCCTCTTTGTAGTTATACGTTCAACTGCAATGGTCGCTCTATAAAATGGATAGTTGGATTGATTCACAATCATTCATCATGGTCCTAATAGTCCAATTGTCTAAATGGACTTTAATGCCTTATTTAACTCCTGGATTGTTTGATTAGTGTGATTAAATGGTGGGTAAATATATGGGATGTTATGGACCTGATGGACGGTGAATCGGATGATCCAAGTCTTGTTATTAAAAATGAACTATTTGATTTATCAATCAGAGCGATTGAAATCCCATAATAGGTGTCTCCAATGCCATGATGGTCCATCTTGAAAATCAACGGATGGATGTCTTGATCTACAGTTGAAGATTATCCCTAACTGTTGGATTCAGGTTAGAGTGAGGTGAACAGTTCAATAAGCTAGGCATTCAAGGTAACAACCGAGTACTGAAAAGTATGGGGTGTTACACTAGTATATCAACATAAAGCAATACCTGGAGACTCAGGTATACCCTGAATGCATCACTACAACAGACCATCACACGATCCAACATCTTTCTGCTTAATACATTATCAACGATGACATCCTTTACAACTAGTCTTTCAATCAAGTCCTGTTATGATGTGTGGATGATGCTAAGAGAGCAAAAATCATGACAGAAATCCATGATGGAATCTATGGGGACACAAATGAGTGAGCACATGATGGCTAAGAAAATCCTATGGTTAGGATATTTCTAACTTACAATGGAATCTAACTGTTACCAACATGTCAGGACATGCTTCAATGTTAGAAGCATAAAAATTGGATCCATGTCCTGCTTCAGAATTATATAGCCTGACAACGTCATGACCCTTTTCAATGTGGGGAATCGACGTCATCGGTAAGATCAACCCTAAAGCATTCAATGACCATTGATACATTCTGGTGGTAATCAATTACTTCACCAAATGGGTGAAACTAATATTATATAAGATAGTTATAGTTTCATGTATGGTACAACATTTAAAGAACAACATCATCATCAGGTATGGAATCCCTCGAACCATCATCATAAATAACGGTATGTAACACCTCAGATTTTTGCCAACCACGGGTTAGACGTCCTTAGGCAATGGGTCAACCATAGCACCTTGGTAGCTTTTCAAAATTTGATTCCAAAGCCAGAGAAATCATTTAGAACCTAATTCTTTAGAAATTTAACGTGAATTAGCCAGCGCTACACTAAATTTCCTGTAAAATTAGCAACAACCACTTTAAATACGATCTGTAAGACCCAAAACCTATAAAATCATTGACACTACCTTACCCTGAAATTCAGGATCAAACTCTAAACCTTTTTGTTCTCAGGAACCCTTTGAAACTTTGTATTGGATCTAGACCGTGCGTCGAAAGTCCGATAGCGATAATCTTAGACTATTATGATCGCATAGTTGGACTTGACAATCATTTTGAAAATCAAGCCCAACCAATATCCTGAGACCATTTTACTAAGTCCGGAGTGAAGAGAGTGAGAAAAGGAAAATATTTAGAAAATTAATTCAATTTAAATAAATCTGGCACATGTCGCTTGCACGACATTTTTTAAGCATTCAGACCGTCGGAATCTGACCCAAATACACCCTCGGATCAGGAAATATTTCCCACTCAGGTCAGTGTACTTGGAATCCTCGATCGAGTCTCAGTGACCGCAGAACTGAAACTGGTCCGCCACGTGTGATCTAGGAACTCTATCGAACTGAAAACTTAATGTGATCAGGATCCGACATCCATGAGCTTAAGTCCAACCGCGTTCAGTCAGGGGACCTCCAGAAATGTTCTTTTGGATCAGGAAAGACCCGATTTGGCTGTAACCCAAGTATACCTTGGTCCCAAGTCTATATAGGTGAGTTTTTAGCCTATATAAGGAGCTTAAACCCTCTCCCATTCAACCTATACGAATTTGTAAGAAACCCTAGGAGAGAGAAGAGAGAAAAGAGAGAGAAAGTGTGGGAGAAGTGGGAGAATCTTCCTGCTATTCTTCCCTGCTGCTCCACGTGCCAAAGCCGTCCATCTGCATCACTTTTTCGGCGATTCCGGTTTCGTTCTAGGTAAGAAAACCCTAACCTTAACCTATTTTAGAAATTCCATCGATACAGGTAGCGAAGTAGCTAACTTATCTTGCGGTATAGGTCGTCATATCGACGTTGACGAAGCGTAGAGTTTCTAATCGACTTCTGTACGCTTCTACGGCGTAAGGTGTGAATTTTAAACACTTTGGTTACCATTTTTCAAAGCTTTCAATGCCGCTTAATGGTATATTGTTAACAAGAATGCTATTTGACATGTATAACATGCTGTCTGTTTTTCATTTCGAATATGTACAAAGAATATGAGATTTAGAGTATTTTGGGTATTTGTAGAAAATACTGTATACGTACGTATTTTGCCGATCTGATTGCCATGAGTATTTTTCGTGTACCTATACTAGTTATACGTGTATGATCTATTTGGCGAAGAGATTCGCCCTAATGCACATATTGGCCGACATATGCTATGTAGACTAATGTGTGTAGACTAAGTGTTTGTTGAAATGCCTAAATCAATATGATTTATGCCTGCCATATGTTTTGAATGTAAGAACATGATTGTTGTGTATTAGACATCTCCTTGATATAAGGATCTGTCATATTATATGCAGAAATCAACATACGTCAAGTATGTTGGAGTTGTGAAGTCTAAGTGTTTGTATAAATGTACGTATTAGTAAGTATTGAGTAAATGGTGTCGTAAATTAGCGTTGAGACTGGATTCTCAACTAATT
Organism: Magnolia kwangsiensis; assembly: GCA_037074715.1. Lineage (NCBI taxonomy): Eukaryota > Viridiplantae > Streptophyta > Magnoliopsida > Magnoliales > Magnoliaceae > Magnolia > Magnolia kwangsiensis. The sequence goes on from CM073574.1 coordinate 78,132,009, forward strand.
TGATGATGTACATGATTCCTCCATGCTTGTTGTAATTCAATTGATTACCTTATGTGTGAAGTACTCGTGTATGGTTAACTGCTTATGATGTATGTTATAATATGCTGATAACATGCTGAAATTTCTTGTATTTCAATTTTGTCTCTCTCATATGATTATTGATTTAGATTACATGTGCTTGGGGTTATACTCTAGTCCAGGCAGTCGGTAACAGTTTAGAATTTGTGGTTAGATTCTATTCGCCATGAAGGATGTGTATGACGAACCCGAGTCATACTAGAGTCGTCGGTAGTGGTTAGGCCACACGAAGTGCTTGTGCCCTTTATGTCGGTCGATTCAACGTGCGCTCATGCTAGTCGGACTCATCAAGCAACCCGACTGACCATTGTATGTTCACCTTATATTCGTCATAACTGTTTGAACCTAGGGTACTGAACTTACCAGTGATAACCCTAATAACCGTGGTACCTCAATCCCCTAAGACTCATAAGCCGGGCATAGTGGTATGGGACACCGTGGTCGAGCTGTCAGCCTACGCTGGGGCCATAAACCTCCCCGTAGTGACCAGTGAGCACCCTACTCTGAGCAGATTATGGTGGTATGGGACACTATATTCTTACTGTCGGCCTACATTGATAAGGTGATGGGGGAGTGGAGCAACGAGTGCGAGCAACAGCCCTAGCAGCTCTTTGTAGTGACCTTGAGTTTATCCTGACACCGCATGGGGGCGACGAGTCCTGATGCAGTCTTAAGGATATAAACTAGGCCTGTATTGATAAGGTGATGGGGGAGTGGAGCAACGAGTGCATGCAAAAGCCCTGGCAACCCTTGCAGCGACCTAAAAATATATCATCGTATGAGACTACTAGGAGTGACGACCCTAGATAGGATCCTTGTTGGGAATGATATAAGGAAAGTACCCTAGTTTCCCAATCCTGCTGTATGAAAAGGACTAATAACAACTCGGTAATCATATTCATATCCACTGCATGTGCATGGAAGATGTGGAGCACTGAGAGAAGAAAGCATGCCGCGGATGTAAGATGGTGTCGCATGAGGGAGTATGTCGGTGAGGGCATCCATCATGTCATTTCATCCTTGCATTAATCACAGTATTTAAGAATGTTTGATTACTTGCTTTATCATTATCGCGTGATTGCTTTGAGAACATGTTAACATTTGCTCTATGATTCCACTGAGTTAGCAACTCACTCCCACTTTACGGGACGGTGTTGCGCACACCAACCAGTCTCTATTTTAGTTTTAGATGATGGCGATGCTTGCGAAGCAGAGCCGGACTTGATGATGAGGAGGAGGATCCCTCCTATATGCAGGTTCTGATCGACGGGTTTACAGGGTTACTATTAGATGCTAATACACTTGGTATTTTTCCTTTTATTTCCACACTCATATATATTTTTTTCTTTATATTTTGGAGTATACATGTATTTAGTTAACCTGGTAACATGTTTACACTCTGGAGACTTACAGCCATTTATATATTTTATATATTTATCAGATTCTTCCGCTTGCTAATTTACTGTCTCTGGAGTATGATATGCTATTTTGGCTTAATCCACTTCATGTTTTATGTACTATCACAGCCAACATTCATCCGTCATTGAAAATGTTGCATAAGTGATGTTCTGGAACTCGGGAGTGGAGTTTATGCTCGACCCCCAGTTTTTAGGGCTTTACAGATGGTATCAGAGCATGATTTGGATTAAACCGAATCTGGGTTATGGTAACACACACACACACTGATGCACTCTGACTTAGGAAGGGCACGATGGAACTTAGAAACTACATTAAAATCCCAAGTTTCGCCGACAGGTGAGACTAAGCGGTAATTTAGTCCATAACGTATCTTTGGTCGCGTGAAGCGACCTAAGTCGCCTCTAGGCCGTCATTCGACGAGTTTGAGTCATTCCTTGAAGAATTCCAAACCTAGAAATGAATTTTCTTGGGTTGTGGGTCAACCACAACCCTTGCACTCCATCTCAAGGCCTAAAAACCCTTTTTATCCAATTCTTTCAAAATCTCTCCTTTCACTACCTCATTTTTCAACTTTTTCAAAGTCCTTTCATACTAGACATAAATCCTAATGTATAAATGATGGAGAATTATACTTAAACAAAAATTTATTATAAATAGTAAATATATGTATAAATTGGACTCTTGACCATTCAAACTATGGAATATCGTGGAATAAATGGGTTAGTTGGATGGATTAGTCTCTCCTACCCCCAAAATCATATGTTACACGATGCATAAAATAATTTTATCTTGCAAATTGGCCTTGAAACGCCTCAAACGGAGTCGTGGGCCTACCCGCGCTCACCTAGAATGATCCAGGGTGGGACCCACATCATTTTGGACCCAGGGGGGGAGGACCTCGCCGGATAGTCCAGAGACCGGCGAGGACCTCACTGAGTAGGCGAGGCCTCACCGATCAGTGGGCCCCATTCGGTCAGGCCTTCGGGTCGATGATGTTTGGGGGTTAGGGTAACCCCCCTAGGTATGGGTCGTCCCTTAAAACCCTCTCAAACCATGACCTCCTTCACAAAAAATACCCCTAAGCTCTCCTTTTCACTCCCATTTGCTAGTTCCTCTCTCAAATCCCATTTTCAATCACTCTCATCGTCATTTTCTACCTCAATCCATGTCCCTTCATCGATTGCAGTGGTATACACTCCCCTCTCTCTCCATTCTCTCACGTTTTGAGTCTTTACATCCTCCATTTGAAGCTCAACTCGTGTGAGCTTCTAACCCAACCCATTTCATCCTTTTTCCTTTGCAATCCCAGCCTTTTGGGACCTGTTCACTCCTCTCTCAGACCTAGATTCGTGGCAACCCATTAGGTCAGCCCTTTTTCTTCATTTCCTTCACTTTCCATGGCTCTTTTGAGCTAGTTATAGCCGTCTTCTTGACCCCTACGCTTCTACCGACGGGTGAGACCAAATGCAGTAGCTTAGTCCATAAATAGTGACCATCTAGTGATAGGACATTTAAAGTTTTGGACCTAGAGTTAGTACTCCTAGATTTGAAAGATCTGACGATATAGGGAATCGAATTTCAATTAGATACTCTTGACTCTAAGCGATAGAACAATTCCTTATAATAGTAATGGTATGAAACCATTTAGCGTATAAGCTTAGGCTTTGGATTACAGCTAGTGAGTTACAGAGTAGTCTACTAGTTATATTAAGTAAAGCCTGTATATGCTAAGGAATAGTAGGTTAGATTTGGTTGGAGTAGAACCTCATTCCTTCGATATATCCCCTTAATACTTATAGACTTTTGTTATAACCCTTAGGAAAGTTATTTTAACTTAGAACCATTCACTCTCAGGGAAAACTTATAAATCCCTCAGATTGAAGTTAGAATAAACCAGCACGCCCCTTAGAATTTCCCTTAGAATTGCCTTCCCAAGGGCCTATTGCATTCAGGAACACGAAGTAAAGGAACTATATATATAAGCGAAGTATTCACGGTTAGAATCGAATTCTCAATCCTAGTGGTTACCAATGAATCCAATGCTCTGATCAAGCAGAAGATCGGCATCGACTCGGATTAAGAACTGATACGGTAAATTTTTTATCCTACCTAGACAGAAATTCTATGTATCCAGTTCAGACCCACTACACAACCTTTCTTCCGTGTTGGCCAGACCATCTACAACTAAAAGTTATTGCTTTACCTTTGGAAAATGTTAAGGACATACAGCCAATAGAGATTAGACCTCTTGCCACAAATTCACATCCATCCTTGAAATCAACTACAACACCCATCATTTCAGCTCGTTTCTACAACCATAGGTACTAATGCCATAGAACGCATCATTAGCAAAAGAAGACCAATGTAGCAAGAGCTTGTTTTTCATTTCATGTGAAGGATAGGCCCTAAGTTACACCTCGTTCCGATATACGGATCGAGACATAGATTCTTGAACCTTAAGTAGAACTAAGTTTTAAGGGGGGTAGAACGTACCGAGCCTAATCTAGTTAGCATTAGTTAACACAACTGTTGGATCAGAGTAGCGCAGCGGAAGCGTAGTTAGCCCTCTCCTCACTAGCCCAGGATTGAAGGAAATTCAGGGAAACAATTAAGGCTCAAGTGTTGGACCTATTCATATTAAATCATAGGCCTAGCAGTGTGAACAAGCGAAGGTCAGTGTAACCATAAACCTACTCGTTAAATACGAGCATAATAGAAGCCTTGGCTGATTCTGTACGATTAGGAATCCTTTAGGATGATCAATTAAAGTGTTTATTAATCCCTACCTTGGACATAGATTCAGGCAAGGACTTTCTTAGAACAAGATCCAAAGCACAACCTTATAAATAAGACTTTTAAATCTTTTAGTGATTGACATTCCCTAAGCTTTTAGAGTGATCAGAATACGGAGTTACTGAAATGAACAAATGCGAAATATTTGCAGCTTGACCCAAATTCTCAATCTTGGACGACTACCAATGGACTCACTGCTTAGCCGAGCAGAAGACCAGGATCCACCAGGATTAGGAAGGGATACAACGTTATCTACCCTAGCCAGGCAGACATTCGACGTATCGGGATCAAGCCTACTATAACTGTCTCTCTGTACTGGTCAACCACTGAAAACATATAACTTACTCTAAGTAGATGGAAAATGTCGTCAAGACGCCAAATAGGTAAAGAAATAAATTGTAGCAAACCATTAGGGTGTAAGTAATGCATAAAGAAGTAAGTTTTAAAGGGGATAGACTAAAAGGAACCAGACTTATATAGATCGTATACACCCTATCACATATAGAAACATGATATCAACAAAACTTAGGTAAAGGAAATGATTAATTTTTCCTCATTACCCTTAGCCAATTTCGGGGATGAAATTTAGTTTTAAGGGGGGTAGATTGTAACACCCCGAATTTTTACCAACCTGGGGTTAGACGTCCTTAGGCAATGGGTCAACCATAGCACCTTGGTAGCTTTTCAAAATTCGATTCCAAAGATAGAGAAATCATTTAGAACCTAATTCTTTAGAAATTTAACGTGAATTAGCCAGCGTTACACTAGATTTTCTGTAAAATTAGCACCAACCACTTTAAATACGATCTGTAAGACCCAAAACCTATAGAATCATTGACGCTACCTTACCCTGAAATCCAAGATCAAACTCTAAACCTATTTGTTCTCAGGAACCCTTTGAAACTTTGTATTGGATCTAGACCGCGCATCGAAAGTCCGATAGCGATAATCTTAGACCATTATGACCGCGTAGTTGGACTTGACAATCATTTCGAAAATCAAGCTCAACCGATATCCTGAGACCATTTTACTGAGTCCGGAGTGAAGAGAGTGAGAAAAGAAAAATATTTAGAAAATTAATTCAATTTAAATAAATCTGGCACATGTCACTTGCGTGACATTTTTTAAGCATTCAGACCATCGGAATCTGACCCAAATATACCCTCGGATCAGGGAACATTTTCCACTCAGGCAAGTATACTTGGAATCCTCGATCGAGTCTCAGTGACCGCTGAACTGAAACTGGTCCGCCACGTGCGATCTGGGAACTCTATCGAACTGAAAACTTAATGTGATCAGGATCTGACATCCATGAGCTTAAGTCCGACCGCATTCAGTCAGGGGACCTCCAGAAATGTTCTTTTGGATCAGGAAAGACCCAATTTGGCTGTAACCCAAGTATACCTTGGTCCCAAGTCTATATAGGTGAGTTTTTAGCCTATATAAGGAGCTTAAACCCTCTCACATTCAACCCATACGAATTTGTAAGAAACCCTAGGAGAGAGAAGAAAGAAAAGAGAGAGAAAGTGTGGGAGAAGTGGGAGAATCTTCCTGCTATTCTTCCCTACTGCTCTACGTGCTAAAGTCATCCATCTGCATCACTTTTTCAGTGATTTCGGTTTCGTTCTAGGTAAGAAAACTCTAACTTTAACCTGTTTTAGGAATTTCATCGATACAGGTAGCGAAGTATCTGACTTATCTTGCGGTATAGGTCGTCATATCGACGTTGACGAAGCGTAGAGTTTCTAATCGACTTCTGTATGCTTCTACGGTGTAAGGTGCGGATTTTAGATGCTTTGGTTTCCATTTTTCAAAGCTTTCAATGCCGTTTAATGGTAGATTGTTGATAAGAATGCTATTTGACATGTAGAACATGCTGTCTGTTTTTCATTTCGAATACGTACGAAGAATATGAGATTTAGGGTATTTTGGATATTTGTAGGAAATACTGTATACGTACGTATTTTGCCGACATGATTGCCATGAGTATTTACTGTGTACCTATACTAGTTATGCGTGTATGATCTGTTTGGTGAAGAGATTCGCCCTTATGCACATATTGGCCGACATATGATATGTAGACTAATGTGTGTAGACTAAGTGTTTGTTGAAATGCCTAAATTAATATGATTTATACCTGCCATATGTTTTCAATGTAAGAACATGATTGTTGTGTATTAGATATCTCCTTGATATAAGGATCTGTCATATTATATGCGAAAATCAACATACGTCAAGTACGTTGGAGTTGTGTAGTCTAAGTGTTTGTATAAATGTACGTATTAGTAAGTATTGAGTAAATGGTGTCGTAGATTAGCGTTGAGACTGGATTCTCAACTAATTTGATGATGTACATGATTCCTCCATGCTTGTTGTAATTCAATTAATTACCTTATGTGTGAAGTACTCGTGTATGGTTAACTGCTTATGATGTATGTTATAATATGCTGATAACATGCTGGAATTTCTTGTATTTCAATTCTGTCTCTCTCATATGATTATTGATTTAGATTACATGTGCTTGGGGTTACACTCTAGTCCAGGCAGTCGGTAACAGTTTAGAATTCGTGGTTGGATTCTATTCTCCACGAAGGATATGTATGACGAACTCGAGTCGTACTAGAGTCGTCGGCAGTGGTTAGGCCACACGAAGTGCTTGTGCACTTCATGTTGGTCGATTCAACATGCGCTCGTGCTAGTCAGACTCATCAAGTAACCCGACTGACCATTGTATTTTCACCTTGTATTCGTCATAACTGTTTGAACCTAGGGTATTGAACTTACCAGTGATAACCCTAATAACCGTGGTACCTCAATCCCCTAAGACTCATAAGCCGGGCATAGTAGTATGGGACACCGTGGTCGAGCTGTCAGCCTACGCTGGGGCCATAAACCTCCCCGTAGTGACCAGTGAGCACCCTACTCTGAGCAGATTATGGTGGTATGGGACACTATATTCTTGTTGTCGGCCTACATTGATAAGGTGATGGGGGAGTGGAGCAACGAGTGTGAGCAACAGCCCTGACAGCCCTTTGTAGTGACCTTGAGTTTATCCTGACACCACATGGGGGCGACGAGTCCTGATGCAGTCTTAAAGATATAAACTAGGCTTGTATTGATAAGGTGATGGGAGAGCGGAGCAACGAGTGTGTGCAACAGCCCTTACAGCCCTTGCAGCAACCTAGAAATATATCATCGTATGAGACTACTAGGAGTGACGACCCTAGACAGGATCCTTGTTGGGAATGATATAAGGGAAGTACCCTAGTTTTCCAATCCTGCTGTATGAAAAGGACTAATAACAACTCGGTAATCATATTCATATCGCACTGCATGTACCTGGAAGATGTGGAGCACTGAGAGAAGAAAGCATGCCGCGGATGTAAGATGGTGTCGCATGAGGGAGTATGTCGGTGAGGGAGTATGTTGGTGAGGGCATCCATCATGTCATTTCATCCTTGCATTATTCACAGTATTTATGAATATTTGATTGCTTGCTTTATCATTATCACGTGATTGCTTTGAGAACATGTTAACCTTTGCTCTATGATTCCACTGAGTTAGCAACTCACTCCCACGTTAAGGGACGGTGTTGCGCACACCAACCAGTATCTATTTTAGTTTCAGATGATGGCGATGCTTGCGAAGCAGAGCCGGACTTGATGATGAGGAGGAGGATCCCTCCTATATGCAGGTTCTGATCGACGGGTTTACAGGGTTACTGATTAGATGCCAATACACTTGGTATTTTACCTTTTATTTCCACACCCATGTATATTCTTTTCTTTCTATTTTGGAGTATACATGTATTTAGTTAACCTGGTAATATGTTCACACTCTGGAGACTTATAACCATTTATATATTTTATATATCTATCACATTCTTCCGCTTGATAATTTAACTGTCTCTGGAGTATGATATGCTGTTTTGGCTTAATCCACTTCATGTTTTATGCACTATCACAGCCGACATTCATCCATCATTGAAAATGTTGCATAAGTGATGTTCTGGAACTCGGGAGTGGAGTTTATGCTCGACTCCCAATTTTCAGGGCGTTACACGGTATGCCCTATGTAAATCAAAAGGTGGAGAAATTCCTCAATCAAATCAAAGTCAAGCACCACCGATCAAGCTCTTATCGTCCACAGATGAACAGAGGGGTTGAAGCTACCAACAAAACAATCACGTGCATCCTCGAGAAAATGGTTAAGACTTATCATGATTGGTCAAGGGTGCTTCCATATGCACTTTGAGCATATCGAACATCCGTATATACTGCAACAAGTGCTACTTCCTATGAATTCTAACATGGAATGGAGGTTGTTCTTCTAATCGAAGTAGAGGTTCTTTTTCTACGCATTCTTTTGAAGAGCGCAGTCGAAGAGAGAGAGAGTGGTTACAGGCTCGCTACGATCAGCTTCATCTCACAAACGAAAAGTGCATACAAGTATTGTACCATTCCTAAACCTATCAGAAAAGGATCGCAAGGGCATACAACAAGAGGGACCGAAATAAGACGTTCAGTACAGGAGATGTAGTAAGGAAAAGAATTTTACTTCCTCACCTGCTTGATTCAAGGGGCAAATTTAAGCCAACATGGAAAGGTTCTTTAGTTGTTCGAGAAGTAGTCTCCAACAGCACACTTCGCCTTATGACATGGAAGGCGAAGATCTCTCAAGCCTATCACGTTAAAGCTTCATTACGGGTAACATGTTTAATATAAAAGAAAAAGTTGCTCGAGGTTGGATCCCACATTCCTTATCTATTTGCCCTCAACCAAAAAAGATTTTTTTTTTTTTTTTTTTAAACAGAGAGAGAATGTGCAAAAAAAAAAAAAAAAAAAAAAAACAAACAAACGAATAAAAGTATCCAGACTCCAAAAAATAATAAGGACGTATATGTGCAAAGAGAGAGAGAGAGAGAGAGAGAGAAGAGAAAAAAAAAAAAAAGAAGAAGAAGAAAAATCAAGCAAAAAGTCCATGTTTCCATCCCAACCATTCTATCAATCTCGGGCCACTCATCTCATGAAAACTCTCTGTTATTTTATAAAGCTATCTCTGGAAAGAAATAATGGAAGTTCAAAAAAAGAAAAGAAAAAAAGAAGGGCATCCAAAGCATAAAGGGCGAGGTGACAACCCGAAAGGATGCCTTGAGTAAAAACAACGGATGCCCCTTGGACTTGGTTAAAACCCGAAAGGATGTTAAGGGCAAAAATGAACAACTACCAAGGGGCTGGCAAGATCAAATACTAGGAACATAATGAAAATCCGTAAGGACACTATGAGAAAAAATGATGAGAATACCTGATGCAGTGAAAACCAGAAAGGACGATACGGTCAAAATTGGTAATTAAAAAATAAAAATAAAAATAAAAATGAGGAAAAAATGCAAAATAAAAATAAAAATAAAAACGAGGAAAAAATGCTAGGTGCATAGTTAGATAATCATGAGCGATCATTCCATCTAAGAGATACTTTAGAACAATTACTTCTAAGGACTCTTCAAAGCCTTCAGGAATCATCTTAGGTTTCGTCAAGGATGAAGGTTGGAACAGTTGCATGTATGATCCATATGTCCAAAATACCATAGTACAAACCACCGCCAAAAAAAGGAATACAATGGCTTTACACACATACACATTCATGAAAAAACAAAACAAAAATTCTTTCACTTCATTTCATTTCATCATTTTTTTCATCCATGTACGTAATCATCAATCGCATACTAAAGCATCTCTCCCAGATCATACCACACGCCTTTCAAAGCAAATATGGGTCCACGTTCAGAACACACGGCCCCACAAACAACCAAGTGGACCCACATCAATGACACCCACAAGCTACCAGTAGCCCATTACATCAAGTGGGAAATCAAACATCAAAATCATCATTGCTACCCATGTAAACATCGATCCATCTATCCCTTTTATTTTCATTTGCATGCATGCAATAAAACACACATATCCGATCTTGACCATCCATTACTTTAATCAAGGCATTTGGATGTTGTATAACAGATCAAATCCATACATCGATCACAAATATCCAATCTTGACCATCCATTGCTCTGATCAAGGCATTTGGACATTGTACGACAAATGGATCCGCACATCAATCACATGTTTTGATCTTGATCGTCAAATGCTCTGATAAATGCATTTTGACATTGTATGACGGATCAGATTTGCATATCAATCACATGTCATGCATTCACATATATTATATTATGCATTGCATTTCATGCATTTTTCCATTCCCCGATGGATCCCTGATCTTGACCTGACCATCTTGATCCACTTGGCTTCCTTTGGACATCAGATGGCGGATCAGATATTTGATCTTGACTGTCCCACATCCACTTGGAGCTCTTTAGATGTTGATGATGGATCAGATCTATTCCATTCTATCACTTCATGCATTGCATTTCACCGTACCACACATTTGCATCCATGCACCGTTCAATAAGCAAACCCTAATTCAAACAATTTTAATTTTCCAAAAAGACCTTTTGGACATCAGGTAGCAAATTAGGTCCATTTCATTGCATACACATCTCCAATCCTGACCGTCTAAAGGTCTGATCAAGGCATTTAGAACTTGTATGACGGATTGGATCAACAGTACATATCAATCCCCACATATCTTGACTGCCCAAAGTTCCTATAGGAACCTATTAGATGTTGTATGATGGACCAAACACATCCCGAGCCATACCACGTTCTTTACATGCCACACTTACACGAACGCCATAAGGAAGGGATGCATGTTAAACCTAAAATCCATTTTTAAATAAATTTAAAAAACTTTCAAAAAATACCCAACGCGCCCAACATTCTATACGTTGATTAGTCTTTTGTACTTATCAATAGAATGACAACGAAATATTAAATTTGATTTTGGTTTTCTCCAAATCTTTGGCTTTCTTTAAAATCGTAAGTGGATTAAAGATAGTCGGCCTAAACTCAGTGTTAGTCCGACCATACAGAGAAAAGGATAGCTCCGGAACACCTTTGTTTAAATACCTGGTTTAGCATAATCGCACTCCAATTGGTGAAAGGCGCTTTTATGAATCACAATGATAAAATCCAAAATTTAATTCAATTAAGCATAATCCTGACAACTTTACTCAAGATACCTACAAGACTATTGCATTATAATGCAAGAGATTTATAAAACCACAAAATGCACAAGTAACTAGCCATTATAAATAATAGGCTTCCAAATTATCCCAAGGGACTGTGCAATATCTTTAAAAAAAAAAAAAAAAAAAAACCTACTCTCCCAAATCCAACATATGTTATCCTCGTAAGGTCGCACGCATTTAAGGGCTCAGACCACTCAAACATCCAATCCAGTAGTTTTCTTTGATGCGTACGCCAATCAACAACGTTTAAAGATTACAATAAGATATTGCAACATTTTCCTCACCTTCATGAATTGTCAGAGTTAAGCTTCTCACCAAGCAAGTTTCTTAATCATGACATTCTGATAAGTCAAAGATCCAGTCACCCTTCCATCTAATCTAGGTGGGGTTTCTGCTTGCTTTAGCAATCGGTTGTCCCATAATCTCTGCCAAAGAGGGGCATCCATAAACACCCCAACTTTTTTTTTTTTTTTTTTTTTTTTTTTTTTGTAGAGAGATAGTGAGGGTACCACTATCTTGGAGTAGAGACAGTGGTGACACGACCATCTCGGTGTGAAGGTGGTGGCAGTACCATCATCTCTCCACCCAACTCGTTGGTTTGGTCTTGCTTCGGTCCCCAAGGCTGGCCTCTGCACCTACACATTAGTTTGGTTCGGTTCGGCTTCGGCTCCCCAAGGTTGGCCATTGCTCGTAACTTGTAGGTTTGAACTGGCCACTTCTCACTTCAGTTCCCCAAGGTTGTCTATATCTCACAACATGTGGGTTCGAAGAAACCAAACTAATGATCGTGTACTTAAGTGGCTCCCCTTAAAATGCCTATTTAAAGGAGGGGCTCTAAAAAGAGGAGAGGAGAGACAAAGACAGAGGCAGAGCTCCCACCCTTGACCTCTACCATCTAAATTCCCACAGCCATGAAGACCGACTTCCTGTCCATTTTCTCAACCCCTTTATTTTTTTCAATTTCTTTTATTTTACTTCAACTTCAATATCAACGATGTATTCCCAATCTATCATTTTTCAGTCTGTATATTCCAACCCCCATGCTTTGAACACCTGTTGTAATAGCCTCTACTCTAACATTACGTAAAATATTATCTACAATTGCTTCTCTTGAGGATCTTTTGTATCAAAAAACATGACTTAAATGAGTAACTGTAAACTGTGTTCTTTTTCTTTTTCCTATTTCCGTCATAAAACTCTTTTTACTGTTTCATTTTCATTTTCTATCTATCTGTTGTAGTTTAGACATTTAGGGCTTAGTATTTTACTAGAAGTTTTTTGAATCCCCTTTAAAAGCCTACTGCCTAGTAAAGTAGAGACCGTATTTGACAAGAGCAGTAAAATGGTATCTAACCTCTTTCTTTTTTATAACTGAGACCCTTACCCATAATCCATGGTGCATATCTATCCAAGAGTTATTCGAATAAGGAATTCTTCAGTTTTTTTCAATCTTTAGGAAATTCCAAGGATTCTAGCCAATCGTAGATTATAAACCCTTCATTTTGGCTAGCGACAACTTTGATCAACACATGTACACAAGTAGGTTGCATGAGGTACTGCGAATGATATAAGCATAATTATTAGCTTATCTTCTCAGCCCCTCTGTGAGGTTTGTGTATGGATGTCTTAGCTATGAGTTTCACTAGATCTAGATGATTTCGGATTTGGGCTTTTATATGCTATCACTGGTATCAACCAAGCACCTAAAAAATCATATCCTCTCTTCTCAACCCCTCCACGAGGTTTAGGTATAAAGGTCTTAACTATGGATTTTATTATATCTGAATAGACTTCAGATCTGGGCCTACATATGTTATTGCCGGTATCAATTGAGCAAACAATATTCTAAATATACGAAACACGTATGCTCTATGATTTTCCGCGTATCCGGATCATGTTTTATAAAAAATCTTAGTAGATTCTAGTTCTATATCTATCACTATATATATATATATATATATATGTGTGTGTGTGTGTTTGTGTGTGTGTGTGTGTGTGTGTGTGTGTGTGTTGTTTGACTCATGCAACCATTAGATGATCTGACTTCAAACACTTAGTAGGGTAGCTCAAGGGGGGAAACCTCCGGCAATCGTCTACAATTTCAACAGATACAGTAGTCGAATCGTTGGCATGTCAATCTTTTAGATATTTTTGCCCCTTTGTATTATTCTAACCGCTCCTCTTCTCTCAACCACTTTCTCTTCCTTGAGCTTTCGATCATGCTCTATCATCAGATGGAGTTGATATGTATTATCCAACTCAACGCTAATTGTACTTCCATAAAAAGTGCTCTAAATATTTTCAAAGATTTTACCACTTGTTATATCCTCTGTGTGCAACAATACATATCATTCTCTGATTGGCTATTGCAGGAGTGGCTATAAGTAAGGTACAACACCACGTGGCAAGACCGGGCCCATCAAGAGCTGGGCCACATATATACGTTGAGTAGAGTTGGGCATCGAGTCGAGTAGGACTGAGTTAGGGCTGACCCGAACTCGACTCGATTTTGAAATAGACCTAACCTAAACTCGATCCAACTCGATACCGAGTCCATCATGCCTAACCCGATCTGAGTATAGGTCTAGCCTAGACTAACCTAGACCGAGTTCGGCTCAGTCACAGGTACCATGTTGGGTCAAGTCAACACCAATTTGGGTTGAGTGCATCGGGTATCCAGGGGCTGATATCATAGCTCATAACCTAGGTGAACCTGTCAGAATTGTGGCCTCTTCATCAGCTACAAGGCATCTCAGATGTGAAATGTCAAATCCGGGTAAATGTCTTGCTACAGCATCTGGAAGACCCGTCTCCCAACTGGATCTGCAACTATCAACTTCATGTGTGTTTTGCGCAAAAAAAAAATAAAAAATTACATTGTTCACGATACAATCATCGTTTTTGAACCCGGTTGTTCCACAACTATCAGCCTCATCCTATCTGGGTCTGGCTGTAAAACCCATTTACCACTGTTCTTCCTGCATTTGCATCATTCCATCTGTCCATAGCTATATCTGTAATATCTCACTGCAGAATCCGCAAATGCTGCTTTCACAAATCCCGCGTTACCCCCAACCATTAGATTTAGATTTTTTTTAAATATATATATACCAGTCAGGTTTCGAATCCAGTGGAATCTGTACTGGGTCAGATTTCGAATTGAGTCCAGTTGAGTTACTGTTTGAGCTTGGGTTGGAGGACCTCTACTCGGTTTGGATCGACTCACCCACTTAATTCGTGTCAAGTCAGGACTGAACAAGTTGGGCGAGTCAAGTCTGCTGGGTCGACTCGTCCGTGCCCAGTTCTTATGTTGAGTGTGGACCTTCCCATATAATAACCCCAGGCCGGACTCAGTTTCAGGGTCGGAACCATAGTCCGCTACACCATCTTTTGTATGAAGAGCATGCCGCAGTCAATCTCTGTGTGCCCACACTTAATCCAGTCCGTTCATTAGTTGGCTCGCGTCCCGTTAGCATCTAGACCCAAAAACTAAGTGGCACGCACCATATAGGGAACGGTGGGAATGAGACACCAGCCACCACAAAAACCTTGCTAGGGTCACCGACTCACCGTGTTGTTCACATGACATCCACCTTTTTCATCAGGTGGGCCACACCATTGGATCAAAGCCCCATCTAGTGAGCAGAAATCCTAATTTTCACCGTAGTGATGTCCAGCACCTAAAACATTACCCCAAAAGCATGACCACGTGGAGCTCTAATAGACTGCAAAATAGTATGAACAGTCCAATCAGTCGATCTTTATAGTGAGTCCCACTAATGTGGCGGTCCGGATTTGATAATGACATGTGTACCTGGGGATGGCTCATATATATCCAACACACGGTCGAATCGTGCGCCGCCCGTCAAAACCTGGTAATGAAAACTGCGAAGACTCCAGTGAGACCTTGGAATGAAAACAGAGACAAGGAGGCTTGGAAGAGAAGAAAAAGATGAGCATCTCTCGGTATACGCTCTATATGCTCGTCCACACTGCACCACCAAGTGATTGATGATCTGGACCGTTTATCCATAGAGTAATTAGTAGATGGGCCGCATTAGAATGATTCAACTCATTGCATATGAAGGACCTACCGTCCATTACATACTAAAGTATAAAGACCGCAAATTCTTTTGCTCGCTCATTGTTGTAGAACCATGGCGCCACATGCGTACATAGACTCGAGCAATGGGGGTAATCAAGGATGGCCCCTTGAATGCTAACGTCATAGATCATGAGTTGATGGGACACACATGCGGCGGTCCTGCTTTCACTGCATTCCCGAATATCAAGGACGGTAGGACTGCAAAAGAGAAAAGTGGGGCCCACTGCCCGAACAGCGACAAAAAGGAAAAATTCCCTTTCACTCTTTCCAAGTAACTATTAAACAGGGTAGTGGTTGGGCACGATAAACATTCTTTTCCCATCTCCTCCCGTTAACAAGCGTCGAGATGCGAGCCTGCTGAAGGGAGAGAATACATTCCACCAGGAGTTCTCACGCGAACATAAGTCGAAGAGGCCATCCGCAGCACACGTGCCATTACAGCATACGTGTGAAAGATCCGGCCCATTTAACAAGTCAGGGCTGCGGTGAACGTAACCTGGTCCACACTCAATCCACTTTATTGGTCATACGTTAGGCCAGACGTGAGAGAGCTCCAGAAGAGATGGTGACCAATATACACGCGTGCACAAAATTAGGAGCAGACATTTGAATTTTTGGATATTGATGGGTGGATCAGATCCCATGGACGTATGATATGTTGGCACGTATGCTATACAATCATTTCTCTCTGCCGTATATGGCTCAGCAAGTTTAGGTGAGTCGCTCTTTCAGACAACCTCCGCTAATAGATGTTCTGCCCCCGAAACGTCCCATCCCCTAGATTAATTGAGGCCCGGTCTGAAAAGGACTCTTTTCTACCATATGCATGGTCACTAGTACACGTGTGAGGTATTCACGCGAGAAATTCATCATTGATCCTGTTTGAAATGGAAGTAGATTGCTTACCGAGATAACTCAGAGAGGCCACCGTGATCAATATATTTCATCCACTCCATCCCTCTATTTTACGGGATAATTTGAGAACTTGGGTAAAAAATTGAAATATATCTAAAGCTCAAGTGAACCACATTATACGAAAGAGTGCATTTAACATCTGCCATTGAAAAATCCTCGTAAAATTCACCAGCATGAGAGCTCTTTTTTTCTTTACACCCGCGCACACACCCCCACACACTCATGATAGAATTTAATCACCCATGGGTACTAGAACCCTTACCACGAGTCGAAACTCCTAGGTTGGATACAATTTGAAGAACATAATTATTATCCATGGCAAAATTTATATTATCATGGTATAAAGATTAATGGCATGCTTTGTTGGTAATATGGTGATATATTGAATGGATATATTTACTATTATTTGTTATTATTTAAAATTATTAAGAATAACACAAGTGTTATATTTAAATCATTTATTTATTCTGTAACTTCTTTTTATGGCAAAACTTATGTGACTCTAAAGAAATTTTCAGTGATAAGTATTCAATCCTCGTTACTTTCTATGGTGGGGTCCACTTGAGCTTTAGATTTACCTAATTTTTTGGCCCATACTCTAAAATAATCTCAAAAAATAGATGCACGATGTAGATATAGCCCACACATCATGGTGGGACCTACAGAACTTGCTAACATTGAGTGAAATTGGCACAGGACCCAATCTAATTTCATCTAATCTAATTCCAAACTTTTCCATTCTTCCCAAACATGGAGTGGAATTGGCATAGGACCAGATGAATCTTATCCCACCTAATCCCTTTTAATCCCATTGTCCAAACACGACGATAGAAAGCAATGGGATTAAATACTTACTGTTAAAAACTTCTTTTGGGCCACATAAGTTTTGAATCTACCTCATTTTTAGGCCCATGCTATAAAATGAGGTTACAAAATAAATAAACGGTTTAGATATAACATGTGTGTTATTCTCATTAATTTTAAATAATAGTGGGTATATCCATTCAAGGTACCACCGTATCACCAACAAAGCATGATATTAATGTTATCACATGGCAACAGGGGACAATCCCTGCCATGGGTAATAATTATATTTTTTTTAATGTCATCGCACCTAATCTCTTCTAATTCCACCGCCCAAACACACCCTTAGGGTCAGTTTGGGCGGTGGGATTAGAAGGGATTAGGTAGGATGGGATTCATCTAGTTCTATGTCAATTCCGCTCTATGTTTGGGAAAAATTAAAGAGCTTGAAATTACATTAAATGGAATTACATTAGGTCCCGTGCCAATTTCACTCAATGTTAGCAAGTTGTGTAGGTCCCACCATGATGTGTGAGCTATATCCACACCATCCACCCATTTATCGAGGTTATTTTAGAGCATGGGCCAAAAAATCAGGTAAATCTAAAGCTCAAATGAACCCCACCATAGAAAGCAATGAGGATCGAATACTTTTTTGGGGCCACCTAAGTTTTGGATCTACCTCATTTTTAGGCCCACCGTTTAGATATAACACGTTTGTTATTCCCAATAATTTCAAATGATGGTAGGTATATTCATTCAATGTACCACCATATTATCAACCAAGCATGACATTAATCTTATCCCATGGCAATAAGGGACAATCCCTGCCATGAGTAATAATTATGTTTTTTGAATTCCATCCCACCTAATCCCTTCTAATCCCACTGTCCAAACTGACCATTAGAGTCTACTACAGGAGCAAGAGTACGGAGCCTGAAACAAGAACTTTGGATATGCTTCCATCTTAGGCTCAACCTCCAAAATAAGTTGAAAAAAAATAAAAATAAAAAATAGATAGGGGGCATTACATGAAAGATGGGCAGGGTCCCAATTAAGTTTACTCAATGAAATAAAAGCGCACACAATCCCAATCAATTTGAAATAATGTAAAATTAATGGTGTCAAACTAGATTTGTGTAGGAGGCACATCCTGGTGCATCGGGATATATTCATCCATTTTCAAGATCATGCCGAGTTATGGGCTCAAAAATGAGGAAGATCCGATGCAGTAGTCAACCACATCACATGTTACTACTGCATTTAAAGCTTTATACATTTGGTAAAGCATTTAATGCAACCAAGCTTATCATTCGGTGTGGTCCACCGAGACTTTGGATCTACCTTTTACTTATCATACTTTAACATGTTCTTAGATACTAAATCAGCAACATACATAACAAATACATCACAGTGGCCTCACACAAATTTGGTGTAACGATTTGAATAAAAGTTAACCAATCCATGCATGCATGCACGTACCGAATTACACTATACATATTATGCACCCTTCACATGTTACACACATGTGACACATATGCGAATGTGATAAGAAATAAATAGATGTAAATGCAAGTAAAAATAAAAATAAAAATATGTGAAATGTGAGAAGTCTAGCATTTCAATCACTATACCCATCCGGATCATTCAAATAATCATGGTACTCACATTTATCAACTAGTTGATGTATCATCGCATTAATCTAAATTGTCTAAAGAGTTCAACTCCTAACCCACTTCTCAATGGATGGTTTAAACAATTAAAACCATCCAATGATGAGCCGTATCATTTGGACTGTTGAAATAGAATCTGTTATGTGGAGTGCCTATTTAGGAATCTAAATCATTCATCATCTGAACCATTTAAGCACACATCTAATGAACGGTATTCTAACTCTATATCTTACTTATCTGCACATTATTTTAGATAGAAGCATGTATATTAACATGAGATATGTTTACATATGTTGAAATTTTTTAATTTTAGTATTAAATATAGTAATGAAATTAATAATTAATATAGGAATTTTAAAAATTTATTTTTCATGCATGAAACATCAAGGCATGTATTTTGCTTCACATATGAAGCGCGTGCATAAACATTTATGGCATAGGCCCTATAAATAAGGTGTAGCCATGAGCTTACGGCATAAGTGTGGGTCCAGTAGAGTTTAAGTGTGGGTCACCCTTAGAATCATAAAACAATAGTCGTTATGTGCATGGTGCATAAGCATGAGCCAGTCACGATTCAATCTTAAACATTGTACACATTGAGTGTATACGTTGAGTTTATACTGCATAAGGTTTGGTTCATCATTTCAATTCAGGTAGGTGATCTTAACTTGAAGTTTAAAACTTTTAGCCTATTATTATGTCATTTTATTCCAAATTTTAATAGTAATATCAAATTAATTATTTATATGATTGATCTTTTTATTTAAATTTTATTTAATTATTTAACTTAATTGTTGAAAATTTTGAAATGTACCTTGAAACAATTGTTGAATTCAATCGGTTTGATTCATAGTTAAATTTTAATTTAATATTAAAATTATATATATATAATCTTAATTAGCTTAAATTAATTAATAAATTATTGAAAGTATAATTTGATTTTTTTTTAAAAAAAAATCTAATTGTAATTCTAAACTTTTAGAAATTAATAATTTAAATAAATTTTGTTATTAAAATAATTAAATTCATCAGCTTTGAAATTTATTTAATAAATTAAATTATAAATTGATTGATTTAAATCAATTTCGTTAAAAGTTAAATTTATATATATATATATATATATATATATATTTGTAAAAATACTTGATTTATATAAATTTATTAAATTTTAATTTAATATTAGAATAATTAAAAATTTTATTCACAAAGTTTATGTTGTAATTAAAATAAATTTTAAATTTTAGAATTTAGTGAATAAAAATAAAAATAATAATTTATTTTATGCTAATATGATTTATTATATTTAATATAATTTAAAAATATGATTTAATTAAAGTCAGAATTTAAAATAAAATTTCTTATACATTATCATATCTCAAAAATTCCTAAATTTAATAATAGTAAAAAAAATATTTTATTTAAGTATTTTAATTAGTAAAGTTTCGAAGAAATTATATTTAAAATTATTAATTAGAAATAAAAATTTATATTGTTGATATTTTGATAATTTAATAATTATATATTCTTATAATAATTTTTAAAATAATAAAAGTATGTGAATAAATATATGATAACTTTATGTTGATATTTGCAATTGTGAAACAAT
Source organism: Magnolia kwangsiensis (assembly GCA_037074715.1). NCBI lineage: Eukaryota > Viridiplantae > Streptophyta > Magnoliopsida > Magnoliales > Magnoliaceae > Magnolia > Magnolia kwangsiensis. The sequence goes on from CM073574.1 coordinate 78,152,546, forward strand.
GATTCATCTTGTATGCATGTTTAGCATTTATTTAGCATCGATATTAATATGTTGAATGTAACGTAAGCAAGTAGGGCGACCGTGTCCCTTGGGTGGAAGACCGTAAGCCCTGGTTTGTCAATTAGCGTGTGTGTTGAGTTAGTCGGACTGTACAGCCTCATAGGAAGATCAATTCAAACATCTGCCTTAACTGGATGTGTGGAAGCTCGCCATAAGTAAATTTAAGCCTCACATCTCATGTCTCAAAACACTAGGTGAATAAAACCCTTAAAACAAGATAGACATTATAGGATTTTTTAAGTGGGAAAACTTTTTCGAAAAATAAAAAAATCTTTAAGTTTTCTTGCTCTATCGATTGTATCGATACACATCTCGATATGATCGACCTGCGCTGTCGATGTCCTCGAAAGACTAATCGATAAAATCGAATGAGAACGTAATGTGTCTAGCAACTACATACATATCTGGACGAAATTATCGATATATCGATACACCTATCGATATCATCGATATTTGAATCTCGATCCCATCGAAGGTAGCTTGATATTATCGACAGACAGATATCCGACGCCCTTATTTTTACTTAGAAAAATATATATGCTTCGATATATCGGAGCTCTCCTCGATACCATTGGAGTTCAAATCTCGATGATATCAGAAGGCTCTCGATGATATCGGTCATGGGCGCATAGTTCCAGCAACATTTTTTAGGTGATTTTTTTATCTCTGATCGAGGGTCACTTGATGATATCGGGGCCGGATCGATTGCATCGAGAAAGGACAAAACTATCCAGTAAGCTCACTGATAAAATCTTTGTATTTATCGATGCATCGACACGATTTCCAATATCATTGACATTCAAATTTATATGATATCAAGTATCCCCCGATCATATTTAATGACCTGAAAATTTTTATGCAAGTCTCTCTCATTTTTCAAATGTTGAGGACTCGATCCTTGTATCGATAATATCGGAGTTCGAAATCCGATGGCATCGACACGAGTCTCGATTCCCTCGATCAGCTGACAAGAGGTTTTTCGAAAGCGTATGACATTAAGTTGTGTCATCGAGCGGACCATCGATACAATCGAGAGTATACGCTCGATGGTATCAAACCCGCTCAATGATATCGAATTTTGTCATAAATGTGACCATTTTATATTTGTTGGAACCTTTTACCTATATAAAGAGAGCTTGTCTATTGTTGCTGATAGAGAAAGAAGAGAGTGCTTTTGTGTGTTTAACCTCAGATCATATAACCAAAGCCCTTTCTCTCAAGGGAGTTCATCCTCCAATCCACCCTCATCATTGATATTCAATAGAGTGGATTGGGGAATGAACTTTTGCATTCAAGGATCCTCCAGCTACTACTTTAACGACAAATATTTATGCTGGAATGCCTTGAATGCATAGATGATTGGAATCGCTCTACTTTCCTAATAGGAAAACATTTAGAGAGTAGGATTCCATCATAACCTTGACCCAACCCTTAGCCATATATTGGTACATCATTTGTGTTGCGGATCAAGGGAGCTGAAGACTCTTGGTCAACAAGGAGGAGATCTTCGCCACTGTGCTGAATGAGACTCATCAACTTATCTGTAAGTATCTAGAGTCCAGAGGACTCCTTTGATCATTCCTTTTTAGGATTGAGTCTAAGGTGTTTCTCACCCTTTGAAGTCCTCAAAGAGCCTTTCGACGGGAGTGTACGTGGTGGGTGTGTTGTGTGGATCTTTGCTTTTTGGGGAGCATAAACATTTGGTTGAAGGTGAACCAGCTAAAACCTTGGGTTAGAGGTGAACCGCGTAAAACCTCCGTTAGGGTCTTATGGAAGATCCTTGCCCAGTGTGCTTAAAAGTGGGTGCGTTGTGTTGACCCTTGCTCGTGAGAGCATAAACAGTCAACCTCAGTGTAGGTTGTAAAGGTTAAAGGTGAACATGATTTAAAACCTTAGGCTAGAGGTGAACCATGTGAAACCTCCTTAGTGAAATTCGGTACACTCAAGGGTTGAGTGCGGTTACCAGGAGTGGAGTAGACAAGTAGTCGAACCACTATAAAAATGACTGTGTTTACGATTTTTATTCTCTTATGCGTGTGATTTATTTCAATGCCTTCACATCATTATATCTGAAATCACACCTTACACACATACACAGTCATATCCATCATAAACTAGGTTGCATTTTGTTAATTCGTGAATAGTTTGTGATTGGATCCTTTACCGGGCTTGGAAGCCAGTAGAGTTACATTTGAGTAATCCTGATGATTGCATATTCATAGGATTAGTGTAATGAAAATTTTAAATACATTGTAAAAACTTTAAAAAGTCCTATTCACCCCCCTCTAGGACATATTGGCATATTCCGAATTCAAGTCAAGCAGTCTTCATCGCTATTTCAAAAGACCCTAGAACCAATTGGATCCTTTGGAGTCTCATTTGTGTACGGCATATGACTACAATTGTGTGCGTAGACATACATCAAAGGTACGACTGGAGCAGTAGTTTGACCAGCTAACGTATAAATGTGTCCCTCACAATGAGGTACCAGTGTGTAGGCATTAATGCAATGTAGCCATCCGCTTGGGTACGATATTGTAAGAGATGACATATATTGTTTATTAGAATTCATGGAAAGTATCACATGAATAACATTTTTTACAATTTTATTACTTAAATTCATATTCTCTTATTATCCAATATTCTATTTTTCTCTCTTGTTTATAAAAATTTGATATAATCTGAACATTTTAAATTTTGAGTAAAAAATAACCTTACTAGGCTATTATGCACACCCTACTATAAAAAATGCACAGGTGCAAAGCTGGAATACTACAAGCAGGCGGGCTTCTACTACTAGTTTTTATTTTTCTAGAAAATTAAGTTTAGTTTAAATTTCATTTCAGTTTTTATTATTTAGGTTTAGTTTAAATTCCAAACTTCGATGTATAGAAAGAAAACTATCAAGAGAGTTGAATTTAATAAACATTTCAGTAGCATTTTTCTTTTAGATGACTTTAAATATCTATTAAATTTGATTGAATCATGTGGATTGTAATAAATATCGACATATTAAAACTCGAGTACTCAAATGTCAAGACGTGACATTTGGTCCGATGATTTGATGTAGAGCAGGTCATGGATAATTTCATGACCAAGATGGATCAGAAAAGACCCAGTCAACGACAGAAGTGACTGGACCGTTGGACCTTAAATCAGGCGTATTTCGCAATCCAAACTGAGTTATCGTACATAAAATATATGATTTTGGGTTAGAACAAGCTACTTTAACCACCTAACCAAGGTCGCGAAAGCCGGATTTGCAAAATACCACCAGATCGATGGCTGTTTCCTTATTTTAATTCTATTTTTACTATAAATAGTAAGTCTTGGTAAAGCCAAATAGGATACTTATTATTTTTGGCCGAAAACCTTGCGCACTAGTAGACATTATGACCATTTATAAATAGTAAGTTGAGAATTCTAGGAGTTTTAGTTATAGTTTGATTCTGATTTCTCTCTCATTACTTAGTATCCCTATTTAAAGGGTTGTGAACTCGTTTAATTCATTCATCAATCAATTTATGAATTTATTAGAATTTATTTCTATTTTCTTGCTTTCTTTCCTCGTGGATTCGAGAAGTCTTTATGAAGAGTTCAGAAAAGCTCCGTGATTTCGGAGCAATTATCCTTGAGAAAGATGGTGATCGACCTCATCACGTTCATCCCTACATCATGACTAAAGGTACCACCCCAAGCCAAACACAATCCGCTACTTTCATGGTGAAAGAGAGGATGCGTTCTACCTCAAAATTTTGGATCAATTTTTATGACATGGGGGTCCACCATGATATATGTGTTATTTTTGTGCAATTCATTCATTAGTTTAGATCATTTTAAGATATAGGCCTAAACATGATATAGATTTAAAGATAAAGTGAACCATATTATAGAAAACAATAGTGATTTAACGATAACCATTTAAATATTTTCGATTTGTATGTTGTATCTGTGCCTTATTTTTTAAATAATGCATTAAAATAAGTTGGCAAAACGAATGAAGGGTACGAATAAAACACATACCATGATGGGACCCACAGGGTCCCATCTCATTTTTGTGGCTAAAAGTTACTGCAATTTCCCGTCCAATAGAAATTCTAATTAACTTTAAAAAGAGTTAAATACACAATAATTCACATTAATTATGTTGTTTCAAGCTAGACATCATTTATCGTTGTAAATGGCCTGGCCAACGTCTTGGGATGCACTCTCCACGTCACCGCGTGTAGGAGGTGAGCACCCATTAATTTAGGATCGGCTGATACGTTGGAAATTACAACTGTCTTTGACAGCTATGGTTGGAAAGTGACCTGGTCACAATCATGTTACGTCGCCGTCCTTCGAAGGTGGTTCTTTTTCATGGGTTGTGCAATCCTTGCTGCCGGACGCTAATTAGCCACTTACAGGTTGAGTAGCTAGACTGGCTACCAAAGTGACATCACCAAGTTTTGTGGGCCCAACTATGATATATGTGTTCCATACTGAGATATCATTTTAGGGCATGAGCCACAGAATGAGGCAGATAAAAAGTTTTAATAAAACCCACCACGTAAATAGTAGGGAGAGTGATTCCCACCATTGAAACTATCCTAAGCCCCACCATTATGTTTATTTGAAGTCCAACTTGTTCAAAAGTTAAAAAGGACATGGAAGAAAGGAAAACTCAAAAATCAACTTGACCTGAAACTTTTGTGGCCTTTAGAAGTTTTTAACAGTGGGTGTCACTGTTTTCTGTGTTGGGTCCACTGGAGCTTTGGATTTAACTCATTCTTTGGATCTTGCTCTAAAATGATCTCTCCAAATAGATGGACAGCGCTGATACAAAACATAAATCATGGTAGGGTCCACGGAACTTGATGATGTCACTTCAATAGCAAGTCTCACTACTCAACCTATCAATAGCTAATCTGCGACCCTTGCTGTTGGGCTAGTGTGATCGATAGAGCTACCTACCTAGTGGCGAAGCTCTATATACTACTGTGATATATGTATTTTATCCATGCTTTCTATCTAATTTTTTCAGCTGATTTTTGTGCTCGTCCTAGAATAATGAATTAAATATAATGTAACACCCCGTACTTTTTAGTACTCGGGTGTTACTGTATAACCAAGATTTAGGATAAATGAAACCCTAGCTTAGTGAACATTCACGTGCAACCTAGTTTAAATCGGATCGTCGAAGGTGATCCCTATCCACATATCAAACCACTCAGTAGTCAAATAATAAATACTAAGTATATTATTTTATCTATTCATTGTATTTTAAATTTTACACAAACATGGATCAAAAGATTATAGAGGTATCTTGACAAATTACTTATCATATAGAAGTGTATGAAAATATATTATAATAAGAGTATTATATATATATATATATATATATATATATATATATATATATATATATATATATATATATATATATATATATATATATATATATATATATATTTAATGTACGTAAAATGTTATGAAAATGATATTATACTAACTAAACATAACGAATAACAACCTTATAATATATAATTGAATTATAAATATTAATGCAGTATTGAATATTTTTATAAACACGTATACCAAAAATTATTAGATATTTGAATAAAATTTTATATTATTTAACGATGTGATTTTAAATAAGATATTGTACAATTTGTAATTCATGTATATATAATATAAGATTGTATATTATGAATTATATATTAATAAATAGGAGATCAATGACATGCATATAGTACTCCGTTAATATTAGAATTATATGAATATATTTGTATGAGATTTTAATTGTTTTAATTATAAGTAATATATAACAGTAAAGAAATCTATATTAATATTCGTATTGGTTAGTAACATGTAATAAAAGTTTTACAAATGGACCATTAGGACTTTTTAGCCGTTGACGTTCAGCTTCGAAATCATCCGACCAGTAGGGTAACGGGAAACCACCCTTAGGACTGCAGATCAAGTGGCGGGCACCACCTGGACCTTGGATTTTCCCCATCTTCGGTAAAGGGCTATGACAGGACCCTGCAAATGGCATGGACGAAGTGGATTTCCCACCAACATCACCACAGGCCCCCACATTAGTGTGAATGTACACAGGTGCTAAAGCACCTGCAGTGCGCTGGATGACCCAGCTCATTTAAACAGGTCTGACCCGTGTTCGCCCGCGAAAGGAAAGAACTCCCTTTCCGTTCTTTTCTCCCAGTGAACATAAGTCCGTCCGTTGGCTTCGATGGTGGCCCACCAAAGGGACCCATCTTGATAATCCGAACCGTTTATCTGACTCAGTAGGTAGGCTCGAACAAAACCCAACTTTCACGACAGATTTTTCGGCACGTGTGGAAGCACTATCTTCATTGCAAATCGGCCCTACAAACACAAATTTGCTAAAAATGGAAACCTGCCGTTTCTCCAATCCGTATGTCAGGGGGGCGATCCAAGTGAAATGGAATCCCTCATTCTCAACCGTTCATTAAATGCAATCCTAGCCATCCATTAGCCCTCCACGTGGGAGAGGATTTTCACCCATAGGAAAACTAAAACCGTGGCCAGTTTCGAACCTGTAAGCCCCGTATCCTAGACCGTACCATTCCATAGACTTCCGCGGTCTTATCGGTCGAACTCTGGTAACCTTTGACCCTTAACCGATATTTGGGCACGATTCTGATTCGTATGCCTTCAACCCGTATCGACTCAACCCAAGACCTTTACCATAGAGACCGCGCCGTCGCTGCGGTTTCGATGCCGCGACTCGCGCGCCGAGGCGATACCCTGGTCAGGAGATGTGGGCCGACGTTCAGTGCGAGGAAAATGCCACGTGTTACGAAACCCAAGAGAATCTCTACGACTTGTCAAATCAATCTCATCAATCAATCAATCTCATCACATCACATGTCAAGTACACATCACCTTTCACCCATTCCCAAGCAACCACAAAAGTCAAGAATCTCTTACAAAGCCCATACCTTTCTTACATAAAAAACCCTCAAAGTCAAAAAGTTCTTACACCTCCCATGCATTTCTTACACGAATGGCCACAAAAGTCAAGAAACTCTTACACACCCATCACTCACCACATCCATCACCCATCACTCTCTCTCTCTCTCTCTCTCTCTCTCCCTTTACAACTCTCTCTCATTTTCAAACTCAAATCCAAGCAAGAAAAATCCATACGTATGAGCTTCTCCCAAACCTCTCCAAGAGAATTTGTGTGTGGCCCACTTTCCTACCCCATCATCTCTCATCTCAACCCACCATTCCTCATCTCCTCAATTGAAATCAAAACTAAGAAGCTAAGGAACCCAAGGGAGCAAGAAGATCGAATGGTGGGTGCTTGATAGTGGTCATTTTTCATGTTTTTAAGGTGGGCCAAGTGAGGCCAACCGATCAATGGTTTGGATCTCACTTGGGACCCTAAGTTGTGGCCGATGGCCCACTTTGATCATCATGATCATCCATGATGGGGCCATTCTCTATGGATCCCATCATGATGTTTATTTCATTACATTAAAAGGTCATCTAGACCGTCCATATTGGTGGGAAAAGGATCTCCACCTTTGATTTCGATTTTGGTGGTCCCATATGCTAGGGGGATTCATTGATGTATGATTTGTTTTATAAGGGAGGGCTCATAGTAGCAGATCCCTCCATCTCAAGCGTGTCCCACTCTCTATATCTCTCTTTACCTCTCTATTTCATTTTCTCTTATGAAATCATGTTATGGTTGTGTGGCCCACTTGAATGGACCCCCATCATGAGGCATGTATTCTATCCAACCATCTCCAAGTGGGGCCCACCTTATATGTATTGTATCCACACCACCCATCATTTGGTGGTCCACGTGTGCAACCCACTTGAAATGGGCAACTGTTCAGCGTCCCTGGACGCTGGACGAATGAATGGAAAGCACAAATTTAAGCTTGTTTCAAGCCTTGGGGTGGGCCATGGGTGTAAGCCCCACCTTATTGTATATGTTCAATCCATGCCGTCCACCTCATTTCCTGGATCATGTTACTCGTTGAGTAAAAGAATGAGGTTGATTCGAGCATCTGGTGGGCCATAACATAGGAACCTGCGGTGGTTACGGTTGAAATATAGCCTAAAGTTCCTATGCACCCAAAAATCTCAAACTTTGGACTCATTTAGTCTGTTGTAAGCCATAGAATCCCATGGCTGGGATGGATTTTCTACATATGGGCCCCACCTCTAAAAAACCACAAAAATTAGGTTTTTTCAAAAAAAAAAAAGAAAGGAAAGGAAGGTGCTGCAGCTGTCAGCGCTGTAGGCGGGCAGACGAGCAGCCCCACGGCTAGGCCGTGGGCCCCACCCTGATGTACTTTTAGTATATCTGCATTGTCCATTTTGTGGGCCTTGAGGGCAGCAGGCTGCCCTCCAAATTTCAATCGAATCCAGATCTCAGGTGGCCCACACCATAGGTAACAGCGGGATTGAACCTCTACCATTGGAACCCAGATTTGGGCCACAGAAGTTTTGAATCAATCTGAAATTTGTGTTTTCTCTTCATCCAGGTCTGAGTGACCTTATGAACGGGTTGGATGGCATGTTAACATTATAGTGGGCCCCACGTGGGACCCACAGTGATGGATGGGTTTTTATTCCCACCGTCAGCGTGACGGTGGGGCCCCCAGCGGTGTGGGTGTGTGTGCAGTGTGTGTGCATGCAACATGTGTGTGTGCAGTGTGTGTGCAGAGTGCGTGTGCGTGCAGCGTGTGTGTGTGTGTATATATATATATATATATATATATATATATATTATATTGTATTTTATATATAATATTGTATATATTATATATATATTATGTAGTTTATATATTATATAATATATAGTATACTCGATGGCGGGCCTTCATGTGGGCCCCCACCATTGATGTAGGTGCTGCATCTAATCTGTCCATCCATTTTAAAAGCTCATTTTGTGGAATGAGTCAAAGAATGAGCCAGATCCACAGTCCAAGTGGACCCCATCTTGACATGATTTGAGGTCCATCTTAATGTATTTGTGACAGTTTATTGGGTCCCACTTTGATGTGGATGTAAGGCCCATGAGATTGGACCATTTGATATATCCCAAGGCCCTTGGGACCAGACCCATTTGATGTAATCTAAGGCCTATGGGATCAGACCCATTCGATGTATTCTAGGGTCCATGGAATTGGCCATTTGATGTTTTGGGGGCCCACGGGTTAAGGCCCATTGAGATGTACTAGGGCTTATGGGTTGAGGCCCATTTGACGTACATATGGGGCCCAATTGGTGTGGCCCATTTGTTACATATAAGACCCATGAGATTAGGCCCATTTGATGCAATCTAAGGCCCACGGGTTATGACCCATTGCAATGCACATAAGGCCCATTGGTGTGGTCCATTTATGTGGCCCATTTGATGAATAAAAGGCCCATATGACATGGCCCATTTGATGTATTTAAGGCCCAATGGGATGTACCTAAGGTCCATTGCAATGTGTGATCCCAACACAGATTATGTAACGATGTTTACGACGATCATGCCTTGGGAGCAATGTTGGTTTGACGTCCACATTACGAGTGTAATGCTGGTTGGATGTCCATATTACGAGTGTAATGCTGGTTGGATGTCCACATTACGACTCTCCTTAGGGCCATTATTAGGCCCGTACTTATTGTGTATAGGCCGTCCAGGCCCATCTGCATTGTAAGGATAATTCATTACTTTGTAACATGCTTAGTATAATTCTATCATTCATGACCATACGCATCATATGTATGCTTGATATGAGGAATGTTTGATCATCGTATAAGCCGTTGGGCCAAGACATTTATGGGACTCCTTATGAGACGGAGTGTCCCACATGAACGCATGGTGCACACGAGATTGTTGCATGATTGTATAGTATGACTCATGCATCTCGCATTTATGTGACATGTGACATCAGGACTATAGCCTCCACAGGCATATCGTGGTTGGCAGGAATGGATACCGAAAATCTTGTTCTACATGGGGTGCTATAGATATCCCTGGGTGAATGTCACGTCCCAAACTCGAAAATTTGATTCACATGAATCCCGATTGCCGAATCCGGTGCCGACAGTCTCCGTAGTGTCCCATTCTCGGCTCCTGATAATCAAATGCCATATTCCGATCCTATGATCTTATAAGGAGGATTTTCAGAATGATTTTTTTTTATAATGGAGCATAACCACAAGCATAACCAAGTCACAAAACAACACCACCACATATCCACTATATCAAAAACTTTAAGTACAATGCGGAAAGGGAAATATAAGGTGATCAAAAAGCTCCAAAAGGTCCTGATACGCACTCTTGCCTCAGCGCTGCTGCTGTCCAACGCTACCTGCAAGCAACTATCATGCATAAGCTTACAAAAGCTTAGAGGGTGGTGTAAGTGTGTGCGTAAGGTAAACACCAAGTGTACAGTATCAGAGCAATGCGAAAGTATACGGTAAGTCCATAGAATCAACCATGCCAAGGCTATATAATGTAAGACGTGAATGCTATCGGCCATACCAAGGCCATGCGATGCGAGATATGAATGTCATCGGCCACACCGATGCAATGCAAGGCCTACATAACTGAATGTCATATGTGAAATGCAATCCAAGAAAGTCGGTACTCATCAAGTACACATATCAGTACAGTTCCTCTCTGGATATCACTGGGTCTAATACACTTCACAAAGACTGCCACCTCCCTAGCTGCATACTCAAGCAAGCGGAATAGACCTCACTATTCGCCTGACTAGTAATCTGTCAATACCTACTCGGCTCGTCGATAGAGGACTCATTTGCGAGCTGGTCAAACTCAGCCTAGCTTATAGCCCCCTCACTCAGGCGGATAAGGCTACACCTCCTTCCAACCGACCACGACACAATGGGAGACGTGGTCTACTGGCATTCGACACTTGGGCGCTCGTGTATCCACTCGGTCTAGACGTTGGAGCATCTCCTGGTACCAAAAAGGTTCTGAGACTTTCACCCAAGGACATCCTAAGTGCCCATAGTGCTAGAACCAAGTATTTTCAGTATCCGATACGGCCATCCACGATGTACCTGTGGAGCCACGACCCTGATGTCGCTAGGGCGTGCAGTGATCAAGTCACACATATACGAGATGTATGAATCACACGTCAAATCATGCAGAAATCTAACGCGTACTGCGCGATCATGTAGGGCACTCTATCTCATAATGAGTCTTGTAAATGGTCTGCCCAATGGCGTATGCTCTGATCAGTCATTGCTCATATCAAGCATACATATGATGCGTATGAGCATGAGTCATGGGATTATACTAAGCATGTTATAAGGCGATGAATAACAATGAGTATGGGCCTCTCAATGGGCCCTAAGGAGAGTTACAATGCAGACATTTAACCAACATTGTACATATAATGTGGACGTCAAACCAACATTATTCCCTAGGCACGGCCCACTATAAATATCATTACATGAACCATGGGGAAATGCACATTGTAATGGACCCTTAGGACATCCCATTGGGCCTCGATCCATGGGCCTTAGATACATCAAATGGGCTGTATCACATGGGCCTTACATTCATCAAATGGGCTGCATTAATGGGCCTCACCATTGAGCCTTATGTACATTGCAATGGTTCATGATCCATGGGCCTTGAAATACATCAAAGTAGGCCTCACAACTTGGGCCTTAAATATATCAGATGGGCCACTCTCATGGGCTTTAAACATACCAAATGGGCCACTCCATTTGTGCCCCATGCACCTCAAATGGGCTTGATCCCATGGGCTTTAATATATATCAAATGGCCTAATCCCACGGGCCTTATACGTACACAAAGATAGGCCTCAATTCGGCCACAATTAAATCAATATGGGCCTTATACACATACCAAGGTGGGCCCACTTGAACCATAGATCTGACTCATTTTTAGCTCAAGCCAAAAAATGATTTTTTTACAAAATAAATGGACGGTTTAGATGCAACACTTGCACCATGGTGGGGGTCCACATAAGCTGAGGATTTGGCTCATTCATTAGCTCATAAAATGAGCCTTCAAATTAGATGGACGGTTTGGATGCAGTACCTGCATCATGATGGGACCCGCACATATGGCCACCAATTGAATGGACGGTTTGGATATAATACCAACATCAAGGGTGAGGGTCCACTGACCTTACAGCACCAAGCCTAATGGCTGGACGATGTTGATAAAATACATACATCAATGGGGTCCCACAGCCTAGCGGTGTGGACGGTGCGGATGAAACACACATACCATGGTGGGGGTTCCACTGACCGTCTGCTGGACGACGTGGAAATACAAACATTGTTGTGGTCTCCACCGTCCGTACAGACGGTGGTAAAAAAATACATATATCATTGTGGGTCCCATGTGGGGCCCACCATAATGTTCACATGCCATCCAACCAGTTCATTAGGTCACACAGACCTGAATGAAGGGGAAAAATAAACTTCAGCTTGATTCAAAACTTCTGTGGACTTTGATTCGCGGTAATATCCCAGAGTGGGCGACGATCTAGTTTAGAGTGTACTAGACCCCGGTGATATCCCAGAGTTGAGCTATATTGATATATGGACTTTGATTCGCATGCTTGAGTTGCATCTTGCATCGCATGGCCTTGGTACGGCCCATAGCTTTCATGGATTCATCAGCATACTCCGCATTACCCTGATATTTCATTACTACCTTACGCACACACTTTCACAACCCTCTAAGCTTTCTATAAGCTTATACACGATCGTTGCGTGCAGGTGACGTTGGGGTGCAACAATGCTGAGGCAGGAGCACTTTACAGATCTTTTTGAAGTTTTTATTCTTCATCATTGTATTTCCTTTTATACTTATTGTACTTGTAAAGTTTTTGATCATAGTGGAAATGTAATAGAGTTTTTGATTGTTGTTTGTGGGTTATGCCTTTAGTTATGCTAATTATGAATCAAACTGACGTTGAAAATCCTCCTCATAGCATCTCAGGATCGGAACCTGGAGAATGGGTGTTGGGATCCGAGAATGGGGTTCTACGGAGGCTATTGGTGTCAGATTCGACGATCATAAATTTTGTGAGCCCGATTTTCGAGTTTGGGGCGTGACAGACCCTTCAAGCTATATCTGGTAACGGCTTCAAGCCTGTGAAATCTGAGCCATCCAAATCGCATCAAACGGCTCTAGAGAACTAGGTCTTCCTACAAGTAGAGGAGAAAACATCTCTTCTCAGATCCTTCTTCAAACCACCACTAAACCACCCGTTTCCCTTCCACCTCCGAACCCATCAAGAAAAGCTCAACTGAGCTTCATTTCTTCCATTCTCCAAGCTTACTGGGGTCCATTAGATCGGTCCACAACAGGTGGAATGAGGAAAGACCCGCCAGATTTTGATCCACCATTAGAGCCGCACCATCTTCCCCGACCGTTTTCTTCATTCAACGGTGTTGCTGGTGCCACTGGACCGAGGCTATTGGGTGTGGTCTGGTCCAATAGTTGTCAACCGGTGCAAATAAGAAGAAAAAGAAAAGAAAGAAAGAACTAAAGAGAGAGAGAGAGAGAGAGAGAGAGAGAGAGAGAGAGAGGAGTCAGGCGGACTCGAGTTAGTGCCGCACTAGCCGTTGCACTGAGCTACTCGGGCTAACTGCGGGCCGAGTCTGTCGTGTTGGGCCACCCCTATGATGGGTCTAGCCACGTCTAGACTGTCTAGAGGTAGAAAATAAAGAGAAGAGAGATAGGAAGGAGAAACGAGAAAACGAGAGAGGGAGGCGAAGCTGCAGCTGTTGCTACCACAGTTGACTCAGTTGTCAACTCAGTATCTGAGTTCTGGCCTGATTAAGTTGCTGAATAGAGTCCAACCACCTCTGGGCACTCAGAAAACCTTAGAGAAGAAAGAAACAGAAAGAAAGGAAAAGGAGAGAAGAAGGGAAACTGGAGAGAAGGGTCGTTGGGTTGACTCAGCTGAAACCGAGCTTAACTGGGTCAAGTTGGATTTGGACCTGGTCCATGTCTTCATGGACACTCCAGCAGGAGAAGAAATAAAACTAGAGAGAAAAGAGGAGAGGAAAGGAAAGAGAGGAGTGGTGTGGATGGAGGTGTTTAGCCGAGTCAACTCGACTCGAACCGAGTCAGCTAGGTGAGCCCACATTCGCTTTCCAAAATTAAATTATTTCAATTATCATTGTTAATGTTATTGCCAAGTTGTGGATTATTAGAGTTAGATATAATTAACCATTAATAAATTTCATATATATTAAAATTAGTTATTACAGACAAAATCTCAATTATTAAATATAAGCACTTTATTTCTCATATTATCACTAATTGTAGAGCACACTATTTAATTCTAATCAAATGATTGATAGTGTCACGTTAGCTAATATTGAGGATATAGTTAATATTAATAATTATTTTAGAATTTCTAGTATTATTAATATTCGTAGTGGGTTGTTGTTAGGTAATTTAATATAATAGTAGCCATGGTTAATATTCCTAAATTAATAACCAATTTATTTGATTAATCTTATTCACTTATTATTCCCTTAAATAATACCACTAATGGCTACACAAAATAGAGTTCAATTCCATAATCTAAACCCATAACTAAATTCTAGGATAAAGCGCTAAACGTATATTAAAACTCTAAAGGTAATCCAAACCCTAGGTTGTATAACTCTAGACCATAATGGTCTTGTAGAATCCTGATTTAACCATGCAAATTTATAATATGTGGTAGGGTCCAAGTCTAAGGGCGTGCGCACTTCCTAATGACATTAGAAGGCGAGTCGACAAATAAGGTGATGATTCTTCCCCTTAAGCTTTACATCTTCTTATTAGCTTAAGTTATAATTTTTATTTAGATTTAAAATTGATATCTCTCTTATAGTCACATGTGTTAGCTGGTGAAGGTTGAATTGTTATATTGCCTGCTTAATGTTCATCCTGTATATTTGTTCATGCTTGGGGATTATTGTGTATTGCTTATGGACTTTAGGCTGGTACATTAGTAGAAAACCCCCACCTATACATGTACACCCATACTTGGGATATAACCCGACTAGTTGTGATTAAAATGGACCTTCGAATTAATGGTTATTGAGTGGTGGTCTAGATGGATCATTGATGTGAGCATACCATCCAGGGTTGTTGTGTCTAATGGTTTTAAAGGATGGTTTTTACTGTATAGTTTTGATATTCGCCCTATGTGGCATATTTTGATACCCGACCTGCATGGTTTTGTTTTGGTGTTTTTTCTATATGAGTTTGATGTTTTATACCGTGCAACCATGTGATGGTAAGCCCCATGTATTGTAATATGATTGGTCACTAGTCGACGAGTTTCCATTAAACATCCTAAGATGGTAGTCTCATGAGCCCGAAATGGTGGTACGGGACCTATGCCTGAACTGTTGGCCTACGCTAGGCCACGTGCTCTCCATAGTGACCTTGAGCTTATTTAAAACTCACTGATTATAACTGGATAAATAATGGTTTGGCTAATCATGCATACATGACACAGACCAACGTCTATCGCTAGGCAGTCGTTAGGCCGCACTTAGTATGCTTTCGCTGACGACTAGCCTCTGTCCGACTGGATGTTTTTCTCAGGTCGTGATTCGCATTCCCCACGGTTAATCCCCAGGACGTTAATTGCGCATTTGCATGGGCGACGAGCCCAAATTCTGCACGGATGAGCAACCCCGGGGCGTGACTGCATTCACGCATCCATGCATCTAATAAGACCTGCATAATGTATTGTTTTGTATGTTTTGATTTATAACTATGCTTACATAATGTGGCGGTGTGTAATCTTGAGAGAAATTCACACTGAGTTGGCCACTCATCCATCAAAAAATATAACCATACAGGTAGCACAGGTGGCTTAAGTGATATGCAGGTTCAGACTGATGAGGTGCCGTTATAGTGGTCAAGGACATGTGATTGTACCTATCAAGGAAGCTGCGCGATCTTGTGGCTTTAGTTTTTGCTTCATATGCTTTTAATTTTCTCATGTGTGTAATCTTGCATTTATTATTGTGGAGACATTGGTTTGTATAAGTCATTATGGGCACTCTCTTGTGTACTCTAAATGTAATTGTAATTTTTTTCTATGCTGATTTGTCTACTCTACACTCATCTGCTTACTCTGATAAAAGATAATTATTATATCTGACCATCCTTTAAGGTTAACACTTTGATTTTTAGGACATGGGTCATATACTCGGGTCCTGAAAAGTTGGGGCGTTACATATAAATCTTAAGTGAATCGAAACAATGAGGATTGAACTTTTAATGTTGAAAATTTATCAAGGGCCGCAAAAGTCTTAGATCAAGCTGGCATTTGTGTTTTCGATTCATGCAGATCTGTGTGACCTTATGAATAAATTAGATGACAAATTAACATCATTGTTGGCTTAAAGAAGGTTTCAATGGTGGATGTCATTGTGCCCATTGTTTCTCATAGTGTGGTCCATTTGAGGTTTGGATCAGTCTTGTTTTGGGCTCATGTCTTAAAATGAACTGTAAAAATGGATGGACGTGCAAATAGAACACGTACATCATGGTGAGGCTCATAAAGCTTTGACACCAGCTAGCTGGCTGGTGCTAGGTTCACCCGCTAAACGACGTCCCATACTATACCATGCCTAACCTATGTGTTGGGTGCCTAGCTTCCAATCTTCAAGGTAAGCGGAAGTTAGGACAAGGTTTAATTTCTCTGCTTTCTGACCTCTCTCATGGTTCCGATCAGGGTTGATAGTTCTTGCCTAATCCAATCAATTATGGGCTAGAATCTCCCCTTACCTCAATGGGTAGACAGAGTGATCCATAGCTCAAGTGGTAGATAGAGTGAAGATATCTCCTTTCAACACTGAGGTCTTGGTATGAATTCCCTGGTGGGGGTGGCTAATAGTGAAGTATGTACTGACAGTGTACTAACAAGCTAACCAAGAAAAAAAATAAAAAAAATTCTCACCTTGCCTCCATCTATTTAAAAATTCATTAGTCTAGCTCAACCCAACCCAACCAATTTAACTCTAAATGAGTCACTTAATAATGGCTTGTATTTAATTGACATGACCCAACACATCGGGGCTAAGGTTTAATGAACCATGTAGATCGTAGCCTGGACAGTGGATATGTATTTACTTCTTCTTTCTTTATTTTTATTTTTTATTTTTTATTTTTTATTTTTGAGTTTTAGGTGGGGTGGTCTTAGGCAAACCAGTAATAATTTATGTGGGTACAAGTCCCATTGGGTAGGGTTTAACCGAAGCCCAACCTATTTACTTACTGGAGTTGTATTTCTAGTCCAAGTCTAAAGCCATCACCCATTAGCATGGCTTAAACCCACCTCAAAAGTGGGTCGGACCAATTGACCAGTGAGGCCACTTGACCCATTGCCACCCTATGGATGATACGACTTAAGAGTTAGCTAAGCTAGCTAGTTGCAGCAATACAAGGACATGTCTCCTCTCCTCGTGGCAAAAGCAACATAAATCCCTATGAGGGCTACCATGATGTAAGTCAACCAGTCGACCTAGTTGTGTCACTACAATGACAATTGACACAAGTCATCTCCTCCTGGCACAAGCAACATAAATTCATGTGGGGTTCATCATGACGTATATGTAACATCTAAACCATCCATCACCTAAGCCAACCCATTTTAAAAGGTAAGCCTGAGAACCATGTTGATCTAAAACTTAAGTGAGCCACATTATAGGAAAACATGAGAGTTCCAAAAGCCCATTTTGATGTTTACATGATATCTAACTATCTTCCTGAAGGTTAAATGGAAAATTCAAATATTTGCTTTACGTAAGATTTCAATGGGTCTTCCAAATATTTGAAAGGTGTGCATCGTATCCCACTGTTCACTTTGGTTTAGTTGTGTACGGGCTTAATTTCTAGTATTGAGTCTTATTAACGGTCATTTAGTGCCACCGATTCAGGGAGATTTGAAGATATTATAAGTCTATGGGGTCATTTGGCAAGGTGGATTACTGTGTATTCCAAAGTTAAGGGGATTTCAAATCCTTACCTTTAGTAAGTTTTGCAATGCCTATTAATCCTCTCTCTCTTATTATTTTTAATAATAGAGTCACATGTGTAAATGTGTCATTGGGCTACTAATTTATTATACACATGGCTTATTAATGATATTCTAAAATAATGAGATTATCAATTGTTGGGGGTTTGCACAGAAGTAAACATGAATCCAATTAAATAATACGAAATCAAACATAAACCAAACATATAGAGAACACATGAATTTTACGTGTAAAATTATTCACGGGAAAAAACCACAGCATAAAGCGATAAACAATACACTATAAAAAGCAATATTACAAGATATGAATGGACTCACCAATCAGAACAACTCCAAATACCATCATTAAAACTCTAATAATGCTCTTGAACCCTTAGAAACATCTTAAAGAACCCTTACATTGTCATTATCCTGATTACACTAAGTATATGTACTACCGTAATTGAAATAAAAAACAAATCATGCACTTATGCAGAACTGTGCGTGCCTTTGATGAGAGCTTCGATGGCTTCGACACCCATCGAAGACCAATTGATGACATTGAAGATCCATCGATGCCATTGAGTAGCAACTTCCAAAACTCTCCAGCAACTAACTATGATTTTTTTTTTTAGATTTTCTCGATGGGATCAAGCATCTGTCGATGGCATCGACGTTATCTTACTTGATGTGATCAAGTAGTCTGTTAATGGCATCGACAAACCTTGTGACAAATAAATTAAAGACATTAGACAACAATCTCTATCAAGTCTTTAATCTTCACACTCCATTGCTCCTTGCCACTACCATATCTAATTGCCTTCCATAATAGCTTCATCGTCACTTCTCATGGACAATCCATCATAAGCATTCACCGAGTACATAGAAGTTGCATAGAATTTTAACTTCTCTGCAGGAACCACCTTCGTAAGTATGTTAGAAGGATTCATACCTCATTCCTTAAGTAAATGTCGGATAAAATGATGATGCACATCAATATGTTTAGTACGTGAGTGATAAATATAATTTTTTATCAAATTAATCATGCTTTCACTATCACAGTTAACTGACATAGTCTCCTGCGAAAGCTCCAACTAATTTATCATTTTCTTCAACCAAACTCATTCTTTGAACACTTTTGTCACTGCTATATACTTAGCTTCAGTTGTGGAAAGTGCCACCATAGACTGGAGTTTTGACATCCAACTGATTGCTCCACTCTTTAATACAAATGAGTAACTAGAAGTTGACCTTCTATTATCTACACTGCCTACGTATTCCGAATCAACATATCTTATCAATTTGTCCTTTGACTTTTCAAACGTCAAGACGTAGTCCACTGAACATCAAATATACCAAAGTAACGATTTCACTACCTCTAAGTATTGCTTTTTGGGGTTAGTCATGTATCTGCTAACAACACCCACTACACGTGAATTATCTAATCTCGTAGAGACCATGATATACATCAAAGTACCAATAACGTTCGAATAGAGTGCACAAGACATTACTTACTTTTCTTCATATATAGTAGAAAATTATTCAGAAAAAAGCTTAAAGTGACCATTATGGGATGTGTTAGCCGGTTTCACCTTGTCCATATCGAACTTAACCAATACATTCTCAAGGTATATATTCTGCATGTGATAACTATAGCATACTCCTTTATTTGTCTCTTTGAATATATATCTATATCGAGGATCTTCTTTACAGGCCTCAGATCTTTCATTTCAAATGTCTCCGACAACTAAGCCTTTAACGTATCGATTTCAGACATGCTATGGCTGGCGATAAGCATGTCATCTATGTACAATACTAGTGCAATGAACTGTTTGTCATCCAATGTATTGAAATAGACACAATGATCATACTCATTCCTAGTAAACCTCTAACTTAACATGAAAGTGTCAAATTTTTTATACCATTACTTAGGTGACTGTTATAGGTCGTATAACGATATTCTAAAACTAAAAACTTTATTCTCAGCCCCATTTACCTCGAACCCTTTTGGTTGCTTCATGTAAATCTGCTCCTCCAACTCCCTATGTAGGAAAGAAATCTTCACATCCATCTTTTTCAATTCTAGATTGTATTGAGCAACTAACGCCAATACAAATCTGATAGACACCTGCTTAACCACGGGTGTGAAGATCTTACTGAAGTTAACACCCTCATTCTACGCATACCTTTTCGCGACCAATCTTGCTTTATATATATCATGCTTATTTTTAAAAATCTACTTGCAATCGATTAATTTTAAATCCATTGGAAGCTCCACCAGCTCTCATATCTCATTCTTATGCGGAGAACCCATCTCATCATGCATGATCGCCATCCACTTCTTAGCATCAAAACTATTTAATGCTTCCGGTAAGGAAGATGGATCTCCCTCATTTGTAAAGAGGACGAATGCAATATTCAAGTCATCCCTGTATTTGATTGAAAATCTATGATCTCTCAACGGATTTTTTCTGACAGGTGGTTGCTCCACATGCTCTTGTACCTTTGTTTGCAGCTTAACTTCAACCTATGTCTCACCCCTTCAATTTTAATGTCGATCACAGTCAATTTTTTTAGTTACTTGTCTTCGTCCTTGTAGAATAAGAAATCCTCATCGAATCTGACGTTGCGACTCAAAGTGATTTTTCGATTGACTTGGTCAAACAGTCTATATCCTTTCACACCATCACCATATCTCACAAAGGTAAGTTTTTTTCTCTTTGATCTAGCTCTCTCTCTCAATTGACAGTATATTAGAATAAGTGTTGAAGCTAAATACACACAACCCTGAGTAGTCAACATCATGACTGCTTCATACTTCTTTAGAAATTTTACAGTCTATCAGCTTAGATGGGGACTTATGTACCAAATAATAGGCTATGTTCAAGGCTTCAGTCCACAACTCCTTACCCAACCCAACATTAGTCAACATGCTTTGGGCTCTCTCTAAGAGAGTCCGATTCATACTTTCCACTACACTATTCTGTTCACGTGTGCTTCATTGTATTGTGCCTTATAATCCCCTCCCCCCCCCCCCCCTAAATCTTTAGAAAATTGATTAAATTCCTTTGAAGTGAATTCAACTCCATTTTTTGCCCTTAGAACATTCAATTTCTAGTATGTTTGCTTCTCAACCATTATCTTCCACACCTTGAATATGACAAATACATCGGATTTATTTTTTAGAAAATAAACCTATACTTTGCCAGAGTAGTCACCTATGAATGAGATAAAAAATGACAAACCTCTAGCGGAAACGATGGGTGATGGGCCCCGTACATATGAATGCACATACTCAAGCACTCCTTTACATACATGATTTCCAATATTAAAAGTTATTTGTGATTATTTTATCATAATACAATGTTCATATATAAAAAAAATCAATGCTTTTAAAAACAGGAATTAGGCTACGATCAGATAAGTATATTCATCTCGCGCTCACTCGTGTGGCCCAGACGAGCATGCTACAAATGTACCGATGTGGACTCCACTATAGACACTGCAGTTCCACCCGATATAGTATTCCTGATCAACTTGTAAATGTTGTTATTCCTCTGTACTTTCATAACTATGAAAGCCCCTTTAGAAACTTTACGGATCTGATCAAAACTAGTGAACTCGCACCCAAGTGATCTAGTGCCCCAAGAAAGATAAGATTCTTCCTGAGGTCAGGAACGTGTTTTACATTTGTTAGGATACACTCTATGTAAGACCCGTATCTTGGTCCGTACCTTTTCGTACACTTTCGCGGTCTTACCGGTCGAATTCCGGCAACCTTCGACCCTTAATCGATATGACGCGTGACCCTGATTCATATGCCGACAACTTGAGTTGACTCAACCCGAGACCAATACCATAGCGACCGCGCTGTCGTTGCGGTTCCGATACCGCGACTCGCGCGCTGAGGCGATACCCTGGTCAAGAGATATGGGCCAACGTTCGGTGCGAGAAAACGTCACGCGTTGCGAAAACTAAGAAAATCTCTACGATGTGTCACATCAATCACATCAATCCCATCAATCAATCACCCATCAATCCATCACATGTCAAGTACACATCACTTTATTCCATTTTTCCAAGCAACCACAAAAGTCTTCATCTCCCATACATCTCTTACATAAAAAGCCACCAAAGTCTTCACCACCCATACCTATCTTACACAAAAGCCTCAAAAGTCAAAGATTTCTTACACAACCATTACTCACCTATCCATCCATCACTCTCTCTCTCTCCCTTTACATCACTCTCTCTCTTTCTCTCTTTCTCATTTCAAAATTTCCAAGCAACAAAAAAAATTCCATGAGATCCCATGTATGGAAATTCTCAAGCTTCCCTAAACTCCAAGTGGCCCACCTTCCTACCCCAAAATCTCTCATCTCACCCCTCCATTCTTCATCTTAACCATTGAAGTTGAAGCTAAGGTGCCAAGGAACCCCTAGGAGCGAGAAGATCGGACGGTGGGTGCCTCTATAGGGTAGTTTTACTTGATTTTATGGTGGACCAAGTGAGGCCCACCGATCCATGGTGTGGATCTCACTTGGGACCCTTATTTGTGGCCGATGGACCTCTTGGATCATCATGATCCTTCCATGATGGGGCCATTCTCCATGGACCCCATCATGATGTTTATTTTTATTTAGAAAGGTCATTTAGACCGTCCATATCGGTGGAGAATGGATCTCCACCGTTGATTTACATTTTCAATGGTCCCACATGCAAGGGATCCATTTATTGTATAATTTTCTTGTAAGGGAGGGCCCATAATGTCGGGGTCCCTCCATCACAAGCCGTGTCCCACTCTCCATGTCTCTCTCCCTCTCTCTTTTATTTATTTTATTTTATTTTATTTTATTTTATTTTATTTTAGGCAATAGGATTGTGTGGCCCACTTGAATGGATCCCACCTTGAGATTATTTTATTCAAATTTTTATTCATGTGGGGCCCACCATGTACATTGAATCCACTCATCACCCATCAGTGGTGGCACACTTCATCAGGGCCCACCTCTCTCAAAAAAAAAATTTATTAAAGCCGTCCAGCGTCTGGGACGCTGGACGTTTCAAAGGAAAAAGAAGAAAAGGGAAAGAAGAATAGAAGCCTTTGGTGGCCCATTGCTTAGGCCCCATCATGATGTATTTACACAATCCAAGCCGTCCAACCTCTTACCTACAACATTTTAGCTGTTGCGTAGGAGTTTGGGGCTGATTGGAAGATCTGGTGGGCCATAGCATCGAAGAACTCATCACTACCATTCAAAGATCTTTTTTTTTGGTTTATTTCATTTTCTATCATCAAATAAATTCAAACTTTAGGCTCTTTGGACTTGTTTCGAGCCAGGGAAACCAATGAATGGTGTGGATTTAGGTGGTGTGGACCCCACCTTCGAAAATCCTCAAAACTCAGGATTTTTCAAAAAAAAAAAAAGAAGGAGAGAAGAAGCTACGCTGCTGTGTCAGAGCCGCTTCACGGCGGGCGGGCGGCTGGCTCCCACGGCCTCTAGCCGTGGGCCCCACCTTGATGTTTTTATGCCATGCAAACCGTTCATCAGGTGGGCCACCCCCTACAGTGGCCCCCCTCCAAAGATCAGACTGATTCGATACTCAGGTGGCCCACATCATAGGAAACAGTGTGAATGGACGTCTGCCATTGAAATTTTATTTGGGGCCCACAGAAGTTTTGAATCAAGCTGAAATTCATGTTTTCCCTTCATTCAGGCCCGGGGAACCTGATGAACGAGCTGGATGGCATCTGGGAAGTGTGGTGGGCCCCACATGGGACCCACAAGTGGTGCACGTGCCTTAAGACCACCGTCCAGTGGACGGTGGCGCCCACCTTAATGTTCCAGCGGACGGTGGAGCCTTCCTTGTTGGGTGTGCCTCGCCTGGCCGGCGGTAGTGGGACCCACCATGATGCCTGTAGTGCATCCAGACCGTCCGTCCACTTGATGAGATCATTTTAAGGCTTGAGCTAGTGGTGAGATGGACCATTCATATATGGGTTAGGCCCATTTGATTTATGAAATGTTTATGGGCTAGGCCCATTTGATTCATCTAAGGCCTATGAACTTGGGCCCACCTGATATGTAAAGCCTATGAGCTTAGGCTTACTTGATATTTAAGGCCTATGGGTTTAGGCCCACTTGATATGTCCCAATTCCATAGGAATAGTCCCATTTGATGTGTTACAAGTCCATGGGACTAGGCCCATTTGATGTACTTCAAGGCCCAGGTAATTGGACCCTTTTATTGAAATTTAAAGCCCATAGAAGTAGGCCATTTGATATATGCAAGGCCTACGGGTTTAGGCCCATGTAATGTACCATAAGGCCTAGGGGTTAGGCCCATTTGAACCCATGTTTAGGTCTATGGGTTGAGGCCACTTGATCTACATATAGGGTCCAATTGGTGTGGCCCATTGGTCAGATATAAGACCCATGTGACTAAGCTCATTTGATGTAATCTAAGGCCCACGGGTTTGACCCATTGCAATGCACATAAGACCTATTGGTGTGGCCCATTTATGTAGCCCATCTGATGAATAAAAGGCCCATAGGATATGGCCCATTCGATATATATGTAAGGTCCAATGGGAAGAACCTACGGTCCATTGCAATGTGTAAATCCATTACAGACTAAGTACCGATGTTTACAAAGATCGTGCCTTGGGAGCAATGTTGGTTTGACGTCCACATTGCGAGGGTAATGTTGGTTGGATGTCCACATTACAACTCCCTTTAGGGCCCATTACTAGGTCGTACTTATTGTGTATAGGCCGTCCAGGTCCTTCTGCATTATAAGATAGTTCATTTTATTATAACATGTTTAGTACAGTTCCATGACTCATGATCATATGCATCATATGTATGCTTGACGTGAGAATTGTCTGATCATAGCATTTGCCTTCGGACAGGTTGTTTATGGGCTCCCGGTTAGGCGGTGTTGCCCTACATGAGCGCACGATATGCGCAGGATTGGTTGCATGACTGGATAGCGTGATTCATGCATTCCACATTGTGTGACATGGTTATTGTACGCCCTAGCGACATCAGGGCCATAGCCTCCACAGACAGATCGTGGTTGGCAGGATTGGATACCGAAAATCTTATTTTACATGGGGTACTATAGATATCCCTGGGTGAAAGTTTCTAAATCCTTATGGTACCAAGAGGTTGCTCCAACGTCTAGACCGAGTGGGTAGATGAGCGCTGAGTGCCGATTACCAGACGGTTACGCTCTCCACTATGTCGTGGTCGGTTGGAAGGGGGTGCGGCCTTACCCACCCGAGTATAGGGGGCAATGCTAGGCTGAGTTTGACCAGCTCGAGGAATGGGTCCGCTATCGACGAGTCACGCCCGATATTGACAGACGGATAGTGAGGTTTTTTCCACTTACCTTATTGCACGCGATGTGGCGGCAATCTGGTTTAGAGTGTACTAGACCCCGGTGATATTTCATATTTGGAGCTATATTGATGTATGGACATAGATGAGGATCTGTATGCTTGAGTTGCATTGCACATCGCATGGCCTTGGGGTGGCCGATACCATTCATGTCTTGCATCGCATAAGCCTTGGTACGGCTCATGATATTATGGTTCCATCTGCATATTCTGCATTACTCTGTCATTGCATGTTCATGTTACTACCTTGCGTACACACTTTCACCACCCTTTAAGCTTTCTGTAAGCTTATGCACGACCGTTGCGTGCAGGTGACGCTGGATCGTAGCAGCGCTGAGGCAGGAGTACGTTACAGAGCATTTTGGAGTTTTTGTTCTTCTTTGCCATTGTATTCCCTTTTTTTCTCATTGTACTTGTAAAGTTTTTGATCATATTGGAAATGTAATGGAGTTCTTGGTTGTTGTTTGTGGGTTATGCCTTTGGTTATGCTTATTACAAATCAAACTGATGTTGAAAATCCTCCTCGTAGCATCCCAGGATCGGAACCTGGCGAATGGGAGCTAGGAGCCGAGAATGGGGTTCTACGGAGGCTGTCGGCGCCGGATTCGGCGATCGGGAATTTTGTGAGCCCGGTTTCTGAGTTTGGGGCGTGACACTCTACCCCATTGAACATCCTGATGCATACTAAACCGATACCAATCACCTATAGGTAATGTAATTTCCCATAAAAACCTATCTACCATCATTTTTACTATAATTGGTAAACCAATTTGTATGAGAAGTCATGTGGTACGAGGCTTTCGAATCGAAAATTTAGTCATTACTGAGGTAACCAGATTTGGATGTTGTCAAGACATCACCACCATCACCTCATCGTTAGATTGCACTGTATTGGCCTCTTTTGTCGTATTATCAGCTTTTCTCCCTTCCGAGCCTTAGGATTCCGACAATCATTTTTCATATGTCCTGTCATCTTATAATTCCTATACTTCACCTTGTCATTCTCTTTCGATTTAGACTACGGTTGAGAATTACCCTTTTCTTATTCATAATTCTTTTCCCTATAACCAATGCATCTATAGAGGTACCCTCGCTACTGTCTTTATTTCTTAGCTGATTCTCATGAAGGGTTGAGATAATAGTTTCACGATCAATGATATCCTTATCATGGATCAGCATGTCTATCAGATTCTTAAAAGATGGTGGAAAGAATTCAAGAAAATTAATGCTTGATCTTCATCTTCGATCTTAACCTCCACATTTGTCAGTTTACAGAGCAATTCATTGAAAGTGCTTATGTGTTTATTAATATCTAATCCCTCTGTCATCTTAAGGTTGAAGAATTGTTTCTTAAGATATAGACGACTGCTCGAGTATTTCTTCATGTACAAACTGTTTAGTTTTGTCCATAACCCTTTATAAAGAACATTGATGTTGAAGTTAATTCAGGACATTATAGAGAACATTGTCCACTAGGCACAATTGAATTGAGGTTGTAGCCTCTCATTAAGTTCATTCCACTCTTCATCATTCATAGATGCAGGACACTTCTTCTTACCAAGGAGAGCATGTTGCAATCCTTGTTGAACTAAAATGCCTCTCATCTTCACCTTTCATAGTTCAAAATTATTTTTATTGGTGAACTTCTCTATTTCATACTTCACATTAGATCATTTCATTAACATGTTTCAAATTATAACTCGAAACCCCAATGTTAACTCTGATACCACTTATTGAGGGTCGTGCAAAAGCAAACTCGAGTCCAATCAAATAAGACGAAATCAAACATAAACCAAATATATAGAGAATACACAAATTTTACATGGAAAAAATCACCCATGGGAAAAAGCCACGGTATAAAGTGACAAATAATCCACTATGAAAGCAATATAACAAGATATGGATGAACTTACCAATCTGAAGAACTCCATAAACCCTCCTTGAAACTCTAGTAATACTCTTGAACCCTTAGAAACGTCTTAGAGAACTTTTACCTTGCCATAATTCCAATTACACCTAATATATATACTACCTCAATTAACATAGGAAACAAATCGCGCACTTACGCAGAATTGTGCGCGCCTTCGACGAGACCTTCGATAGTATCGACATCCATTGAAGACCAGTTGATGCCATCGAGTAGCAACTTCCGAAACTGTTTAGCAACCAACTAGGATTTATTTATTTATTTATTATTATTATTTTTTTTTGAATTTTCTTGATGGGATCGAGCATTTGTCGAAGGCATCAACATCATCCACATCTGCTTGATGGGATCTAATGGTATGTCGATGACATCAACAAAACATGTGACAGATAGATTTAAGACATTAGATAGCATCAATGGCATCACTAAAATTTTATTAATAGAACAAACATAGCGGTCCATATACTTGTCATGTAAATCAATGGTTAAAAAATACTGGTTAGTTGCTTGATTGTGATCCTATGCTTGTGGCCTATTCAAGACTTAGAATTTCATCATTTTTTGTCAAAGTACACATTTCAATGGGCTTATTATAATCATTGCGTCAAACATCACATATTTACACTAAAAGGGATATTAAAGTTGATTTAGTAATTAAATTCAAAATTTTATAAATATACTATGTAATTTAAGTGTATAAATGTTTTTGGATTAAACAGGCTTATAAATTGAGAGTGCCAAATACAACCAGAAATTCTAAATCCAAGGCATTTTAAATCCAGACGATTTCCAATTCAGGTATTCCTAATATATGGTGCCAAACACAAGGCTAAGGGAATTTCACACACAAAAAATAAAAAATAAAAAATCATGATGGTCCCCACAGGTATTTATAGGGTGAATCACCGCTAAGCATATCAGTGTGACATCACTTATGCACCAAATATCACTTTACACGCGGCTGAGAATCTTGACCTTAGATGGCACTTTACCAATCTTGACCTTGATCAGCCTTAGGCCTGTGGTGCTATGCGCTATCAACAAGAGCTGCAAGTTGGTTTACCAAATCCGAGTTGGGTTCGGTTGCTAGGGTCCTTGGGTCAGATCAGGCTGGAAAATATTTTACAGAAAATAGCGTTGGATTCTAGTCCAGACAGTTGGGTCGGCGAGGGTTGAGGATAGGGATTTGAGTTGTTGAGTTAGTAACTTCGGGTTGGAATTCGGGTCAGACTATGTCTCGATTGGCTGCCTCGACCTGACCCAGCTCGCCCAAGTTGCAGCCCTACCATCAACCCCTGTCAAGCTACGTGCTTCGGAGCCTCTTCATCCTAGACGGGAGGTGCTTGGGGGTGTCAATAGGCCGGGCTCAGGCCTGAAAATTCAAAAATTTAAATAGGGCCAGCCCGACGTGGCCTAAAACAGTTCAAAATCCAGCCGAGACCTACCACATGCCTGGCCCGTTGACAGCCCAAGAGGTTCTAACTACCGTTCAGGTGACCCCCAAAGCCACTTCTCTCCATGCTATTAAGAGCATGTTTGGGAGCATGGTTTTGAAACCCCTAGATTTGGAACCCTAGATTTGAAATCCGTTTATTGTGTTTGGCACCTGGATTGAGAATTAATTTTAATCCAAAAGCAGCTATTCATAATATATTTGTAAGGGTTTAAATTTAATTACTAAATCAACTTTAATATCTCTAATTGGTGAACTTACGTAAATTTTTATACAATGGTTGTAATAAACCGACTGAAATATATTTTGTAAAAAAATGTTGAAATTTTAAGTCTCAAATGGGCCACAAGCACAAGATCATGTCCGAGTGACTAACCAATAATTTTTAACTATTGATTTACATGGACACTGTTTGGACAATGTTAATTGTCAAATTAAAATAATTATAATGATGCAATTGATAATCTAATTATTTTAAGATATCATTAGTGGACTGTGTCCAGTAAATTAATAATCTAGTGATACACATGTCATATATGCAACTATGGGAATGATTTTAGATGTAATCCAATGTCTTACTTTGGGCGGATTCCCTCCTCCCCCAAGTTACCTTATGGTGCCAAACTACCCCTAAGCATTGGTCACTACATGTGCCCAGAGTCATGAGCCATCCAACTTTGGATCAGCAGAACTAGGAGCTTAAAACCATAGCCCATGGCCGAACTAACTCCCATATCATGTAAAAGTCGCATACGTGTACCTAAATCCACGCCATAAAAAAAGTGCGACGATCGTACACTTGTAAAAGATAAATAAAATAGCGTAATAATTCAAAAATAAATCCGTTTCTATATACAAATCAACTTCCAAAAGAAAAAAACCATTTTTTTTTTTTTCGGTTTTTCATCTGCGGCCTTCAAAATTTCGAAGCCCTGAGAATGTAATTTCTAGTGGGAGCAGAACCAAATACGACCACAACCGAGACGTAGAAAGTAACCACAGCGCTTATCCAAAACGCCGACACAGAAACCAACCCCTCTTCCTTCTCCCCATCAAACATCCTCCCTGACGCTACCGGAAAACTCGCCGCCTTCTGACACCCCTCGCCAGAAAATTCCACGCACAGGTCTGGGTTCCCGGCAAACGCTCCCGGGAACCTCCAAAACCTCCGCCTACCCGGCACTGATCCAGACAAGCAGTTGTAGGAAAGATTCAAAAACTTCAAATCCCTGAGGTCGGAGATGCTGGCCGGGATCTGACCGGACAATGAATTATGCGATAGATCCAAGCTCTTCAGATTTCCCATCTTCTCCAGACTCGCCGGAATCTGACCCACAAGGAAATTATAAGACAGATTAAGATACTCCAATCCCCGTAAACCGATCAAACCCGCTGGAATCTCTCCACGGAGTGAATTTTCCGATAAATCGATCCTGATCGCCGATCTGAGATCGTAATCAAAACCCAATTCACGGGTTCTGACCAGAGTAACGAAAACCCTCATTCCATCGCCGTTGAGTTCGCCGGCATGGAGAATTATTCGGCGGTTGAAGCTCGAGCTAACATTGAAATCGCCGTCCGGTATGAATCCGGAGAAATTGTTGCCGGATAGATCAAGCAATTGGATCGATTCGAATGAGAATATCCAATCTGGCAGAACGCCATTGAAATCGTTGCGGGCGAGTGATAGGAACCGCAGCCTCGTCCATTTGAGGATTGCGTCGTTCAATTCCCCAGCCAGATTGTTGCCGCTCAGATCGACTATTTCGAGCGATTTGCACCCCGCCAGCGGCAGCGGGATCTCGCCGGAGATCTTGTTGTTGCTGAGATCTAAGATCTTTAAGCTGTCCAATGCGTCGAGCTCCGGCCGAAGGATTCCCGAGAGATTGTTGTTGTTGAGCTTCAATTCCAGCAGCTGGAAGCAGCCGACGAGGCTCAAAGGAATTGATCCTGATAGAGAGTTGTACGAAAGATCAATTGCTTGGAGATAAGTTAGGTTTCCGATGGTCGCCGGGATCTCTCCCAAGAGCTGATTGTGAGAGAGAAATAGAGCTTGCAAGCTCTTGATCTCCGTAATTCCCATCGGAATTTCACCCGAGAATCGATTGTGAGAGAAATCAAGAAGGATCAGCCCTGATTTGTCAGACGTCTCTGCAATTTTCATCGGGAGAGCACCGGAAAGCTCGTTCCAGCTCAGGTCCAGAACGAGAAGCGAGTCGGAGAATATAAGCCGCGGAGATGTAGCGTAATTCAAGCCGTTGGATGAGAGATTGAGGACCATCAATGATCGCAGCGACGAAATGCAGGTAGGGATACCGCCAACAATTGAATTGTTGGCGAGATTGAGGGTGGAGAGAGATTGAACCGAAGCCGGAAAACAGGGAAGAGTTCCAGAGAGAGAATTTGAAGAGAGGCTGAGGAAGATCAGCTCCGATCGATCAAAGTCTTGAAGAATTCCACGCAATAGGTTGCTCGAAAGATCTAAATGCTGCAGTGATCGGAGGTAGATCAAGCTCTCCGGAATCTGTCCCTGGAATGAATTCGATCCGAGATCGAGCTTTCGAAGATGAGATGAGAAGTTCCCCATCCAATCAGGAATCCGACCGCCGAGATCTAGATTCTCGGCGAGGAGAAGCTCTTCGAGATGAGAAAGATTCGACAGTTGGACCGGGATCTGGCCGGAAAACCGGTTCTTGCTGAGATCTAGGGTTTTGAGCACTCGGAACTCGCCGAAACAGGGCGGAATCAGGCCGTAGATGTTGTTTTGGGAGAGGATTAGGGTTTTAAGCAGCGGAAGCTTGCAGAAGCTCGGATGGATGGATCCGGAGAGATTGGAGCGGGAGAGGTCGACTCGGGTGACCCGGCCGGTCCGGTTCGAGCAGGAAATCCCGGTCCAGGCAGTGCAGTTGGAACCGGTCCAGGTAGAAAGGGTAAGTTTCGGATCGGTGAGCCATGACCTGAGTTTGAGAAGCGAGTCTTTGTCCTGGGAATGGAAATCGGAAGCGTTTCGTCGGGTATCGGCAGCGGCTGTCAGAGAGAGTAGCAGTAAAATAAGTGAAAGTCTATGGGTAGAATTGGGATTTTTGAAATGAGAGATTGGTAAGGAGTCTGGAGGTTTGGTGGAGTAGATGCTTCTGGATTTTTCCATGAAAGATGGGGTTTTTGTAGTCTCAGAGAGAGAGAGAGACAGAGAGAGAGAGAAGTGAAAGAGAGCTTTGAAATGGAGTGCAGGAGATTGTCATAGACGATTAGAAGACCGACATTCTCTTCGGGAGAAACGAAAGGGATTTGGCATCGGCGCCATTAAAAGGCAGTGTAGAGAAGACATTTTTTTTTAACCCCCTTTCTATCTTGTTTCTTCTTTTCGTTTTCCCAAGAAAAGGAGGAAGGAAAACAAAGGGTACTGATACTCAGACCCATATTTTTGTGAATGATACTCCCCTTTTTTACTATTGGTGGTGGAAGAGAAACAATTTCGTACTATGGTAATGCTAAAGTAAAAGAAAGGAGGTCGATGTATGAAAATGCAGGATATAAATATCATCAAGGTTCTTTCGGCACATTTTGTTTAATCCCACTAGGGTTGATGCTGGAATCGATCCTTCCTGCTTTTTGCATCACAAATGTATACCGTTGAAAGAACTAAGCAAATTATTTGATACTCGTCTGGCGTATGATCCTTCATTTAATGGTATAATTAGATTTTTTTTAAAAAAATAAATTACATGCTCAAAAATTTAGTATTGAATAAACATTTAAAACTCTGCATATCCACGAGAGCAACAGAAATAAATAAACCAAATTTTATTTAGAAAAACTTTCAAAAGATATTTGAAAAATAGCTAGGGAATAGCGTAGCAGCCACTGCGACTCCACTTCCCAACTATAGACTCACTCCGAGCCTACAAGGCAAGTGCAAAGATCCTGCAACAGGGTGGACGACTGAATTCCCTCAAACAAGTCAAGGCTTTGAACAACAATACGACTAGTTACTGTAGCAGCGGTAGCCCCGACCCAGGCAGCAGAGCAAATGGTCCAAGACCCCCTTAAGCCCTCTAACGCACCTGCTGCCTCCCAAAGGAACTAGCAACTTAAATCAGCAAAGTCGGTTTCTTCTCATATCTCTGGTACTGCAGCCCTACCAACTCCGACCTCCGTCATGAGCTGGACAGGAAAAAGCGCGACAAGACTCCCAAGGTAACCGTTGAGGCTATGGTCGAAAGCGGTGGTCCATGGGAAGCCAAGCTAAAGGACCTGCACAGCTAGATTGGAGATATATGACAAGCCTACAGTGCAAATGCTCCGACCATAGTAGAAGCAATACTAGAGGAAACTGAGCCTCCGTTTACCACTGATATCATGCAGGTGCAACTACTGCCAAGGTTTCGCATGCTACAGATTGCCTAGTTTTCAGGAAGCCAAGCATTTGGAATCGTTCAGGTTCTGGATGGAGCTCCATAATGTATCTACTGCAGTCACATGCTGCACGTTTCCACTAACCCTAACAGGAGCAGCTCGGAAGTGGTTTAGACAGTTGAAACCATAGTCGATTAATTCTTTCTCCTAGCTCGGTAAAGTCTTTATCACTAACTTTATCGGAGGAAAGGAAAGACTTAAACTAGCCTCTCAACTCCTCCTTATCATTTAAAGGGAAGGTGAACTATTGAAAGACTACATCAAGCACTTCAAGCTTGAGGTGATGCAAGTACGGGCACATTTTGAAGAAATTTCTCTGACCACGATAATGGGAGGCCTAAAATATGAGAGGTTTCTCTTCTCACTAGATAAAAACCCCCCGACGACGATGACTGACCTTCTGAACAGAGCATAGAAGTATTTAAATGTCAAGAAAGCTTCCCGCCTACAAAAAGTCACGCCAGAATAAGGGAACTGCGACCAAAGACTGACGGCCTAAGGAAGAGCTCGGCTCGGCCAGCAAAAGCATTAAGGAGGAAGGAAGACCAACTGCAAGGAAGTCAACGTCCGAACAAGTGGTCAGACAATAGGTTCAGTATGTACACTCCCCTCAACAAGATGCCC
This sequence comes from Magnolia kwangsiensis, assembly GCA_037074715.1. Taxonomy (NCBI): domain Eukaryota; kingdom Viridiplantae; phylum Streptophyta; class Magnoliopsida; order Magnoliales; family Magnoliaceae; genus Magnolia; species Magnolia kwangsiensis. The sequence goes on from CM073574.1 coordinate 78,186,457, forward strand.
GAGCAAGTCCTTATGAAATTCCAATACAAGTATATTCTCAAGTGGTCGAGCAAGATGAAGTCCGGTGCTGATAAATGAGACAAGCAAAAATATTGTCATTTTTATCGAGATCGCGGCTACTCGATGAGCGACTGTTTTGACCTTAAGGAAGAAATCGAAGCACTCATTCACAATGAGTATCTCTGAGAATATTTCAGCAAAAGAGGAGATTGAGCTGATTCAAAGAATGAACAACTCATCAACAACGAACCAACCAGAGAAATATGCACTATCTTTAATGGATTGGCTGGCGGAGGGGACTCGAACCGAGCTTGGAGGGCTTACACAAGGAAGATCAGCCACTCCAACTAGGAGCATCAGATCCTCGCCACCAGCAGACCCCTGAAAGAGAAAAAAGAAATATCTTGCGGTCTGACCTTTACCGAAGAGGACGCCCGAGGGATCTATCATCCCCGCGACAATGCACTTGTGGTTACGATGATTATAGTGAACTGCAAAGTGTTTCGAATCTTGGTGGACACTAGAAGCTTGACTAACATCCTCTTCGCAGATGCGTTTAACAAGATTGGAGTTGGACGGTCTCGACTCTGAGTCATTAAAACTCTCCTACACAGATTTTTAGGAGACAGAGTTACACCGAAAGGATCGATTCAGCTCCCGCTCATTACTGGAGACAGGAAGAAACAGGTAACCACCATGATCGACTTTTTAATGGTAGACTGCTCGTCCGTCCATAATGCAATTCTCAGCCAACCATCTCTCAACGCTCTGTGAGCCGTGGTCTTGACATATTATTTCACGATGAAGTTTTCAACCGAGCATGGTATCGGATTGGTCAAGGGGGACCAATATGAAGCTCGACAATACTACACGATGGCACTGAGATCTCAACATGAAACAATGACAATCACCTCCCTAGATGCCCGAGAGGATTCAAGTGAAAGGGGATGATGTCCTATGGAGGACCTCGTGCTCGTCTCGCTTAACAGTTTAGATCTTAGCCAAACAGTTTAGATTGGGTCATCCCTGGCACCTCCATTACAAGATGAAGTTATGAACCTCCCTCGACAATATGCCGATGTATTCACATGGTTTCATCAGAATATGCCTGACATCAACCTGAAGGTCATCATCCACAGGTTAAACGTCTATAACGATCATCGACCGATTCGACAGAAGCGTAAGGTGTTCGATCCCGAACGATATGGCATAATTAGAGAAGAAGTTAAAAAGTTCCTCAAAGTTGGATTCATAGATGATATCCACTATCTGGACTAGATAGCAACGTACTTTTGGTTAAAAAGTTCAATGGGAACTGGCGGGTCTGTGTTGATGACACTGACCTGAACAAAGCCTACCCTAAAGATAGTTTCCCTCTCCCTACGATCGACTAGCTCGTCAATAGCACGACAGGGCATGAACTACTGATCATGGATGCCTATTCAGGCTATAACCAAATTGCGATGCACCTGTACGACAAGCAGAAGATGACATTCATTACCGACAAAGGTCTCTACTGTTACAGAGTCATGCCTTTCGGGTTGAAGAATGCCGGAGCCACATATCAAAGGCTCGTTAACAAGATGTTCGCCCACTAGATCGAGTGATCGATGGAGGTCTATGTAGATGACATGCTCGTCAAGAGCATTAAGGCTATAGATCATGTATCTGATCTCAAGGAGATGTTTATAATCCTTCGAGAATACCAGATGAAACTGAATCCGAGTAAGTGCGCCTTCAGAGTTAGCTCTGAAAAATTCCTCGAATTCCTAGTCAGTCAAAGAGGAATCGAAGAAAACCCTGATAAAATCCAGGCTCTGCTCAATATGAGCTTGCCAAAGACGATGAAAGAAGTCCAACGCCTGACAAGGAAAATTGTTGTACTGAAGCGCTTCGTGTCTCGAGCTACAGATAAGTGTCTTCCTTTCTTCAATCAATTGAAAGGGAAACCAATGGTGGAATGGTCAGAACAATGCGAGCTTTCTTTTAACAACTCAGGTAGTATCTGGGGTTACCACCTTTGCTCTCAAAGCCCGAGCAAGGAGAACCATTACTACTATACTTGGCAGTCTCCGTCGTAACAGTTAGTTCGGCCTTGATTAGGGAACATGTAGAGAAACAACTCTTGGTGTATTACATCAGCAAGGCCCTCGTCTCGGTATACATGGAGAAACTGGCATTGGCCTTAGTCGTTTCATCTCGACGCCTACGGCCGTATTTTTAAGCCCATACCATCATTGTTCCGACTAATCAACCTCTCTGCAAAGTGCTACAGAAGCCTGAAGCATTGGGGAGGTTGACAAAATGTGCAATCAAGCTTAGTGAGTTTGACATTAAGTATCAACCTGGAACAACAATCAAAGATTAAGCAGTGGCCAACTTTATTGCCGAACTCATTCTTGGACACGATCAAGGATCCGATCCGAGCATTCAGTTCGAGCTGAAATTCGATCCGAGCATTCGGTCCGAGCTGAAATTCAATCGAGCATTTAGTTTGAGCTGACATTTGATCCAAGCAATCCGTTCGAGGCGACCTTGGTTGAGTCCAACCAATCGATGTGGACGTTGTATGTTGATGGCTCATCCAATTCTAAAGCCAGTAAGGCCGGTTGTAACATCCCAAAAATCGGGGGGGTTGAGCAAAAACCCAACTCCCGAGTTCCAAAATGTTATTTATGCAACATAGATATGTATGATTAAATGTTGTCTGTGATAATGTATTAAACATGAGTGAGATTAATCCAGAACAGCATATCATGCTCCAGAGACAGTTAAATTTACCAGCGGAAGTCTGTGATAGTATGTATAACATATATAAACTGTTGTGTGTCTCTTGAGTGTGAACATGTTACCAGGTTAAACATATACATGTATACCTCAAAATAAAAAGAAAGTATATACATGAGTGCTCTGAAAATATAAAATGACAAGTGTCAAGACATCTAATCAACCTCCCTGTAATCCCGTCGATCAGAACACGCATAAAGGAGGGATCCTCCTCATCATCATCAAGTCCGGCTCCGCCTCGTAGGCCGCGCCATCATCTGCAATAAAAAAAAGGTCTGGTGGGTGTCCGAAAACACCATCCCGTAACGTGGGAGTGAGTAGCTAACTCAGTGGAATAATAGAGCAAGGATTAACATGTTCTCAAATCAATCATGCGATAATAGTAAAGCAGTAAATCAAACAATTCTAAAACTGTTGTTAATGCAATATAACATGACGTGATGTATGCCCTCACCGACGATCTCCCTCATACGGCACCATCTGATGACCGCGGCATGCAATCGACCCTCAAGTGCTCCACATCTTTCAGGCACATGCAATGGTATGGTGATATGATTTTTGAGTTATTATTAATCCATTCAAACAACAGGATTGGGAAACTAAGGTACCTCCCTTATATCAATCCCAACACAGATCCTGTATAGGGTCGTCACTCCTAGTAATCTCATATGATGTATATTTTGTAGGTCGCTGCAAGGGCTGCCAGGGCTGTTGCTCGCACTCGTTACACCGCTCCCCCATCACCTTATCAATACAGGCCTACTGTACTCTACTGCTACGGAAGGGTCGTCGCCTCCCGTAGACTCAGAATACGCTCGCGGTCACTACAAAGGGCTGTCAGGGCTGTTGCTCGCACTCGTTGCACCGCTCCCCCATCACCTTATCAATGTAGGCCGACAGCAAGAATATAGTGTCCCATACCACCATAATCTGCTCACGAGTCATAGGTGCTCACTGGTCACTACGGGGAGGTTTGTGGCCCCAGCGTAGGCCGACAGCTCGACCACGGTGTCCCATACCACCATGCCTGGCTCATGAGTCTTCGTGGATCAAGGTACCATGGTTAACAGGGTTTTCAATGGTAAGTTCAGTACCCTAGGTTCAAGCAGTTATGACTCATGTAAGGTGAACATACAACGACCAGTCGGGTTACTTGACGGGCTCGACTAGCGCGATCGCATCTCAAGTCGAACGACATGAAGTGCGTAAAACACTTCGCGTGGCCTAACCACTGCCGCCAACTCCAAAACACGACTCGCGTTCATCGACGCGTCGTTCGTGGCAAAGATAATCCAACCACGAATTCGCTCGGTTACCGACTGCCTGGACTAAGTATAGTCCCAAACAATTACGGAATCACATCAGCATTCATATGAGAGTATTGAAAATGAAACACAACCATGTGAGCATGTTAACACATGTTATATCGTACAACTTAAGTAAATCATCTGACACATGCCTTTCATACATATAATGAAATTATGCATATCGCCAACATATAGGAAATCATTTCCATCAGCATATTAATTGAGAATTCAATCTCAAACTAAATCATAATGAAATCATCAAGCACATGTTATAACATACAACTTAAGTGAATCATCAAGTACATGCATTTCATTCATATAATGAAATCATGCATATGGCTAACATGTAGGAAACCATTTACACCAGCATATTAATTGAGAAACCAATCTCAAACTAATCCATAACATCATTTAATTCAATACATACTAATACAAACATTTATACAAACACTTACACTACACACTTAAGTCTACATATAGTATGTCGACCCGAAGTCCGCATTTAGGCGAATCTCTTCGCCAAACTAATTATGCACGTATTCCTAACATTCTAATGCGACAATAAACCATGTCAATCACATCAGCAAAATATGAATGAAATCTATACTTCCTACAAATGACTAAAATGCCCTAAATCTCATATTCTTCGTTGATTTACGAAATAGGAAACGGACAGCATGTTGTACATGTCAAACGGCGTTGCCGTCGATAATCTACTATTAAACAACATTGAAAGCTTTGGAAACAGTCAATCAAAGCATCTAAAATCCGTACCTTGTCTCTTATAAACGTGTCGTTTCGAACGGAGCGTATACGCTTCGTCTACGGCGAATAGAGAACTTGATTTACGAGTTCTATCAGTTTGCATGCTATGGAACGGAAAGAATCCCAAATCAGCAACTTCTAGGGTTATTCCTTACCTGAAAATGGAGAGAAATCACAGGCCAGGTGATCGGAGTGTGTTGCTTAGGCACTTGCAGCAGGTGACACGAGTAGCAAGAAATTCTCTCCTACTCTCTCTCACAAACTCTCACCTTTTCTCTCTCAATCTAGGGATTTTTACAAATTCGGATGGGAGAGAGGAGTGAGGGTTTCAACCCTTTTTATAAGCCCAAAGTTGCCCGAAATAGGCTCGGGAACAAGTTTCACTTGAGGGGTAACCAAATCGGGGCTGTTTCGGTCCAAAAGGACATTTCTGGTGGTCCCCTGGCTGAATGCGGTCGGACTTAAGCTCATGCATACTGGATCTAGCACACATCAAGTTTTCAGTCCGGCAGGGTTCGCAGATCGCACGTGGCGGTCCAGTTTCAGTTCAGCGGTCACCGCACGTAGATCAGGCCTACAAATCTCATGATATGAAATAGAAATTTTTCCTGATCCGAGGGTGTAATTTGGCTGAATTCTGACGGTCAGAATGCTTAATACTGACACGTCAAGTCGTGTGCCAGATTTGAATTTTAAATTCCAAATCTGTCCCTATTCGCACTCTCTTCGGTCCGGGCTCAATGAAATAGCCTGTGTTTATCGGTTGGACCTGATTTTTGAAATGATTATCAAGTCCAGCAAGGCGGTTCTAACGGTCTAAGATAGGAGGTATCGGACTTTCGACGCGCGGTCTAGATCCAATACAAAATTTCAAAGTGGTCCAGAGAACAAACCGGCTTAGAGTTTGATCCAAGGTTATTGAGTATTATGGAGTCATACGTTCTACTCGATTTGGGTCTTGTAGAACGTATTTAAAGTGATCAGGGACTGTTTTCCAGCTACTCCAGCGTTGCGCTAGCTAACTTACGCTTAATTTCTAAAGGAATTAATCCTAAGTGGTTTCTTTGGCTATGGAATTGGGTTCTGAACGATTTTTCAGGTGTTTTAATTGACCCACTGCCTAAGGACGTCAAATCCCAGATTGGCCAAAATCCGGAGTGTTACACCGGTATAGTTCTGAAAACTCTAAATCACACATGCATGTAGTATGCCTTAAGATTTGGATTTCGAGCATCCAACAACGTCGCAGAGTATGAAGCGCTACTAACTGGGCTTTGGTTGGCGGCCACCATAGGAGCTCAACATCTTGAAGTTTACAGTGACTCACAACTCGTTGTTAATTAGATAGCTGATGAGTGTTGGGCCAAAAAAGAACGCACGAAAACCTATCTACTAAAAGCCAAAGAACTAATTGGTAGGTTCCAGAAACGCAATGTCGACCTAATTCCTCAAGCATAAAACTCTAAAGCAGACACATTAGCAAAATTGGCTACCGCAGCCGAAGATGATATTCTAAGGTCGATCCCAATCGAATTCCTTACCGAACCAAGCATCAATGAACTTGACCCAGCTACAGTCGTTCCAATAAATTCAGGGCTGACTTGGATTGATCTAATCATTGACTTCCTTAAGGAGGGCAAGCTGCCCCAAGATCGCTCAGAAGCACACAAACTACGAACTAGAGTAGCCCACTACACCATGGTCAGAAATGTCTTATATAAAAAAGGATTCTACCTTCCCTATCTTAGATGCCTTCGATCTAAGGAAGCTGAGTACGTGCTTGAAGAAATCCACGAAGGCATTTATGGGAATCACTCTGGCGCCCGAACCTTGGCACATAAGGTCATTCAACGGGGGTACTACTGGCGACCATCCAAGTAGACGCTTGACAATATACCCGGAGATTGAATAAATTTTAACACTTCACGGCCATACCTTGGCAACCACCTAAATAGCTGACCCTTATGATCGGACCATGGTCGTTCGCCCAATGAGGGATAGACATCATTGGCCCTCTATCGATCGACAAAGGGCAAACCCAGTTTGTAGTGGTCGCGGTCGATAATTTTACTAAATGGGCTAAGGTCAAGCCCCTGACGAAGATTACTAAGAAAAAAATCACGGATTTCGTCTGAAAGAACATCATGTGCAGGTATGGGTTCCCTCACGTGATCATTTCAGATAATGGAAAATAATTCAACAATAAACAGTTCCAAGGTATGTGCGAGAACCTTGGAATCCAAAATGTTTATTCATTGCCACGGCATTCACAAGCCAACAGATAATCCGAAGTGGTCAATAAGATCATTAAGAACCATCTCTGGACGAAGCTCGAGAAAGCCAACGGGTCATGGGCTGAAGAACTCTCCCACGTTCTCTGGGCATATCGAATTACCGCCTGAACAGCCACTGGGGAGACTCTTTTTTCCTTGGCCTTTGATGCCAAAGCCGTTATCCTGGACAAAATTGGACTTCCGACCACTCAGACCTACTCCTACGAAGAACAACAAAATGCCAAGCTAATGGCACTAGACCTCAACCTTATCGAAGAAAGAAGAGAGCAAGCTTAAGTCAGAATCGTGATCCGACAGCAGCTGGTTGCCCATTTTTATAACTTCAGAGTAAAGTTAAGGAGGTTCTGGGTTGGAGACCTGGTCCTCCATAGAACCTTCCAAAATACTAAGGAACCCGGCTTGGGAGCCTTATGACCGAATTGGGAAGGGCCCTACGTGGTAATGAGCACATGCTGACTTGAATCGTATCGACTCGAAAACTTGGAAGGGTGGCTCCTGCCACATTCATGGAACGCCGAACACCTCAAAATCCACTACGCCTAAAGGGCCGACCTCCCCAAGTATGAAATCTACTATGTAAAGTCTGCGTTCGAATTATCATAATAAAACCCTAGAGTCTACTTTTTGCTTCTATATCTACATATGGTCATCTACTAAATGTCTACTGAGGACTTCTCATGGCATTTGGGAAAAACAACCCCCATTAGCGAGCCGACCCTCCAAGAAGAGGCTACGCCATACGCTATTGTCATTCACGTGTCCGACCTATAGAGAACTACTAATGGATCCCCTTGAAATAAGAAGGAGAAAATCCCTAACCAATTCATCGACCATTGATAAAAGGGGCGGATCTTCGACGACTATAACGACTAGGGTGTTGAAAAATAGACCTTCCCACTTAGAAAAAATTTCACACAAACGAAATGTTGAAAACTCAACTATATTAATAAAGCTCTGAAGAGCGTACTGTAAGTGCTATGTTGTATATCAAGCACCCCGTATTGTCAAATTTCATAGTGACAAAACACTTTGAAATGATGGACTTGTTCATAGATGGAAAGTTCATCCTCATTCGAAGATGTGTAAAAGTCATGAAGATTGCACTATCTACTTCAACTTCAAATGTTACATCAACGTGCAAGTTCTACTTCAAGATAAAATACTAATGCAAGTTCAATTTCAAGTTCAAGTTCAAGTTTTGTTTCAAGACAAAAAACTACTTCAAGAACAATTAGACCAAGTTCAAGTGCTACTTCAAATGCAAGATCAAATCCAAAAGCACTACAAGGTCAAGTTCAAGTTGAAGCTTCAAATGTACAAGATCATGCTTCAAGAAAATTGAGTACAAGATCAATTAAAAGCAACTAAAGCTACAAGTTCAATGTTCAATATTTCAGGTATAAATGACCCTAGAAAGACCTTAGATTTAGGTCATTCATATTGCATATTTTATATGGGTTATTTTGCTTTTTATAGGCTTTGATTCTACTAGTCTTAGCCTATGTTTGACTAGTTTAGGCTTTGTCTCGACCAATCCAGGGTTTTTCTCAATCAGTCTAGGAATTATTTCAAAAATTTATATTTTTTTGGTAGGGTCATGTAACGCCCCGAATTATTCAATACTTGAGCCTCGAAAGTCCTCAAGTGTTACCATGAGATTCAATGTAATGGTTACGTGTTTACGATACCAATTAAATTACATCGTCGTCATGACATAAATCTAACCATTGAGAATTACATCTATTCAATAAATGCAACCATTTGACCGTTGATTTTAAGGGAAGACCATTCGGCATGTGATTTGATGTAAATGACACGAAAAATAACCCCCTATTCGTAATGATTTAGATGTATATTCTTTTGCAAGAATTTCTTAGAAATGCGCCTAGAACCATGTGGAACCATTGGATTCTCCAAAATTCACAGATCAGCGATAATTACGAAAAATGTAATTACATTAAACCCCTATATTCAAGATTACCCGATTACCACGATCTCTTTTGCATGAAAACTTGTATGAAGCCTAAGTATCACAAATTAACCGTACAAGACAAATTTCAGCCCTTAGATCATGGAAGAAGTGACTTAATGGTCAGATCAACCATTGACCATCAATTTTAGGCGCCACCTGATCCTTAGATATGTTCCAAACTTGGACTCAAGCCCATAAGATAGATGGAGAAGCGAATGGGCAGTGTAGATTTATGTAAAAATGTCCTTGTGGGCCCCACCTATGATGCATGTGCACGATGTGCATGTGCAACTGCATTACACAGGATCGGAGCCTTCGGTCAAAATGCGTAGACCCGAAGGAAAACATGTTCGAGAGAGACTCTCTCTCCTCTCTCTCGCATCCATAGTAGATGATGTCCGTTGGATGTCTTGTGGCCCACCATGGCCATTGAAATGGACGATCTGAACCATCCAATGCATCCGAGAGAGATTTTCTACCAAGAGCTTGTTGTCTTTGTCTCCATGAACACAACCGAACTCGCCTCAACGAGGAGCACAATGCTATGTCGGTTGATGGTGCAGCTTATCCAAAGGCCGGATCTATTTCAAACTTGGGCCCACGATCGGATGCTAATAGGGGAGCCTGAAGGAGGGAATTGATGGCCTTAAAAGGATGGTGAAGTGGACCCACGTTTTCTCTGCTGAAATCGAATTTGGCGCGAATTGTATAGTTTGAACAACTGTTCGTCGGATGGCTGGGATGACCATCCATCTCAACTATTATGAGAGATCCAGACCATCTATAGGGACGGGACGAGAAAAATGACTAGACCCATGGGTTTATTCTACAAACCTGACCAAGAAGGGAACCTGTTGCAAAGATGACACAGCAATGAGGCGCTATTGACCTACGTAACTGCGCAACTCGTTCGCACCACAGTTGCAACCAAAATTGAAAATTCCCTCCGATGCGAGAACCCTGTCTCGAAACCTTATATAAATACATCTCCATAGGCGTTCCATCCTAACAAATCAGAGAGAAAGAACAACAAGAAAAATGTGGGAGAGAAAAATGGGAGGGGAGAGATCGGTCGTTGACTACTATCCGTCTAGCAAAAGAGCCACAACTAGCTGCTACAAGGAAGAGGAGAAAGAAAGAAAAAGAAAAGAAAAGAAAAGACAAAGAAAAGAAAGAAAGAAAGAAAAGAGAAAGAGGGAAAAGAGAGAAAGAAAAGAAAGAAAAGGGAAGGAAAGGAAATAAAAGAAAGAAGAGAAGGAGAGAGAGAAAGAAGGAAACGAAAGAAAGAAAGAGAGGTAGAGAAATTGTGTGTTGAGCTAACTCGCTGGATCCCTGGACTAATTCTAGGCTAGGTTTGAATCGAGTTTGAGGTAAGGATTTTATCCTTTAAGCTTACACTAATTTAAGTTATTATATTTATCCTACCTTTCCATGCTTTTAAAGATGCGAATTATCTTACCTTTTTGTACCTTTAATGATGTGAATTATCTTGTCTTTCTATACTTTTAATGATATGAATCCTCCTGCCTCTCATGTTTATATTTTTCTGAGAATTATCCTATCAATTGATTTGGTTAATATCATTACATCTATTGGCCCTTTTGGGATTATGACATGATGTCAAATACAAGTGATTCCTCTGAATTTATGTGAGACCATGGATACAAGCCTTTCCCCTACCTTGTCTCTTTATTTGAGTTGGCCCTGCCACTTATCTCTATATTGAGTTGGCCTTTGCCACTCTCCTTATTATAGAGTTGACCATTGTCACTCTTCTCTTATTATGATTGGCTATCGCCACTTGTATTGAGTTAGCCCTTGTTGCTCTTCTCTTTATTATTTTGGTCTCGTGTTGTTTATCTTTACCGCTTAGGCATGGGTCTTGCTATTCCAAGACCTCCATAATTCAGTTTATATCCTTCATAATTCCGATTCAGTTATATGTTTTAAGATTCAATTTATCTTTGTAAGTGTAAGTGATGTGTAAGATGTATCACAACTAGTGATTTAAAGATTCTATCATCGACGTAATGCATTCTATGTTGACATCATCTTAGGGCATGTAAGTCCTTGAGCCTTTGGGTAGTGGTACATAAATCGATGTGGGTAATTCTCTAATGTAGTTCTACATCACCCCAGGATTGGATGTCGCAAATAGTCGCTCGATGAACAAATCGAGTCATGTAATTCACCCAATCCATGTGTTGTGCGCTTTGAGGAGTTCTCGTAAATCCATGGTAGCGTTGGTCATACCGGTGAATATCCGTAGTTATGAGATGCGGGTCAAGCCAGTTATGTATAAATCGTATTCCACATTGTGATGATCACTACGTATGATGAGCCCCACATACCTTGCTAGACATGCATCTCATGTAGGTTGTTTGCGCACGCTGATACTCTCATGTTAGTAGAGCACGTGACGTATCAAACCCTTACTTTACCTGTTATGTATCTCTTGAATTATTGTTAATCTTAAGGGATAACCTTCACTATGAGTAGGGAATTGACCCTCTTCCAACTGTACAGATTATGCAGGTGATGGACAGATTGAAGACCTAGTGAACGTTCTCTCTAATGAAGATTATGATGAAAGAATGAGAGGACAATTTAGGATTTAGTTTTATACTTCTACTGCGAACTCGATGAACGTAATGAGCTTCCATTGGGAAGGCCTTGATTATTCCTTCTACTCTAATAATATATAATCAATACAGTTGATTTTATTCTTGTGAATGTTACCTTCATGAATGTATCTGGATGTAAACAAACGAAAAAAATAGGGTGCGATTTCAGAGCATCCAGTTGTACATTATTAATGTAAGACCCCGTCTATTCCACACGACTTTCTATGCTTATGTACCCGATGATCGATGCCCCTGGCCAAACATAGACTAGTTGTTCATAGTACACACCCAACTGACGGGAACTCCAAGACCTCGAAACCTATCTCATATGGATCGCCCCGTCACCGCGAACGTGGAGGTACCACCCATGCGTCTGTACGATACTCCGTTAATGATATATGGTGCAAAGATTTGTTGTTGTATCATGTGCACATGGCGCCATGTACCCCATTCCACACGTGCACAATACATGTCATGCACACATGTAAATGCCACACATGGGTGAGAGAATCTCTACCCATGTGTGTGATGTCACACACCCATACCTCCCCTCTCTCATGTGCTCCCTTAAGTCAACTTCTCTCCATTCCACACCTTGTCTATGACATCATCACACCATGCCATCCCATGCTCCTTTAATCCACCATTAATTACAAATCATGAATTAATTGTCATAACCTTAGTTTAAGCTAACTAAGGTCACATTATTTGAATCTAACTACATTTTAATAATTTCTCTACAAATAGTCCTTCATCCCTTAGCATTTCACCATTTTCTACACAAGAGAGAGAGATGAGTGATCTTGGTGGGCCATGACTCCATCAATCTCATCCCTTCCATCCATCTAGTCCATTAAGGTGAGTACAGCCACCTCACTCATTCCTATTTTATTTTCATTGTGTTTATGTATGGTGGAGATGATGTTAATGATAATGATGTGATTAATGGTGTGGATGCATAGGAGAATACATATAAAAAGATGACTAATAGTGGATGATGAAGATAATATGATTGATGGTGAAGATAATTGTAGTAATGATGATGATGCTATTAATGGTATGGATGCATAGGAGAAATGTAACGCCCTGGAAAAATCCGTACTTGGACTCGAGTACCGACTCGACCGGAAATCGCGTAGGATTAATTCCTTTAGAAAATAAGTGTAAGTTAGCTAGCGCAACGCTAGAGTAGCTGGGAAATAGTCCCTGATCGCTTTAAATACATTCTACAAGACCCAAAGCGAGTAGAACCAATGACGCTATAATACTCTAAAACCTCGGATCAAACTCTAAACCGGTTTGTTCTCAGGACCTCTTTGAAACTTTGTATTGGATCTAGAGCGCGCGTCGAAAGTCCGATACCTACAATCTTAGACCGTTATAACTGCCTAGCTGGACTTGACAATTATTTCAAAAATCAAGTCCAACCGACATTCGCAGGCTATTTCATTGAGCCTGGACTGAAGAGAGTGAGAATAGGGTTAGATTTGGAATTTGAAATTCAAATCTGGCACACGACTTGACGCGTCAGTATTAAGCGTTCTGACCGTCAGAATTCAGCCAAATTACATCCTTGGATCAGAAAAAATTTCTATTTCATATCATGAGACTTGTAGGCCTGATCTACGTGCGGTGATCGCTGAACTGAAACTGGACCACCACGTGCGTTCTACGAACACTACTGGTCTGAAAATGGGATGTGAGCGACATCCGACGTGCATGAACTTAAGTCCGATCGCGTTCGTCTAGGGGACCACCAGAAATGGTCTTTTGGATCGGAACAGTCCCGATTTGGATATAACTTAAGTATACCTTGACCTGGAGCCTATTTTGGGCATGTTTGGGCTTATAAAAGGGCTTGAAACCCTCACTCCTCTCACCCATCTGAATTTGCTAGAAACCCTAGCAAGAGTGAGAGAGAAAGTGAGAGATTGTGAGAGAGAGTGGAGGAAAATTTTCTGCTGCTTATGCCACGTGCTGTACATGCTTAAGCAACGCGCCTCAATCACTTTCTCGGTGATTTTACCACGATTCTAGGTAAGGAAATACCCTAAATACTTGCTGATTTGTTGTTCCGTCGTTTCCTTAGCATGTTAGCTGATGCATCTTGTAAATTAGGTTGTCTATTCACCGTAGACGAAGCGTATACGCTCCGTTCGAATTGATATGCTTCTAGGAGAAAAGGTGCAGATTTTAGACGCTTTGATTGACTGTTTTCAACGCTTTCATTGTCGTTTAATAGTAGATTATCGACGGCAACGCCGTTTGACATGTACAACATGCTGTCCGTTTCCTGTTTCGTAAGCAGATGAAAAACATAAGATTTAGGGCATTTTAGTCATTTGTAGGGAATACTGTTTTCATTAATATTTTGCTGATGTGATTAACATGGCTTCTTGTCGCATTAGGATACTAGGAATGCGTGCATAATTAGTTTGGCGAAGAGATTCGCCAAAATGTGTACTTTGAGTCGACATACTATATGTAGACTTAAGTGTGTAGTTTAAGTGTTTGTATAAATACTTGTTTTAGTATGTATTGAATTAAATGGTGTTATGAATTAGTTTGAGATTGAATTCTCAATTAATATGCTGATGTAAATGATTTCCTACATGTTAGCTATATGCATGATTTCATTATATGTATGAAATACATGTGCTTGATGATTTACTTAAGTTATATATTATAACATGTGTTAACATGCTCACATTGTTGTATTTCATTTCCAATACTCTTACATGATTGCTAATGTGGATTCATAATTGTTTGGGACTATACCTAGTCCAGGCAGTCGGTAATCGAGCAAGTTCGTGGTCAGCTTATCTTTGCCATGAGCGACGCGTCGATGAACGCTAGTTGTGTTTTGGAGTTGGCGGCAGTGGTTAGGCCACACGAGGTGTTTTACGCACTTCATGTCGTTCGACTTGAGATGCGCTCGTGCTAGTCGAGCCCGTCAAGTAACCCGACTGGCCATTGTATGTTCACCCTGTATGAGTCATAACTGCTTGAACCTAGGGTACTGAACTTACCATTGTAAACCCTGTCAACCATGGTACCTTGATCCATAAAGACTCATGAGCCGGGCATGGTGGTATGGGACACCGTGGTCGAGCTGTCGGCTTACGCTGGGGCCACAAACCTCCCCGTAGTGACCAGTGAGCACCTATGACTCGTGAGAAGATTATGGTGGTATGGGACACTATATTCTTGCTGTCGCCTACACTGATCAAGCGACGAGTCCTTTGTAGTGATCGCGAGCGTATTCTGAGTCTACAGGAGGCGACGACCCTTCCGTAGCAGTGAGAGTACAGTAGGTCTGTATTGATAAGGTGATGGGGGAGCAGTGTAACAAGTGCGAGCAACAGCCCTGGCAGCCCTTGCAGCGACCTACAAAATATACATCGTATGAGATTACTAGGAGTGACGACCCTAGATAGGATCTGTGTTGGGATTGATATAAGGAAAGTACTTTAGTTTCCCAATCATGTTGTTTGAATGGACTAATAATAACTCGGTAATCATATCACCATCACATTGCATGTGCCTGGAAGATGTGGAGCACTGTGGGATGAAAGCATGCCGCGGGCGTAAGATGGTGCCGTATGAGGGAGATCGTCGGTGAGGGCATCCATCATGTCATGTCATATTGCATTAACAACAGTATTAAGATTGTTTGATTTACTGCTTTACTATTATCGCATGATTGATTTGAGAACATGCTAATCCTTGCTCTAATATTCAACTGAGTTAGCTACTCACTCCCACGTTACGGGATGGTGTTTGCAACACCCACTAGACCCTGTCTTAGATGCAGGTGAGGTAGCGATTCAGGAGGTAGAGCTGGACTATGATGAGGACCAGGACGAGTTCTCATATATGCAGTACCACAACGGCTTTTCTTAGGTGGCCTGGATTGACGGGACTTCTCAGTAGGACTAATTTTGACATTTGATTTCTATTATTTACATGTATATAAGACTCAGAGATGTATTCATACTTTGGAGACAGCCGAGATTTACTTTGTTTTCCATACAGTGATATATATATTCTTTAGTCTTCTGCTTGCTTTTATCACTAGATCTGGAGTATGAATTGTAGTTTTGGTATACTTTTACTCATGTGAATACTTTAACTCAGACAACATTGAATCATAATCATTTTTGTTACATAAGTGATGGTTTGGAACTCGGGAGTTGAGTTTATACGCGACTCTCGATTTTTAGGGTGTTACAAGTTGGTATCAGAGCATTAATGAGATTATACCGGGCCTGGGTTATGGTCACGCGACGTACGCTATCGCTTCCTTTGACTTAGGTGGGTGCGATAAGGGTCTAAAAATACTTATAGGATCACAGATTCGCTAATAGGCGAAGACTATTCGTATCGATCGCGCGATCGAGTCCGTAACGTATCTAGGGTCGCGTGAAGCGACCTAAGTAGCTCCTATATTGTAGGTAGGCGGGTTGAGACGTTCTTTGAACGATTCTAAGCCCATAAATGTGAATCCTTGGGCTGTGGGACAACCACAACCCTTACATTTAATCGATAGGGCTTAAAAACCCCGTTTCACCTAAATTCTTCAAAATTCTTCCTCTCACCACTCCATTATTCAATTCTTTCTTATTATTTTCATGTTAGGCATTGATCTTAATGTGAAAATGATATAAAATCATACTTCGATAAAATTTTATAGTGAATAGTAAAATTTCATGAAAACTGGCTATTAGGCCATTCTAAGTTTGCAATCTTTAGCAACTAATAGGCTAAATGGATGTATTAGCTCCTTCTACCTGAAAATCATATGCTGCATGGTAGGAGATTGCATTCAGGTTTGTAGATTGGCCTCAGAAAGTCCCAAATGGATGTTTGGGCCTCCCTAGGGCAATCTACAATGAACGAAGGTGGGGCCCATATATTTTTGAGGTCCCTAGGCAAGGGGGGACCTGAACCATGTGGTCCCACTAGCCACCTTGCGAGATGGCCGCCGATGCCATCGCCGATCCGGCGATGCATCGCCGTCTGGTGGGGCCCACTTGATGTGAAATTTGGCTGCACGGTCTTTTTTAGGTAGTACACCCCTCCCACGTGTGGTCCGTTCATAGAAAACTCCTAAAAAGGGTACTTCCTTCACAACAGCCCCCTTCCCAAGCTCCTTCTCATGTTTTCTTGCTGCCCTATCTCAAACCGTGGCTCCAAATCCTTCCCAAATCCATTTCTTGCTGAAACCGAATCCATTCCATCACTCCATTGCAATTTGTAACTCCTCCTCTTGCAAATCTCGTCTGTTGGAGCTCCTACAACCCCCAAAACGTGCTGAAATCGTGTGGAGCTCCATTTCCCTTTTTCCTTCTTTTTTCTTTTTAAAAATTCATCCTAGGGGAGCTTGAAGCATCCCTCTACAACACCTAGATCTTTTTTTTTCAGTTTGGGCAGCCATTTCTTTACATTTTTCCCATTTTTCATGGCTTTTGTTGAAGCCATTTTGGGTCTTTTATCTTTCTCCACCATCCTCTCTTTGAGGGGAAAGAGAAAGACCACAGCGGATGAGGCTGGGCCTAGTCGCCCTGCGTAATCAAGAAGACCGAGGGGTGGCGCCGCTAGCTCAAGCGCCGCCGTAAGTCCAAGCACAGCCCGAGAGTTCTATACAAAGCGGGATTTGGATCCCCATACTCAACTTGGGCGAGTGATATTAGCAGAGATGCCTCATGGCGAATATACTGACCGTAAGGTGTTGTTTGAGGCAGACGTGGAAGGACGACTCTTCGGCGAATTTCTATTGTTCGAGCGCATTGAAGCTGCACATTAGGGTCCGCTATTTGAAGCTCGTTCTCATGCTAATGTGAGCACCGTTCGTGCCTTCTACGCTCGTATCCAGAACCCTACATTGGAGCCATTGCAGTTCAAGATTCTTTTTGGTAGAGACCGGATGGCTACGATCGATGTTCGGTTGATAGTGCGACTTTTGAACGTGCCCCTTGGTGATGTTCATCCCAGTGTAAAGAATTTGAGGAGTAGACGTGAGCGAGATCACCGTACCAGGTTCCTATGCGGTAGTCTGGTTCCATGGCAGCCTAACAATAGCCTCAAGGCATCTCATATGTCTGATGATTTGCGCCTGCTGCACCACATTTGCACGTTCAGTGTGTATCTCAAGTCGACAAATCGCATTGTGTGTACACGCCTTATGGTTGATTTCTTATATCAGGTGGCCCAGAGAGAAAATGTGTGTATGGCCACTTTCATCTTGCGACAGATTATTCTCATAGCGAAATCAAGATGAACGTCTGAGTCGCTTCCTTTTGGCCGACTCATATGCAAGATCGTGCTTGAGTTTGGTTACAGACTTGGGCTGGAGTTGCCAGTTTCGATTCACTGCATTGATGAGTCTACCATGGTCAAGATGAAGATCGGGTCTCAGTACCGTGAGACTCAGCTTGAGGAGCATAGCGAGGATAATTTTGATGATGAAGAGGATCCAAGTGAGGGAGAACCTGGAGCAGAAGTTGAGGAAGAAGTTCAGGAAGAGGTAGAAGAGGAGGCTCAGGATACAGATGAGAGCCCTCTTCCTTCTGCTCAGGCTACTGGTGATGATCGCATTGCCTGAATTGAGGAGAGCCAGATCACCTTCCGAAGGGAAGTTCAAGAACTTCGGGCTGAGGTCGAGGATACCAAGGCTGTTATGAAGAGAAAATTCGGCAAGGTGACTCGTACCTTGAAGGCGATCCTGTGCTGCTTGCAGGATAAGGGTGCTCCTCCTCCGTCATCCGACTCAGACTAGTGATGAGATTTTAGATATTGTTATTAGTAGTTAGTCATTTTCTGCTTTAAGTTGTGTAAGCCTGTTAAGGCTAGTAGTTTATTTGTGTTACTGTTGTAACTTTGACTGTCTTAGTTCCCATGTACTTTCTGTCATGATGCCTGTAAGGAGATATCCCTTATATTATGACAATTTTGATTAAATGAAATGCATGGAATGTCGTTGACTCTTTATGTGAATGATTGCGGTGTGTTTGTGCTATTGAGACTGACAAGGTTGCGCCCTATTTTGAATATAGGGAATGTCGCTGAAGGTTACACGGAGCACAGCTCAGCTTACATTGGGTGAGCTTATGGATCAGGCTCCTTCTCAGTTTGATGCTCATGAGGACCCTGCTGTGGGCCCGATTCCTGAGACAACACGTGCGTCTCAGCCTACTACTGGTCCTACAGTTGGACCACCGCCTTTCACATCGCCCGTCAGAGAGTAGTACCGCGTTTCTTTTTCGACGCAGTACATGCCACAGCCTGCTCCACCTCCAGATATATTTGAGCAGATGATGGCTATGATGCAGCAGCAGCAGCATCTCCTGACTACTATAGTGGGGGCTCTAGCCCAGGGTGGGAGTGTGCCTCTACCTGCACCACCTATGCATCCAGCTGAGGATGCTTATACATATGCTCAGGATGAGGGCATGGCTCATCCTGCACCACCTGCTTACTCTGCGGGGAATGCCGCAGACATACGGAGCTTATTAGAGCGATTCCAGCGCTTACGGCCTCCCACTTTTACGGGTTCTCATAGACCCGAGGAGGCCAAGTATTGGCTCGACCGTGTGTCGAAGATACTACGGATGCTGCATTGTTCAGAGTCCGAGCAGGTCGAGTTGGCTATGTTCTTGTTCGAGCGGGAGGCCAGCTTATGGTGGGACAGTGTGTTGCGGACCGTTGCCGCTGATTACATATGGACCTGGGCAGCGTTCGAGTTCCGCTTCCACGAGAAATACTATCCCCAGACGTATAGGCATGATCGGGAGAATGAGTTTCTGTGCCTCAGACAGGGAGGCATGACGGTCACTGAGTATGAGCATCGGTTCACTGAGTTGGGCAGATACGTCCCGACTATACTGGCAGATGAGCAGATGCGCATACGGCGCTTTTCTGAGGGTTTGCGACCGGATATTCGGTCGAAGATGTGCTGCGTGAGCATTCCCTCCTACGTAGAGCTGATTCACATGTCCATGTGGGCAGAGCAAGATATGGATCGACTTTCACGATCTCGTGGCCCTATTGCTCCTAAGCCACGACCAGAGTTACAGGACAGGCCCTTTGTGGGCAAGAGGCCTCGCACCGACCCTCCTTCTAAGGCTACAGCGCCAGTACCACCGTTGCGGCGTCCCGAGTTATCATGTACCTATTGTGGGAGATCGGGCCATTTGGCACAGAGTTGTTTTGCTCGGATGCGGGACAGTGGATTCTCACCGCCGCAGAAGATCGACCGTACACGCCCACATGCTATATCAGCACCGCGTTTATGGTTGGCTCCTGCGCACCCTTCCTTCAGACCTCCGGTATCTCAGATCAGGCCCCCTCTACGGCCTATGGCACAGCGGCCGAACCGGCCACATCAGGCACGGTTGCATGCCTTGACAGCTGAGGCAGCCGCGACAGAGACTTCTCAGCATTCGGCCTTTGAGGTCACTGCCCACATCGGAGGTATTCCTATTCTTGTGATGGTGGACACAGGCTCCATGATTTCATTGATATCACGTGCCATAGTCAGACGTATTGGGCTACCGACTATTAAGATGGATGGGGTGTGAGTTTATACAACTCACGGGTCCTTTACAGATGCCACCCTGATGTGTGAGGGCTGTTTGGTGGATCTGGGGGGCAAGACGATGGCTCTTGATCTTGTCGTCGACCCCTCTCTTATTTATCTCGACGTCATTCTTGGCATGGACTGGTTGACTGCAGTAAGGGCCGAGATTGACTGCGAGACTCGTATAGTGACTGCCTATGAGCTAGAGGGCGCATCTTTTACATTCCCAGTGTGGGAAAATCTCCCCTTCCGCATACTTAGCTACGCTACTTTGCTACGGGACGCTGGTGCCCAGATGCTTGAGCATACGCCAGTCGTTTGTGATTTTGGGGATCTGTTCAGGAAGATCTCTGGTTTGCTGCCTCGACGAGAGATTGATTTCACTATCGATCTCGTGCCTGGTTTCATGCCCGTCTCACTGCCGACGTATCGCATGGCACCGTGTGAGATGGAGGAGTTGAGGACGCAGATTGATGGTCTGTTGGAGCTTGGCCTTATACGGCCTAGTGTGTCTCCTTGGGGAGCACCAGTCCTGTTTGCAAGGAAGAAGGATGGTTCGATGCGATTGTGTATTGATTATCGCAGGCTGAACCAGATCACGGTGAAGAACAAGTACCCTTTACCCAGGATCGATGACTTGTTTGATCAGTTGAGAGGAGCGCAGTACTTCTCGAAGATTGATCTTCAGTCAGGATATCATCAGTTACGCATCAGGGATAAGGACGTGTAGAAGACAGCATTCAGGACCAGCTTTGGCCACTATGAGTTCCTGGTGATGTCGTTCGGTCTCACGAACGCACCAGCCGTGTTCATGAATTTGATGAACTGGGTATTTCGGCCTTTCCTCTATCGATTCGTCGTTATGTTCATTGACGACATTTTAGTATACTCCAGGAGTCGAGAGGAGCATGAGGAGCACTTGCGCTTGGTCCTGGATATACTCAGACAGCATCAGTTATTCGCACAGTACAAGAAGTGCGACTTCTAGAAGCAGGAAGTGAAGTTCCTGGGACACGTGGTGTCCAAGGATGGCATGGCAGTTGACCTGTCTAAGGTGACTGCAGTTTAGGACTAGGAGCAGTCTGGTTCTGTCACTGAGGTGAGGAGTTTCTTGGGTCTCGCTGGCTATTATCGACGCTTCATTCAGGATTTCTCGAAGATTGCAAGACCTTTATCTCAGTTGACACGGAAGGACGTGAAGTTTGCCTGGAATGACAAGGCGGAGTCAGCTTTTCAGGAGCTGAAGGACAGGCTTATGTCCGCCCCTGTGCTAGTATTGCCAGAGCAAGGGGTTAGGTACACTATATACACTGATGCGTCTAGCGTTGGTCTGGGTTGTATCCTTATGCAGAAGGACAGGGTAATTTCGTATGGCTCGAGACAATTAAGGAAGCACGAGGAGAATTACCCTACACACGACCTGGAGTTGGCAGCCGTCATATTCGCACTGAGACTCTTGAGACAATACCTCTATGGAGAGGAGTTCGAGCTCTTTTGCGACCACAAGAGCCTCAAGTATATATTCACGCAGCGAGACTTGAATATGAGGCAGCGACGATGGATGGAGACTTTGAAGGACTTCAAGTTCGAAGTCTCTTACCATCCTGGGAAGGCGAACCTTTTGGCTGACGCGTTGAGCCACAAGAAGGCGATAGAGTTTGAGGCTCCGCTGATGGTTGCTGAGTGGGATATGGTTGAGTTTTTGCGAGACTTTGAGCAGAAACTCACTGTATAGGAGCCGTATGAGTTCATGGCACATGTGCAGGTGCGATCTCAGATCGATGATCGGGTCATCGAGGCACAGAGGGATGATGCGCATCTGACTGAGCTTCGAGAGTAGGCCAGTGATGATGCAGACACCGAGTGGCGAGTTGGCATGGATGGGGGCTTACGTTATCGTGGCCACTTATGCGTCCCAGATATCCCTGACTTGAGACGAGAGATTCTCGAGGCTGCGCATTATACCAGACTCGCGATGCATCCAGGCAGTACGAAGATGTATCGCGATGTGAAGAGGACCTATTGGTGGGAAGGTATGAAGACCCACATAACAGAGTTCGTGTCTCGTTGTCTTACTTATCAGTAGGTGAAGGCAGAGCATCGCCGACCACCTGGACTCTTGCAGCCTATGCCAATCGTAGAGTGGAAGTGGGACTTCATTTCCATGGATTTCGTTTCAGGGCTGCCGAAGACGAGGAAGGGACATGATTCCATATGAGTGATCGTCGACCGTCTGACGAAGTCGGCGCACTTCCTACCGATCAGAGTTACGAACTTTGCAGACGAGCTGGCTAGACTATATATTAAAGAGATTGTGCGTCTGCATGGAGTTTCATTAGAGATCGTGTCGGATAGAGACACGCGGTTCACTTCTATTTTCTGGACTTGCATTCAGGAGGCTGTGTGTGTGAAGTTGAAGTTCAGTACTACCTTCCACCCGCAGACAGATGGATAGACAGAGCGGGTGAACCAGATCTTAGAGGATATGTTGCGAGCTTGCACATTAAACTTCAAGGACGGTTGGGATGATTGTCTTGCATATGCGGAGTTGCGTACAACAACAGTTTTCAGGCGAGTATCGGTATGGCACCTTACAAGGCGTTGTATAGGCGACCTTGTCGCGCATCGCATTGCTGGGCAGAGGTCGGTGAGCATAGCTTAATTGGCCCAGAGTTAGTGTAGGTGACGTCGGAGAAAATTGATATTATTAGATGTCGGCTTCTCACAGCGCAGAGCAGACAGAAGAGTTATGCCGATACGAGACGGCAGCTGCTAGAGTTCACAGTTGGGGATCATGTATTTTTACGAGTTTTCCCTATGAAGGGAGTCCTTCGGTTCGGGAAGAAGGGGAAGCTGGCACCGCGATTCATTGATCCATTCCAGATCCTCGATCGTGTGGGAGCAGTGGCATACCGTTTGGCTTTACCCACGCCTCTCGCGAGCGTTCACAACGTATTTCATGTTTCTATGCTGAAGAAATACGTTTCTGATCATTCCCATATCATCAGATGGGAGCAGGTGCAGTTAGGAGAGGATGTTACATATATCCTGCGATCGACACGTATCCTAGACAGGAAGGACCAGGTGCTGCGTAGCAAGGTGATTCCCCTTGTGAAGGTATTGTGGACGCATCACTCTGAGGAAGAAGCTACCTGGGAGACAGAAGCCGAGATCAGAAAGAACTACCCACAGCTTCTCGAGGAGTATGAAAAGGTACAAATTTCGAGGATAAAATTATTTGTTAAGGGGGGCAGATTGTAACGCACTGGAAAAATTCGTACTTGGACTCGAGTACCGACTCGACCGGAAATCGCGTAGGATTAATTCCTTTAGAAAATAAGTGTAAGTTAGCTAGCGCAACGCTAGAGTAGCTGGGAAATAGTCCCTGATCGCTTTAAATACATTCTACAAGACCCAAAGCGAGTAGAACCAATGACGCTATAATACTCTAAAACCTCGGATCAAACTCTAAACCGGTTTGTTTCAGGACCTCTTTGAAACTTTGTATTGGATCTAGACCGCGCATCGAAAGTCCGATACCTACAATCTTAGACCGTTATAACCGCCTAGATGGACTTGACAATTATTTCAAAAATCAAGTCCAACCGACATTCGCAGGCTATTTCATTGAGCCTGGATTGAAGAGAGTGAGAATAGGGTTAGATTTGGAATTTGAAATTCAAATCTGGCACACGACTTGACGCGTCAGTATTAAGCGTTCTGACCGTCAGAATTCAGCCAAATTACACCCTTGGATCAGGAAAAATTTCTATTTCATATCATGAGACTTGTAGGCCTGATTTACGTGCGGTGATTGCTGAACTGAAACTGGACCGCCACGTCCGTTCTACGAACACTACTGGTCTGAAAACGGGATGTGAACGACATCCGACGTGCATGAACTTAAGTCTGATCGCGTTCGTCTAGGAGACCACCAGAAATGGTCTTTTGGATCGGAACAGTCCCGATTTGGATATAACTTAAGTATACCTTGACCTGGAGCCTATTTTGGGCATGTTTGGGCTTATAAAAGGGCTTGAAACCCTCACTCCTCTCACCCATACGAATTTGCTAGAAACCCTAGCAAGAGTGAGAGAGAAAGTGAGAGATTGTGAGAGAGAGTGGAGGAGAATTTTCTGCTGCTTGTGCCACGTGCTGCACGTGCTTAAGCAACGCGCCTCAATCACTTTCTTGGTGATTTCGCCACGATTCTAGGTAAGAAAATACCCTAAATACTTGCTGATTTGTTGTTCCGTCGTTTCCTTAGCATGTTAGCTGATGCATCTTGTAAATTAGGTTATCTATTCGTTGTAGACGAAGTGTATATGCTCCGTTCGAATTGATACGCTTCTAGGAGAAAAGGTGCGGATTTTAGATGCTTTGATTGACTGTTTTCAACGCTTTCATTGTCGTTTAATAGTAGATTATCGACGGCAACGCCGTTTGACATGTACAACATGCTGTCCGTTTCCTGTTTCGTAAGCAGATGAAAAACATAAGATTTAGGGCATTTTAGTCATTTGTAGGGAATACTGTTTTCATTAATATTTTGCTGATGTGATTAACTTGGCTTCTTGTTGCATTAGGAAACTAGGAATGCGTGCATAATTAGTTTGGCGAAGAGATTCGCTAAAATGCGCACTTTGAGTCGACATACTATATGTAGACTTAAGTGTGTAGTTTAAGTGTTTATATAAATGCTTGTATTAGTATGTATTGAATTAAATGGTGTTATGAATTAGTTTGAGATTGAATTCTCAATTAATATGCTGATGTAAATGATTTCCTACATGTTAGCTATATGCATGATTTCATTATATGTATAAAATACATGTGTTTGATGATTTACTTAAGTTATATGTTATAACATGTGTTAACATGCTCACATTATTGTATTTCATTTCCAATACTCTTACATGATTGCTGATGTGGATTCATAATTGTTTTGGACTATACCTAGTCCAGGCAGTCGGTAACCGAGCAAGTTTGTGGTCAGCTTATCTTTGCCACGAGCGACGCGTCGATGAACGCGAGTCGTGTTTTGGAGTTGGCGGCAGTGGTTAGGCCACACGATGTGTTTTACGCACTTCATGTCGTTCAACTTGAGATGCGCTCATGCTAGTCGAGCCCGTCAAGTAACCCGACTGGCCATTGTATGTTCACCCTGTATGAGTCATAACTGCTTGAACCTAGGGTACTGAACTTACTATTGTAAACCCTGTCAACCATGGTACCTTGATCCATAAAGACTCATGAGCCGGCCATGATGGTATGAGACACCGTGGTCGAGCTGTCGGCCTACACTGGGGCCACAAACCTCCCTGTAGTGACCAACGAGCACCTATGACTCGTGAGCAGATTATGGTGGTATGAGACACTATATTCTTGCTGTCGGCCTACACTGATCAGGCGACGAGTCCTTTGTAGTGACCGCGAGCGTATTCTGAGTCTACGGGAGGCGACGACCCTTCCGTAGCAGTGAGAGTACAGTAGGCCTGTATTGATAAGGTGATGGGGGAGCGGTGCAACGAGTGCGAGCAACAGCCCTGGCAGCCCGGGCCATGGAATGTAACGGATGGGCTTGATAGATCTGTCCCGGGCCATGGAATGCGTGCATAATCAGTTTTTGTGCGTCAAAATATATTGAATATTGGGCTTGATAGATCTGTCCGGGGCCATGGAATGCAACAGATGGACTAGATCATCTTAATATGGGCCCCACCTATGAAAAACCATAAGAAAACAAAAAAATAAATAAAAATACAGCCTCTGACGCTGTTGCTGCTAGCATTCAGATGACGTTGCAGCAAGCAGTGTCTTGCTGCTTGTGTAGGTAGGGACCGTGGGTCCCATCCATAGGCCCCACCATGATGTATGTTGAACATCAGTATCGTGCATTTGATGGGTCCCCTTTAAATGATGAGATCCCCCAAATATCAGTCGTACAAGGAACTGTGGTAGCCCACACCATCAAAAATCACGTGAAGACATGCCTAAAACATATAAGGGCACTTTATGGGGCCCAACTGAAATTTGGATGCATTTGAAACTTGGACTGATCCCTCTACCAAGTGGGACACACACAATGGATGGACTGCATCTCTCAAGTGACCCACCTTGATGAGAAATATAAAAATAAAATAATAAAATAAAATAAAAAGAAAGAGCGTGGAGGAGGTGATGTCCTCCCTGGACATCCAAAGAGGGTGGGACCACCTTTGGGGTAAAGTTTTGTGGGGCTGATCATGGCCACACCATGATGTATGTGCTAAATCCACACTATTCATCCATCTTACCAGCCCCATCCATTACATAGTATATAAAAAAAAAATTAGGCCCATTAGAAGCTCATGTAGGCCATGCCACTTGGATGGTGGAAATTGTACTCAAAATGCTCAGATTTTTTTGGGGCCCACCTTGGTGATGAAAAGTATGTCTGGGCCATTCATTCACTTCTTCAGACCATTTTAAGTCATGTGTAAAAGAATGAGGCAGATTTGCGCCTTAGGTGAACCACACTATAAGAAACAATGGGAATAAAAATCCCTACCATTAAATTCTTTGAGTTCTACTGTGATGTGTAACTGCCACCAAAGTTAGGTCGGTCATTGGACCGTGGAGCCAACTCGTCACATGTATTTTATATCCAAGACACCCATCATTTAGACCATCCATGTGTAATGAGCCCCACTCGACGTATGTACCTTATATCCATGTCATTCATATAGTGGGTGGTATCAACTACGATGTTGTTTGTTGTACAAATTGTTCATGGGGTGGACCCCACCATGTCAATGGGACCTACAATTATATAAAATATAATAATAATAATAATAAGGAAAGGGAATTGCATGCTTACCAATGAACACTTCCCTGAACATAATGTGATGCATGTGAAGCCCGCATAGGTGCATGTGTTGTATACCCACAATGCCTATATTTTCCAGTCACTTGGGAAGTGGGCCCACCTCCTGCTCGTGGGCACAAGATGAAGTAGAACTCAATTTTAGGTGGGCCACACTGCAAGTAGAAACAGTAGTAATAATAACCATTGGAAATTCTTAGGCGTTAGTGTGCCTCTTATATGTTGGGACGCTTCCTTGACCATAGACTCTACCTTGTAGTATGATGTAGATCCATGTCATTCATCGGTTTATCCTTATCATTTTAGGGTCTGGTCCCATAGACTAGTCAGATCCAAATCCCATGCCATGGGAGCAATATTGATCACTTGTCCACCGTTAAATATTTCCTAGAGCTGCAGTAATGTTTTTGAGAAATCTATCCATCCTTTTTAACCCATCATGGGCCACCTAATATACATGTTTTACTGGCTATTCATCCATTTTGATTAGATCATTTTAGAGTGTGGGGCTGCCTATATATTTATTGCAATCTATGTCATTTTCATGGTACCCATTGTAATAGTTATTCCTCATTTAGACCGCCAGTTGGTAGAAATCATGTGGATCACTACACCATATGAATTTGGGATTTTGGATGGCCCAACTAATCGTGTGGATTGGTGGAAGTTGTGTGGGTTATCACACTATGTGAGTAGGTGATTTTGATAGCTCACCTAACTGTATGAAATTGGGGCAATTGTGTGGCTTCTTGTCCAAGTGGATTTATGATTGTTGTGGCCCTTAACCATACGATCACTGACGGGATGATATGGTAGTTAGATTTGGCAAAATGCTATTGAATATGTAGCTCATAAATCTTTTGATCATGCGTAACGTCCGAAAATCATGTGGGTATGTGGGGAATGTGTGGCCCAACCATATGATCATGTGGTGCTTAGGTGACTGCTAAACTATGTGAAATTGTGGTACTGACCACCTGACTATATGAAAATTTAGTAAAGTGGTTGCCCCATTATGCGAGCTATGGTATAATTAATAATACTGATGATAATAATAAGTAACCATCTCACCTTAAATCCCTTATTATGACAAGTAGAGTAACATTTGTGTGGCCACTCAACTATATGGACTTTTGATAATGGAGTGGCCATAAGACCATGTGGGCATATGAGAATTGTGTGATTACTCAGACTCGTGGACTATGCTGATGGTGTAACCTCTTGGGTATGCGAACTTAGGATGTGTGTCAAATCGATTATGGACCCTACCTTGATGTAAGTATTGCATACTTCACCATTTATCCATTAGGCCAGCTAATTCTAGAACATGACTCCAAAATGACCTAGATCCAATTCCTAAATAAGTTAGACGATATGAAATAGTGTTAATTGAATGAATAACTTCTGAACACTTGTGAACCCACTCAATGTACGTATTTTATCCACACTATTCAATTGTTTTACTAACCAAACAGTTCGATCATGGAGCCCGCTGATGTGTGCCTTGTGCATATGAACCGTTCTTCCTTGTACTAACTTAATGTATGTGAGTTACCTATACTATCTACTTGTTGGGTCCCACCGTAATGTTTATGTGTGGACCCATCTGCTTGCAGTACCACTTGGAAGTAAGACCCACCACATTATATGAGATAAACCCACATCATCCAACCGTGACTAACTCTTATGTGTATATTATAAACCCAAGTCGTTCAACTTAGAGTTCACTATATCTTATGATGTTTACCTGTGCCTTCTAAACCATTGTAGAACTACTATGATAATTATTTGCAATCCAACCTGCTAACAACCCACTTGAAGGTGAAGCCACTACATTATATGAGTTTCACTAGCACCATTCATTCTGTGACTCATTTACTATATGTTATATCTATGCCTATGATCGCATAACCACTTGGTACATGTACTTTGCATCACCACCACTCATTAACCATAAGGCCCAGTTAGGGTATAACCATGTGGTCCCAATAGAAGAAAATCATGTCAGGCCAAAGCCACTAATGGAATACCTATCTTGTGAAGGATATGGTGTAATTTTGAATACAATTAATGCTCGTGATTATGAGAGCTATGGATGATATTAATGAAGTTAGTGATTATGGTTAATAGAAGCATGTGATTTAATATCTTGATTAATGTTGTTCCATTCCCTAGTTTACTAAATTCATGTACTTAATCATATTTATATTGATCATATTCATGCACCATGGAATGATGGTATGTGCAAGTGTACTTCAATACATTTGTTCATGTGTAAGATATGTCCTCTTTAGTTTAGTCACATGACTATGGATTGATATAGTTGATAGTGGCACATGATGATTGTA
Source organism: Magnolia kwangsiensis (assembly GCA_037074715.1). Lineage (NCBI taxonomy): Eukaryota > Viridiplantae > Streptophyta > Magnoliopsida > Magnoliales > Magnoliaceae > Magnolia > Magnolia kwangsiensis. The sequence continues at coordinate 78,215,997 of CM073574.1, forward strand.
TGTCATTTTTGGCTTAAAGGTTAAGCAGACCCTAAACTCATGGCATTATATGCATACTACAAGCACTTGAATGCATGCCTCATCATAATTGCTTGAATTCATGCATAATCATGGCATACATGATGATCGAAATACCACAGTCGTGCCGTATAACATGAGTTGGATCTTGACAATGAAATGTACATCTATGATGATGACTTGGGTTTTCCTTAAAAATGAACGGGACACCAGAAGTGTGGAAATAGTAGGGGATGATGTGCCCCTTGGGTTGAAAGTCCTTAAACTCCGATGCTAGCTAGGGTTACCTCACCATCGGGACGAATGGATACATGGGTCATGGATTTGACTCCCACTGATGAGGTCGGGTTAAGAAGAGGTGGGTCCAACCTGCTTAAGGGCTGAGGTGCAAATAGGGACCGGTCTGACTCACTGGCGAGAAGAAGTGCGAATGAAGTCCGCTATTGGCATACCGGGTGGAAGTCTAACTCAGGGCGAGTATGTGATGTCGATTACTGGTGTCTGGTGCATGAGTGTCAACCATGGTGTTTCCTGAGTTATACATTTATGATATGGCATAACAATTGATGATGATGATGTGATTATGGATGCATGTAATACGGTTATGGTTGTGGTATAGGAGAAATGAAAATATGACTTGGTGATGCTGCTAGCATTGACTCGGAGTATTACTATGATGCATATGCATTGCATTGGCATTGACATCATACCTTACGTGTTACACGCCTCACATATATGATTTCCTTGAGGCTTATTTATCTTGCTTGTATATAGGACACATTGCACACACGTGTGTACTCACTAAGCTTTTTGTTTAAACTTCCTATTTCTCATTTTTTTAAGGTCTAGAGTAGCTTGGAAGACTTAGCTTTCTCGATATATTACATTTATTTTTCGATTAGACAATGTTGACATTATGCACCTTTTGTAAAGCATTATACTTGTAACCATCAGGATTTATAATGGAGTGTTGCTTGGTATTTTGATCACGAATCTTCATGCTCAGGTATTATTATGTATATATAAAAAAATCAGTAAAAAATCTTCCTTGTGGTGTACAAAACTCGAGACTTAGTGTATGAAAGTTGAATGCCAAATTTGGGACATCACGGAAGTGTCCATCCCTGGATTTGGAACATGACAATTAACACCTAGTTTCCTCAGCACGAGTACATTATCTGGCTGTGAAAATTTGAGATGTTACATGTCACGACTAGTCGAGCACCTTGCTCGACCAGTCATGGGAACAAGCTCAACCAGTCAAGCAGGGCTCGACTCGAACTCCAACAATCTTTTTGAGCCCCACTCGACCAATTAAGCAGGCTACTCGACCAGTCGAGGGTTGGTTTTATCCAATCACGCTAGAATTTTTGAAATTTGGTTGCTCATAGAACCGGTCGAGGCTAACCTTAGACCAGTCGAAGGAACTGTTTTTCAGCCTATAAATAGAGGACTTCTTTCATCTTTATTCATTCATTCATTCCAAGCCAAATCAATCCACCACTTTAAGAGAAAGTTCCCCATGATTATCAAGCTATTGTTCAGTAATTTTAGATTTGTTTATAGTTTATTTGATTGTGTAATTTCTTGATCTCTTTGCTTTCAATCTAACTTTGTCAAAGGGAGTTTTACTCTACCTTTTTGAGATCCAAGGAATTCAATCAAGTAGCCCAGGTCTGAATTGAATTAAAATTCATTTAGAACCTAGAACCCTTCTATATGTGTGTTGGGCATTGAACATCTACATCTACAAGTGAAGCGGTTCTATCGGGCTACATCAAGAAGAATCTACAAATAAGTATATTGTTTATTGCTTTTTGGTTTGTGAGATAAGCCAGAAAATCTCGTGGTTTTGACTGAGATAAGCGAGAAAATCTCAGCGCGGGGTTTTTAATTGTGATAGCCCATTGAAAACGCTTTTGTAAAGGTTTTAAGGTGAACCTTGGAAAACCTTCTTTCATAGTAAAAGCCAATATCACGTGGGTTATGATTATTGGGAGTGGAGTACGTGTGGGTGTTTGAGAACAATTGGTTTATACACCAAACCACTACAATTCTTGGAGTTTGGATGATGATGATATATGTGATGTATGTGTGGTGAATGCTTGTATATATTTCATATACATGTGGTGAATGTTGTAATAGCTCGATTTATTTCTATTGCTTCTTGTTTTAGTTTGAGTTTTTGATCCTTACTTCAAGAAATCAGGTTGTCCTACCATAAACTTTAGTTTTTGGTGTAAGGTTGTCCTTTGAACAACGTTTGTATCAACCTCTCAATACTATTGCAATTGAGATTGCTATTTGATTCAGTTATCTGCATTTATATTCTACATTTATTTTTTATTTGGCATAGTCCTATTCACCCCCCCTCTAAGACTGAGAGCTCACCCTTTTCAAGTGGTATCAGAGATAAGTGGCTCATTCTATTGAATTTATTTCCTAAGCTTTTTGATTTAGAGCTTTTAGTATGTCAAATTTTGATAGCCTATCTATTACTAGGATACCATTGTTTAATGGCCCCAATTATACTTATTGGAAAGCCAGGATGAGGATATTTCTAAAATTCATTGATGAAAGCGTGTGGCAAGCCACAGTGATTAGATGGAATCCACCAATGTCTGATGTTCTAGGCAGTGATGGAACCAAGTCCCTAAAGGAAATATTGTTTTATATGTGGACTACTCTTCAGAAAAATAAGAGCAGTGCGAATGCTAAGGCTTTAAATGCAATCACTTGTGTACTATCACCTGATGAATTCAAAAGAATCATTTCTTGTGATACTGCTAATCAAGCCCGGGATATTCTTGAAATAACACATCAGGGAACATCTATTGTCAAAAAATCTAAAGTTCAGATCCTCACCACTAAGTTTGAGGAGATTCATATGGAAGAAAATGAATCTTTCATGGACTTCTATACGAAACTAATTGACATAGTGAACTCTATGTAGGGTTTAGGAGATGGTATTTCAGAAAGCAAAGTCTGTGCAAAAATATTACAATCACTACTTGAGAGATTTAATTCCAAGGTGACTGCCATTCAACAACTTAGAGACATAGATCACATGAAGGTTAAGGAACTTGTTGATTCACTTCAAACATATGAGTTAAATTTCAAAGCTCCAAAAGGTAAGTCTATAGCTCTTAAGTCATCCAAATCTATTTCGCATGATAGTAATGTTAATTCTGATTGTGAAAACTCGGAGGATGATATGGCTTTACTTGTGAAAAAGTTTTACAAGATTTTTAAAAGTAAGAAAAGAGTTGATTTTCAAAAACCCTCTGAGAAGAAAAAAGGTAAATCTAAATCATGAAAATCTCTAAAAGATAGCCAGTGTTTCAACTACCATGAATATGGGCATTTGACAAATAAGTGTCCAAATAGGGACAAGCCAAGTGAAAAGGCATGTTAGCCACATAGGATGAATCGTCCAGCTCTGAAGCTTCTTTTGAGTTGGATGAATCAGAACCCAAAACTTCAAATGAAGTCAAGGCTTTAATGACTCTAGTCAGAGTCACTTCCACAGATAGCTGTGATTCAACTGAATATGAAAATCTGAGAAGTGACCCTAAAAATGATAATGAAGATGACCTTTAGGATGCGTATAATGCCCTATACAGGGAAAGTTGTAAGATTGTTGTCATGCTAAAACTTTAAAAAGAGAAAATTTTAATATTAAAAGAGGAATTTAAAAATTTTGTTTTAGAAAAATCTCATATTTTTGATTGTTTTGAAAAAGCAAAATGCGTTTTGAATTTCAAAACATCTAAACTTGAAAAATTAAGAACAAAAAATGAGAAACTAAAATGTGAAGTGTCTTCCCTATTGAGTTCAAAGGATACATGGAGGTATGCCCAGGGAGACCCTAAACTTGAAAAGTTACTAACTGCATATAGAACATGTGGAGACAGATTGAGTTTAGGCTATGTCAAGTACATGCCTTTGAAAAATAAAAGTGTATCTCTTACATTTGTCAAAGGAGAATCCTCTAACTCAAAATGAAAGGGCTTGAAAAATAATAATCAAAACAACTTTAAAAATGTAAAAACTTTTCAAGCTTTTAAAGTTAATACTGATAATGTCAGCTTTATAAAACAATGCTATAATCCTTTAGCTGAAAAAAATCGTTCACTTACTCAAGAAGCTTCTCAAATCTAACTCTGTTGTGAGAGTTGATAATAATTTCAAGCGAAGAAAAACCAACAATGTTCCAAAACCCAAAACTACAATGAAATGGGTTCCTAAGGTTACTTGTTTGATTGCCCACACTGCCTTCAAAGCTTTGAGTCATTCAAAGTGGTACATAGACAATGGTTGCTCAAGACACATGACAGGTGATAGAGATTTATTCACCAATTACAAAGAAATGACTGATGGCTCAGTCACTTTTGCTGATGGAAGCAACTGTAAGATAATTTGCTAAGGTACGGTTCATATCTCTAACCTTCCTCATTTTGAAAATATTTTATTTGTAAAAGGACTTAAGTACAATATTTTAAGCATATCTCAAATCTGTGATAACAAGCATAGTGTTAAATTTATAAATCAAGGATGTGAGATCTTAAATGAGAAAGGTTATATGATATTAAATGGTTGTATAACATCTGAGAATTGCTATATGATGAATGAATCTTGTTCGTCTAAATTATCTTGTTACATGGTCTAAACTAATGATAAAGAATTATGACACAAACGCCTTGGACATGTGAACTACCAAAATTTGCATAGATTGAGCAAAGCTGATCTTGTTAAAGGTCTACCCAAATTAAAGAAATTCAATAAAATATGTGGTGCATGTCAAATTGGAAAATAAACAAAGAGTAGTCACAAGAAAGCGAACTCCTCTGCCACATCTAAACCTCTTAAACTTCTCTATATGGATCTTATTGGACCAACCAAAATGGAGAGTAGAGGTGGTAAGAAGTATTTCTTGATAATTATGGATGACTTTACCAGATTTACTTGGGTTGCATTCATGAGAGAAAAAACTGAAACTCTCGATGAAGTCAAAAGAATACTCAAGCATATTTAGATTGAAAAAGAAATGAATGCTGTTAAGATCCAAAGCGATCATGGATCAAAATTCGAAAATAGCAATTTTGAGAAGTTTTATAGCGATCATGGTATATTGCATGAGTTTTCTGCTCCTAAGATGCCTCAACAAAATGGGGTTGTTGAAAGAAAAAATAGAGTGCTACAAGAGATGGCCAATGTAATGTTAAATAACATGAATTTACCTAAAAATTTATGGGCTGAAGCTGTTAATACTGCATGCTATATCATAAACCGTGTTTACATTAGAAAATTAAAAGATAAAATGGTTTATGAATTGTGGTTTAATAAGAAACCTACAGTTAAATACTTTTAAATTTTTAGAAGTAAGTGCTAGATTTTATGAGACCAAAAATTTTTAGAGAAGTTCGATACTAAGAGTGATGAAGGGATATTCCTAGGTTATGCTCTAAATAGTTAAGAATATCGTGTTCTTAACAAAAGAACTGGTGTCATTTAGGAGTCCATAAATGTTGTTATTGATGACCTCCTGAACACGCCAACATCTAGTTCAGAAGACGATGAAGTCACTGTAATTGATAAACCTAACTCCTCATCTTATCAAATCAATATTGAACTATGATCAGTTAAAGACCATCCTACTGATCAAATACTAGGTAACCTTTTCATTGGTGTGCGTAATAAAAAAAATAACTAAAAAATATATGTAATTATTTATGTTTTACATCCCAAATTAAACTAGCCAACGTAAAAGAGGTACTCACTAATAAAAATTGGATAGTTGCTATGCAAGATGAACTAAACCAATTTGTTAGGAATGATGTATGATATTTAGTTCCAAGACTATCTGATAATCATATAATTGGAACAAAGTGGATTTTCAAAAATAAATCTGATGAGTTAGGGAACATAATCAGAAATAAGGCTAGACTGGTTGTATAGGGGTACACTCAGATAGGAGTCGATTATGATGAAACCTTTGCCCCAGTAGCTCGTCTTGAATCCATCAAATTATTCATATCCATTGCATGTTTTAAAAAGTTTAGGATCTATCAAATGGATGTTAAAAGTGTATTTCTAAATGGTGATCTATATGAAAAGGTTTATGTTGAACAACCTAAGGGTTTTGAGGACCCTAAACACCTTAATCATGTGTATCGCCTTAAAAAGACACTTTATGGTTTGAAACAAGTTCCCAGGGCATGGTATGAGAAATTGACTAAGCTCTTACTAAGTCATAATTTTGTTACGGGGAGTGTTGATAAAATTCTTTTTTGTTAAAAAATACAATGAACACATACTAATAGTACATATATATGTTGATGATATTATCTATGGTTCTACTTACACTAACCTATCTATTGAGTTTGCAGAGCTTATGAAATCCAGGTTCGAAATGAGTATGGTGGGAGAACTGAACTACTTCTTAGGTTTACAGGTTAAACAAATGGATGATGGTATCTTCATTTCTCAAACCAAGTATATCTTAAACTTGGTTAAGAAATTTGGATTTGAAAATGTTAGGACATTCGATACTCATATGAGTACGACTCTCAAGCTCTCGAAGGATGAATCAGGTACAAGTATAGATCCTCGGTTATATCATAGTATGATTGGTAGTTTACTATACTTAATTGCAAGTCATCCTGATATAGCATTCATCGTAGGTATCTGTGCTAGATATTAATCAGATTCTAAGGAATCTCACCTTATTGTTTTCAAGCACATTATTAGATATGTTACAAGTATGGCTAATCTTGGCCTTTGATATTTGCATGATATAAATGTTCAATTAGCTGGTGGATGTTTTTATGTTGGAAATTGTTTGGTTTCTTGGCACAGCTAAGGCTGAATATATTGCGGCTGAAAATGCCTGTACCTAGCTTGTGTGGATGAAAAGAATGCTCAATGATCATGGTATTGCATAAGATACAATGATATTGTATCGCTATAACTCTAATGGAATTAATATATTTAAAAATCCCATCCAACATTCCCGTACCAAATATATTGACATTCGGTATGATTATATTCAGGAATTAGTAGAAGATAAAATCATTTTGTTAGAATACGTTCAAATGCAAAATCAGCTTGTGGACATATTTACTAAACCACTTGACAGGAATAAGTTTTCTAAATTAAACATGAATATTGGTATGTGTAATTCTAACTGAGTTTATCATGTTTGCATGTTTAATTTTTTATATATTTTTACGCTAATAATTTTGAATAAAAATTTAAATTTTTTAGTGCTTGCCCGACTAGTCAAGCACGTCCTCGACCAGTCGTGGCTCGACAGGTCGAGCATGTACTTGACTGGTCGAGTTGCGCAGTTGGAAGCCTTTATGAGTGAGAAAATCACTTTTTCCCTCATTTTTCTCTTCTTCTTCATCTGGCCCTCTTCTGACCCGTCGAACCCACCTTTGATTAATGCTTGGTGAGTGCTCCATTTTTTTTTAAATTTCCTTCCATATTTAGGTTCCTATTTTCATACATTGTTAGATTCATGAGTTGATTTGAGTTTTTCTTTTGATTTCTAAGGGGTTTTCGCTCAAAATCTGTTCTACTTCAAACCCTACTTTCCATTGTTGTTTTTCTTGATTTGTATCTTGCAATGGAAGGTTGTACTTCCTCTTCTCGATCTACACCGCTTAGGGTGAGAACCCAACGTCCTCCTGAGGAAGATCTCGAGTATGTATGGGATTTTCGTACTTGAGAGATCATTGTTGAGCGCACGGTTGATTCAAATCATTTAGCTCATTTTTAGATTCTTCCCATCCTAGTGGTTGTAGGTTGGGAAAACATTTTGAATTGGGGCAGACCGGTATACCACTACATTGCGCAAGGGCTGTTTGCTTGCATGAGTGACGTATCACTTGAAAACTTAACTTTCTCAATTAGCTTTAGAGAAGGTACTTTTCAAGTTGATCGACACTTAATTTCGGGTTTGCTATATATAAATGTAAATGATGATGGTATTCCTATACCAACTTTAGCTGAATAGTTGAATGAATCGGAAAGGCGTATGCTAACCCATAAATTATGCAACATGGACTCAGAATGGAGTGCAAGAAATGCACTTAGGGCCAATCAAATGTTGCCTAAATATAGGGGTTCTACATCACATTTTCATCGCGAATGTCTATCCCCGCTTTGGTAACAAAGCTGAACTTACTTCTTTCATGGTTCGTATTTTGCATTTCATTGTGTCGGGTATTCCCATCTGTCTTCCATCCTTAATATGTTATATGATTATTCAATTCTGTCTTCATCTGGGCCACGAATATATTCCCTTCGACTACTTGATGACCATCCTAGCTTTGCATTGTAATGTGGTCATGCCGTTTGGGAAATCTCTTGTTTTGGATCTTCCTTTTAACAACTCTAATATAAACAAGATGAACATGAAGCTCAATCCTAACCAGAAGGATGGGGAAGCAGAGGAAGTTGAAGAAGATGATGCGTTACCAACCGACACAATGATGGAGGATATATTTAATGAACTTGATTATGATGATGTTAAGGTTGACCCTGATTATCAGCCACCCCAGTATGATGAGCGCCTTCACTCTTTGGAGGAGAAGGTGGATGCATTGAAAATTTCTCAAGACAATCTGCATGAGAATCATAAATCGTCTATGAAATATATGCGAAAGTACTTTCATCGCATTACCAGAGGACTCCATCAGATTGATCTATCTATCGCACCTCCTTCTTCATCTAGATCAGATTAGTTCTGTTTCTTTATATTTTAGGCATGTATAACTTTCACTATTACTTTATCTTTAACTGGATTTGTATGGCTTTATGACATTTTGTTGATACCTATCTTAGTAATGTTAACATTCTTCTTGCTTTAACTTTAATTTTAACTCTTATTCTACTATTCTTTGATATTATAATATTCACAACTATGTTTGATCTTTCTAATTAATTCTTCCTTTGTCAAGTTGTGATAAAAAGGGGGAGAGATTTGTGGTTAAGATTGGTGTATGGTATATAGTGGTGTATGTGTATGTTTTTGGAATATGTATACAGGTACTTTACAAGTCACCAAGCTCAAATTGAGGGGGAGTATTTTGAAAGAGTGTTATGTTATGAAGTGGAGTTGTGAAAGTTTGTGAATTTGTGCATTGTGTATAGGTTGATCTTCCAAGTTGGTTTTGTCACAAATTTGACAAAGGGGGAGATTGTAAGTGCTATGTTGTATATCAAGCACCCTGTATTGTCAATTTTCATAGTGACAAAATACTTTAGAATGATGGACTTGTTCATAGATGGAAAGTTCACCTTCATTCAAAGATGTGTTACAAGTCATGAAGATTGCTCTATCTACTTCAACTTCAAATGCTACATCAATGTGCAAGTTCTATTTCAAGATAAAATACTAATGCAAGTTCAATTCCAAGCTCAAGTACAAGTTTCGTTTCAAGACAAAGAACTACTTCAAGATCAATTAGACTAAGTTTATGGGCTACTTCAATTGCAAGATCAAATCTAAATGCACTACACGGTCAAGTTCAAATTGAAGCTTCAAATGTACAAGATCATGCTTCAAGAACATCAAGTACATGATCAATTGGAAGCAACTGAAGCTACAAGTTCAATGTTCAATATTTCAGGTATAAATGACCCTAGAAAGACCTTAGGTGTAACACCCCGAATTTTGGCCAATCTGGGATTTGACGTCCTTAAGCAGTGGGTTAATCAAAACACCTGAAAAATCACTCAGAACCCAATTCCATAGCCAAAGAAACCACTTAGGATTAATTCCTTTAGAAACTAAGCATAAGTTAGCTAGCGCAACGCTGGAGTAGCTGGGAAATAGTCCCTGATCACTTTAAATACGTTCTACAAGACCCAAATCGAGTAGAACCAATGACTCTATAATACTTTATAACCTCGGATCAAGCTCTAAGCTGGTTTGTTCTCTGGACCACTTTGAAATTTTGTATTGGATCTAGACCGCGCGTCGAAAGTCCAATATCTCCTATCTTAGACCGTTAGAACCGCCTAGCTGGACTTGACACTCATTTCGAAAATCAAGTCAAACCGATAATCACAGGCCATTTCATTGAGCCCGGACCGAAGAGAGTGCGAATAGGGACAGAATTGGAATTTCAAATTCAAATCTGGCACATGACTTGACGCGTCAGTATTGAGCGTTCTGGCCGTCAGAATTTAGCCAGATTACACCCTCGGATCAGGAGAAATTTCTATTTTATATCATGAGACTTTCAGCCCTGATCTACGTGCAGTGACCGCTGAACTGAAACTGGTCCGCCACGTGCGATCTGCGAACCCTGCTAGACTGAAAACTTAATACGTGCTATATTTGGTACGCATGAGCTTAAGTCCGATCGCATTCGACCAGGGGACCACCAGAAAGCATCTTTTGGACCGAAACAGCCCCGATTTGGTTACCCCTCAAGTGAAACTTGTTCCCGAGCCTATTTCGGGCAAGTTTGGGCTTATAAAAGGGCTTGAAACCCTCACTCCTCTCTCCCATCCGAATTTGCAAAAACCCTAGATTGGGAGAGAGAAAAGGTGAGAGTTTGTGAGAGAAGGTGGGAGAGATCTTCCTGCCACCTGTTGCTGCTGCTGTACGTGCTTAGGCAACGCACTCTGATCACTTTCCTGGCGATTTCTCCACTTTTTCAAGTAAGAAAAACCCTAGAAAGTTGCTGATTTAATGTTTCTTCCGTTCTATAGCTTGATAGTTAGTAAATCTCGTAAAACATGTTCTCTTATCGCTGTAGACGAAGCATATACGCTCCGTTCGAATTTCAACATTCATAAGAGACAAGGTGCGGATTTTAGACGCTTTGATTGACTGTTTCCAAAGCTTTCAATATCGTTTAATAGTAGATTCTTGACGGCAATGCCGTTTGACATGTACAACATGCTGTCCGTTTTCTGTTTCGTAAACTAACGAAGAATATGAGATTTAGGGCATTTTAGTCATTTGTAGGAAGTACTGTTTTCATGCATATTTTGCTGATGTGATTGGCATGGTTTATTGTCGCATTAGAATGTTAGGAATGCGTGCATAGTTAGTTTGGCGAAGAGATTCGCCTAAATGCGCACTTCGGGTCGACATACTATATGTAGACTTAAGTGTGTAGTGTAAGTGTTTGTATAAATGCTTGTATTAGTATGTATTGAATTAAATGGTGTTATGAATTAGTTTGAGATTGATTTCTCAATTAATATGCTGGTGTAAATGGTTTCCTACATGTTAGCCATATGCATGATTTCACAATATGAATGAAATGCATGTGCTTGATGATTCATGTAAGTTATATGTTATAACATGTGCTTGATGATTTCCTTATGATTTAGTTTGAGATTGAATTCTCAATTAATTTGCTGATGGAAAGGATTTACTATATGTTGGCGATATGCATAATTTCATTATATGTGTGAAAGACATGTGTAGGATGATTTACTTAAGTTGTACGTTATAACATGTGTTAACATGCTCACATGGTTGTATTTCATTTCCAATGCTCTCACATGATCGCTGACGTGGATTCATATGTGTTTGGGACTATACGTAGTCCAGGCAGTCGGTAACCAAGAAATATCGTGGTTAGCCTATCTTTGCCACGAACGACGTGTCGATGAACACGAGTCGTGTTTAGAGTTGGCGGCAGTGGTTAGGCCACGCGAAGTGTTTTACGCACTTCATGTCGTTCAACTTGCGATGCGCTCGTGCTAGTCGAGCTCGTCAAGTAACCCGACTGGCCGTTGTATGTTCACCCTGCATGAGTCATATCTGCTTGAACCTAGGGTACTGAACTTACAATTGTAAACCCTGTTAACCATGGTACCTTGATCCACGAAGACTCATGAGCCGGGCATGGTGGTATGGGACACCGTGGTCGAGCTGTCGGCCTACGCTGGGGCCACAAACCTCCCCGTAGTGACCAGTGAGCACCTAGACTCGTGAGCAGATTATGGTGGTATGGGACACCATATTCTAGCTGTCGGCCTACACTGATCAGGCGACGAGTCCTTTGTAGTGACCGCGAGCGTATTCTGAGTCCACGGGAGGCGACGACCCTTCCGTTGCAGTAGAGTACAGTAGGCCTGTATTGATAAGGTGATGGGGGAGCGGTGCAACGAGTGCGAGCAACAGCCCTGGCAGCCCTTGCAGTGACCTACGAAATATACATCGTATGAGATTACTAGGAGTGACGACCCTAGACAGGATCTGTGTTGGGATTGATACAAGGGAAGTACCTTAGTTTCCCAATCCTGCTGTTTGAATGGACTAATAACAACTTGGAAATCATATCACCATAGCATTGCATGTGCCTGGAAGATGTGGAGCACTCTAGGGAGTGTGGCATGCCGCGGTCGTAAGATGTTGCCTTATGAGAGAGATCGTCGGTGAGGGCATACATCACGTCATGTCATAATTGCATTAACAACAGTATTAGGATTGTTTGATTTACTGCTTTACTATTATTGCATGATTGATTTGAGAACATGTTAATCCTTGCTCTATTATTCCACTGAGTTAGCTACTCACTCCCACGTTACGGGACGGTGTTCCTAAACACCCACTAGACCCTTTTGTGATTGCAGATGATGGCACGGCCTGCGAGGCAGAGCCGGACTTGATGATGACAAGGAGGATCTCTCCTTTATGCGTGTTCTGATTGACGGGATTACAGGGAGGTTGATTAGATACTTTGACACTTGTCATTTTATATTTTTAGCGCACTCATGTATATTCGTTTTGTCTACTTTTGGAGTATACATGTATGTATATAACCTGGTAACATATCCACACTCTGGAGGCATACAATAGTTTATATATGTTATACATATTATCACAGTCTTTCGCTTGCTAATTTAACTGTCTCCGGAGTATGATATGCTGTTCTAGCTTAATCTCACTCATGTTTAATGCGTTATCACAGACGACATTCAATCATACATATCTATGTTGCATAAATAACATTTTGGAACTCGGGAGTTGGGTTTTTGCTCGACCCCCCGATTTTCGGGATGTTACATTAGGTTTAGGTCACTCATATTACATATTTTATGTGGGTTATTTTACTTGGTTCGACTAGTCCTAGCCTATGTTCGACTAGTCTAGGCTCTAGCTCAACCAGTCCAGGGTTTTTCTCGATCAGTCTATGAATTATTTTAAAATTTTAGATTTTTCTGGTAGGGTCACGTCCAGTCGAGCACCTTGCTCAACTAGTCATGGGAACAGGCTCGACTCGAACTCTAGTAACCTTTTTGAGCCCCACTTGACCAGTCGAGGGTCGGTTTTATTCGATCGCGCTAGAATTTTTGAAAGTTGGTTACTCTCAGGACCAGTCGAGGCTAACCTTAGACCAATCGAAGGAACTGTTTTTCAGCCTATAAATAGAGGACTTCTCTCAGTTTTATTCATTCATTCATTCCAAGCTAAATCAATCCACCACTTTAAGAGAGTTCCCCATAATTATCAAGCTATTGTTCAGTAATTTTAGATTCATTTATAGTTTATTGGATTGTATAATTTCTTGATCTCTTTGCTTTCAATCTAACTTTTTAAAAGGAAGTTTGGATGATGATGATATATGCGATGTATGTGTGGTGAATGCTTGTATATATTTCATGTACATGAGGTGAATGTTGTAATAGCTAGATTTATTTCTATTGCTTCTTGTTTTAGTTTGAGTTTTTTTATCCTCACTGATTTTAAGAAATCAGGTTGTCCTATCATAAACTTTGGTTTTTGGTGTAAGGTTGTCCTTTGAATAATGTTTGTATCAACCTCTCAATACTATTATAATTGAGATTTTTATTTAATTCAGCTATCTGTATTTATATTTCGCATTTATTTTTTATTTGACATAGTCCCATTCACTCCCTTGTCACGCCCCAAACCTGAAAATCGGACTCACAAAATTTCTGATTGACGAATCCGGTGTCGACAGCCTTCGTAGTACCCAATTGTCGGCTTCCAGCGCCCATATACTAGGTTCCGATCCTGGGATCCTAAAAGGAGAATTTTTCAACGTACATTTATCTTGTAAGAAACATAACCATAAGTATACCCAAATCGCAAAGGGAACATCATCATCACATATCCACTAATATAAACATTTGAATACAATGCTGAATGAAAAATACACATTGAAATTAAAGCTCTAGAAGATCGCTGCACGCTCCATGATCAACGCTGTTGGAACCTAACGCCACCTGCATGCATCTATTGTGCATAAGCTTATATAAAGCTTAGAGGGTGGTGAAAGTGTGTGTACAAGATAAGTGCCAAGTATTCAATATTGGTAAGTCCATACGTCATACAATATCACAGTACACAATACAGATAATAATGAGCCAAATAGCATATACTGAACCTCATCCAGGATATGCGATGAAAAGACATAGCAAGCCAATATACCATATGCCACAGATGTAATGTAATATGCGGTGTGAATGAAATGACCAAGCTGCAGTATGAAGTCAGGATAATAGTAGGTGGTATCGCAGGCTACGGGGCCTATCACAAAGGACTTCTATTCAAATCAGTCCCATACCTAAATTTGGATAGAGAGACTCAATGTGGTAAGCTCCTGATCAGGTTAGTCGCACGCCCCAACCGAAATCCTAGCCATTACAAAAGTATACATAATAATTAGTTACGTATCACTAGCCCAAGTGGATAGTGAATGAATGAATGAATGAATATAATGCTGAGTATGCAATCCATACTTCACAAATCAGTACTGTAAATCTCTAGGATCATCACCGGGGTCTATTGCACTCTACGCCAAGTTGCTGCCCCTATCCGAGCACACAGATGGGTAAGTGGAAGAGACCTAACTATCTACCTGCAATATCGGGCCTAGCTTATCGATAGTGGACCCATTCCTCAAGCTGGTCAAACTTAACCTAGATATTGCCCCCTCACTCAGGTGGGTAAGGTCACACCCCTTCTCAACTGACCACGATACAGTGTGAGATGCCGTCTACTAGTATATGGCCATCATGCACTCATATATATCCACTCAGTCTCGACATTGGGGTGTCCTCTAGTACCAAGAGGGTTTACAGATTTTCACTAATGACCATCTATGGTAGCCCGATGCTAGTAACAGATTTTTAGTTTCCCATCTGGCCATCCACAACATGCATGTGGAGGCTACAGCCTTGATGTCGATAGGGCGTATAGTAATCAAAATGCATAATGTAATATGCATGAATCATACAATCTAGTCATGCATCAATCTTGCACATACCATGTACTCATGTGAGATAACCTCTGCCTATCAAGGAGTCTCATAACAACCTGCCCAATGACATATGCAATGGTTAACCACATCTTATAATAAACATGTAGATGATACGTATGGGCATATATCATAATGCTATACTCATAATCGATATCGACAACCGGCATTGATAATCAGCTTATACAATCGGTCTCGACAATTAGAATTAACCTCGATAATCAGAATCGGCCTCGACAATTGAAATAGGCCTCGATAATTGAAATCGGCCTCGATAATTGGAATTAGCCTCGACAATCGGCCTTAATAATCGGAATCAGCCTCGACAATCAACCTCAACAATCGAAATCGGCCTCGACAACGACAATTAGCCTCGACAACGACAATTGGCCTCGACAATCAGAATCGGCCTCAATAATTGGAATCGGCCTTGACAGTCAGAATTGACAATCAACATCGATTATCAGCATCGGTAATTGGCATTGATAATCGGTATCGATGAGAATGTGCCTAACAAGACCTGAGGGAAGGTCATATGTGGACATTCAACCATCATTGCTCATCAATGTAGATATTTAACCAACATTACTCCCAAGGAGTGGCCCATATAAAGTCAAACGTATAGTGGGCCCATGACCTCACATAAAGGCCTAATACATATCACAATGGGCCTCACTCATGGGCCGCATATACATTACAATGGGCCTCACTCATGGACCATAAATACATTATATCGGGCCTTATATACAACAGGTGGGCCTCACACACATCAGTGGGCCTCACACATACATAGTGGGCCTAATACATCAAATCGAGCCGCATCATGTGGCCTTAAATACATCAAATGAGCTTTTCAAATCATAGTGGGCCTCATATTGGGCCTACACATACATCAAACGGGCCTCATATATAAATAAGTGGGCCTCATTATAGAAGCAAATGGGCCTCATATACAACGAGTGGGCGGCATTAATGGGCCGCACCAATGGGCTTCATTACAATGAGTGGGCCATATTAATGGGCCAAAAAATACATCTCATTGGGCCTTACTAAACAGGCTGAAAATACATCACAATGGGCCTTACCAAATGGGCCGAAATACATCACAATGGGCTTTACTAAATGGGTTAAAAATATATCATAACGGGTCTCGCTATCTGGGCCATATATACATCAAGTGGGCTGCATCAATGGGACGCACTAATGGGCCTCAAATACATAACATGTGGGCCCTACACATGGGTCTTATATGCATTAAATGGACCACATATCTAGGCCTCAAATACATGAAAAGGGCCTGCGTCATGGGCCTAATACATATCACAATGGGCCTTACCCATAGGTCATGAATACATCACAATGGGCCTTAGATTTAAGCAGGTGGGCCCCATCATATGGGCCTTAAATACAAGACAGGTGGGACTTATTGCATGGGCCTCAAATATAAGGAAGATGGGCCCTATGGATGGGCCGCAACAATGGGCCTTAAGTGGGCTTGGACACACATACATTAAGGTGGGCCTGGACAGTTTAGGCTGGCCCAGCTCATACAATAGATATATAAAAATGGATTGAGGTACACTAACCGATCCTCTTCCCACCGTCCAGAGATTGGACGATGAGGATATACAACACATCGTTAAGGTGGGTCGCACAGATAGGTGGTGTGGATCAAACCCACACGCAGCATACAACAACTATATAGCTGGTGTGCGGTAGACCAGCTAGTTTGTTTTTCATCAGGTGGGTCCCACATAGGGTCCAACATAAAATAATATTATAATATATATTATATTATTATAAATATAATTTATGAAAATAATCCAGCATCCAATGTACAGAGATGGATGAATGGTTTGGATGGAAAATGATTATACGTAAGGTGGCCCCCATCCCACATGTGTGGGGTGGGCTACATCCTAGATGAACGACTGAATAAAAATACATGTAATGGTGGGTCCCACATGTGTGGCCCACTAGGGATGGGATCTACCTCACGTCCAGATGGACGGTGAGGAGAATGCATATATTAAGGTGGGTCCCACACTCGTGGCCCACCAAAGATTTGAATCTGCTTCATTGCATTCTCCAACCTGTGGCGAACTCACCAAAAGAATGGACGGTTTGGATGTAACACATACATCACAGTGGCTACTCAAAGCTCCTACCCGTCCCAACTATAAATGGATGGATAGTTGATATTCAACACAAACATCAAGGTGGGCCCCACTTAATGGATGGTGCCGGTAAAACCCATACATCATTATGGTTCCAAATGGGAGCCACCAGATTAACGGTGTGGATAATGACATAAATCATGGTGGCATCCAGTAGCAATAACGGTGTGGATAATGATATCCATCACAATGGGCAGCATGGATGAAATGCAGACATCATGGTGGGTGCCCACGTCCACCATATTTAGACGGTATAGATAAAATATATATATATATATATATATTATGGTGGCTAGTACGTGTGGCCCACCAGCTACTTAAATCAAGCAGACATTTGTGTTTACTCCACCGTCCAAACCTACTAGACAGTGGACAACAACAAATATCAGGGTGGGGTTCCCACTCCATCGTCCATATGATGGACGGGGTGGATAATATCATATGCATCAAGTGAGCCACACGGCATCAAGGGGAAGAGAGAGAGAGAGAGAGAGAGAGAGAGAGAGAGAGAGTATAACACCCCAGATTTTTTGCCAACCTGGGATTAGACGTCCTTAGGCAATGGGTCAACCAAAACACCTTGGTAACCGCTCAGAACCCAATTCCATAGCCAAATAAATCACTTAGGATTAATTCCTTTAGAAATTAAGCATAAGGTAGCTAGCGCTACGTTAGAGTAGCTGTGAAATTGTCCCTGACCACTTTAAATACGTTCCACAAGACCCAAAACTTGTAGAATCAATGGTGCTATAATACCCTGAAACTTAGGATCAAACTCTAAACCCGTTTGCTCTCAGGAACCCTTTGAAAATTTGTATTGGATCTAGACCGAGCGTCGAAAGTCCGATACCTACAATCTTAGAAAATTATGACCGCCTTGTTGGACTTGACAATTGTTTCGAAAATCAATGCCAACTGACGTTCAGAGGCTATTTCATTGAGCCTGGAGTGAAGAGAGTGAGAAAAGGGTTAAGTTTGGAAATTTTAATCCAAATCTGGCACGTGACTTGACGCGTTATTATTAAGCATTCTAACCGTCAGAAATCAGCCAAATTACACCCTCAGATCAGGAAAAATTTCTCTTTCATATCATGAGACTTGTAGACCTGATCTAGGTGAGGTGACCGCTGAACTGAAATTGGACCACCACGTGCGATTTGCGAACTCTTTCAGTCTGAAAACTTGATGTGTGCTAGATCCAGTATGCCTGAGCTTAAGTTCGACCGCATTCGGCCGGGGGACTTCCAGAAATGCTCTTTTGGACCGGAACAGCCCCGATTTGGTTATAACCCAAGTAAACCTTGTTCCCAAGTCTATTTTGGGAAGGTTTTGGGCTATATAAGGGCCTTAAACCCTCTCATTTCTCTCCCATCCGAATTTGGTTAAAAACCTAGATTGAGAGAGAGAGAAAGTGAGAGTTTGTGAGAGAGTGTGGGAGAGATCTTCCTACCACTTGCTGCTGCTGCTACACGTGCTAAAGCAGCCCACTCCAATCACTTTCCCGACGATTCCAACGCACTTCTAGGTAAGGAAAACCTTAACCACTTGCTGATTTGGGGATTTTTTTGATTCAAATAGCAAAGTAGCTGATGTATGTGTGCATTAGGTCGCCTGTACGCCGTTGACGAAGCGTATACGCTCCGTTCGAAACGATACACATCTAAAGTGAAAGGTGCGGATTTTAGATGCTTTGATTGGCTGTTTTCAACGCTTTCAGTGTCGTTTAATAGTAGATTATCAACGGCAATGCAGTTTGACATGTACAACACGCTGTCCGGTTCCTGTTTCGTAAACGTAGGAAAAATATGAGATTTAGGGCATTTTAGTCATTTGTAGGAAATACTGTATACATCCATATTTTGCTGAAATGGTTGACATGGCTTTTTGTCACATTAGGATATTAGGAATGCGTGCATAATTGGTTTGGTGAAGAGATTCGCCCAAAGGCACACTTTGAGTCGACATACACTATGTAGACTTAAGTGTGTAGACTAAGTGTTTGTATGAATGTTTGTATTAGTATGTATTGAGTATATGGTGTTATGAAATAGTTTTGATATTGAATTCTCAAGTAATATGCTGATGTAAATGATTTCGATCATGTTGGCAATATGTAGGGATTACATTGTATGTATGAAATGCATGTGTTGAATGAATTGCTTAAGTTGTATGTTATAACATGTGATAACATGCTTGTATTGTTGTATTGCATTTCAATTACTCTCACATGATTATTGATGCTGATTTATAAATGTTTGGGACTATGCTTAGTCCAGGTAGTCGGTAATAGAGTAAATTCGTGATTGGCTTCTATTAGCCACGAAGGACGCGTCGATGAACGCGAGTCGTGTCTTGAGTTGGCGGCAGTGGTTAGGCCACACGAAGTGTTTCATGCACTTCATGTCGCTCAGCTTGAGATGCACTCATACTAGTTGAGCCCGTCAAGTAACCCGACTGGCCATTGTATGTTCACCACGTATGTGTCATAACTTCTTGAACCTAGGGTACTGAACTTACCATTGAAAACCCTGTCAACCATGGTACCTTGATCCATTAAGACTCATGAGCCAGGCATGGTGGTATGGGATACCATGGTCAAGCTGTCGGCCTATGTTGGGGCCACAAACCTCCCCGTACTGACCAGTGAGCACCCTACTCTGAGCAGATTATGGTGGTATGGGACACTATATTGCTGTCGGCCTACACTGATCAGGTGACGAGCCCTTTGTAGTGACCTTGAGTTTATCTTGACACCGCATGGGGGGGACGAGTCCTGATGTAGTCTTAAGGATAATTAGGCCTGTATTGATAAGGTGATGGGGGAGCGGTGCAACGAGTGCGAGTAACAGCCGTGGCAGCCCTTGCAGCGACCTACAAATATAACATCGTATAAGATTACTAGGAGTAACGACCCTAGACAGGATCTGTGTTGGGATTGATATAAGGAAGGTACCTTAGTTTTCCAATCCTGCTGTATGAAAGGACTAATAACTACTTGGTAATCATATCCACATCACATTGCATGTGCCTGGAAGATGTGGAGCACTGTGGGAAGAAAGCATGCAGCGGGCGTAAGATGGTGCCGTATGAGGGAGATCGTCGGTGAGGGCATCTATCATGTCATGTCATATTACATTAACAACAGTATTTAGGAATGTTTGATTTATTACTTTACTATTATCGCAAGATTGATTTGATAATATGCTAATCTCTGCTCTATTATTGCACTGAGTTGATCACTCACTCTCACGTTACAGGATGGTGTTTTCGGACACCCACCAGTCCCTATTTTAGTTGCAGATGATGGCGCTGCTTGTGAAGTGGATCCGGACTTGATGATGATGAGGAGGATCCCTCCTTTATGCGTGTTCTGATCGACGGGATTTCATGGAGGTTGATTAGATGCCTTGATACTTGTCATTTTATAGTATTGGAGCACTCATGTATATTCTTTTGATCATTTTTGGAGTATACATGTATATATTTAACCTGGTAACATGTTCACACTCTGGAGACATACAACAGTTTATATAGGTTATACATACTATCATAGTCTTCCGCTTGCTAATTTAACGGTCTCTAGAGTATGATATGATGTTTTGGATTAATTCCAATCTTATTTAATGCCTTTTTACAGACAACATGCATCAAACATTATCTATGTTGTATAAATAATATTTTAAAACTCGGGAGTTGAGTTTCTACCCGACCCCCGATTTTCGGGATGTTACAGAGAGAGAGAGTGAGTAGCAGAGGGGCCCCGCCACTATGGGCCCCTCTTTAATACAAATCATACATCAAGATGGGTCCCACCACAAGTTAGCCCTCAAATCACAAAATCAGTTCATAAAATCACCCACCTTTGTCTTCTTGGACTTCTCCTCATCTTAGCTCCAATGGGACATGATTCAACGGTTAAGATTGATTATGGAGGGTGGGATTGGGTGGTAAGAAGTGGGCCACACCTAGCTTTATCCATGGAGCTTGGAGCTTGGACATGGGTTTCTTGCTTGAAAAAAAGGAGAGAATGAGAGACAGAGAGAGAGGATGGATGAGTGTGAGTGGTTGAGTGATGAGGAGAGGGATGGGTGAAGTGATGGAAAGTTAAATTTTTGGGATTACTTTTATACTTGGGGATGGGATAGAGTAATGAGTTGAGTGATGGATTTACTTTTTACAAGTGACGTGATTGATGTGATGGATTCTCTTATGATTGCAAAATGCGATGTTTTTCTCGAACTGAACGCGGGCACACATCTCTTGGCTCGGGTATCGCATCGGCGTGCGAGACGCAACGTTAGAACTACGGTGATGGTGCGGTTGTAAGGGTACAAGTCTCAGGTGGAGCCGACTTTGAAATACGGGACACGACTCAGGATCGTGCACAAATGCCGATAACAGATCGTGGGTCACTGAAATTCAATCGGGAGGACCGTGGAGGCCTACTGAATAGTACGGGCTAGGATACGGGTCTTACACCCTTCTCTAGGACTTAAAGCTCACCCTTTTCATGTAGTACACTAGGTAAATAAAAAAAATAAACCATATAAAAAAGAAAAATATAAGGAACTGGCTGCTAGGTCTCGTGGGGTTGCTCGGCAGGTGCTTCCTCGGGAGATGCCTTAGAGTCAGAGTCGACCTCCTTAAAGGCCGAGAGATCAAGCTTTGGATGTGTTCCTGTAAGTGCTATAGTTGCTAGCCCTTTTTGTTGTCAAATTTGTGGTGCCAAAGACATTGTTTGTATCTTATTATGAAGCTTGCATATGTGAAGAATAAAGCTCTACTCAAGACAGTCACAACAAAAGTCTCACAACGTCAGCGTCGATAGACATGTACTGTTCACAAGTCAAGTCTCGAGAAGGCAAGTATGTACGACTTAATTCAACTCAAGTATAAGTCAAGATCAAGATGAAGCTTTCAAGTTTAAGATCTCAAGAAGCTTTCAAGTTCAAGTTACACCAAGATCTTAGGCTTCATTATTCTCAAAGGTCACTCATCTTCAAGTTTCAATGTTCTTACTTCACAATTGAGGTATGACTGACCGTAGGTTGACCTTTAGAGTAGGTCATTTTGGATACTCATATGTTTTATATAAGTGAGTTTGGTCTATTCTAAGACTAGTCCTAGACTTTGTTCGACTAGTCCTAGCACTGCTTCGACCTGTCTAAGAATTTCTTGGATCGGTCATAAGGTTGTTGTAAAATTTAAAAATTTCTTGTTAGGCTTCGACCAGTCCTAGAGACTGTTCGACTAGTCATATGAATAGTGTCGACTGATTCTTTGACTAGTCATAGACCTACGACTCAAAGTACAATGTTAAAATTCAGACCAGTCGTAGGAGACCTTCAACCAGTCATAGGAGACCTACGAGCAGTCGTAGCTGACCTACGACTAGTCGTGAAACTCCCTTATCTTATCGTGCCCGTGTAAGTGCTATAGTGGATAGCCCCTTGTGATTGTCAAATTTTTTGTGACAAAGATACTTCTTTGAAGCTTGTGTTTGTGATAAACAAAAGATCTATTCAAGACACAAGATTGGCTTCGAGTAGACAAGCACAACTATTCAAGTTGAAGAACTCGAAGGTGAAGATTTCAAAAAATCTCAAGTTCTCGAAAGCTATTTAAGTTGAAGATCTCAGAAGCTTTTAAAGATCAAGTTCTCAGAAGTTTTTACTGAAGATCTCAAGTTCAAGAACTCAATCTTCATGATTCTCAAGGTCACTGGTATTCAAGTTTCAATGTCCTTACTTCTCTTTTGAGATATAATTGACCTTAGGTGGACCTTTAGAGTAGGTTACTTTGGATACATAATCCATATATTCATTATAAGTAATTTAGATCTGTTCTAAGATTAGTCCTGGACCTTGTTCGACTAGTCCTAGCACTGGTATGACCAGTCTAAGAAATTTCTCGACCAGTCCTAAGTTGTTGAGGATGTTTAAGATTTTCTGGTTATTCTTCGACCAGTCTTGTGAACAGTGTCGACTGGTGCTTCGACCGATCGTGGAGCTTCAACTCAAAGTACAACGTTAAAATTTAGGCATCTTTGACCAGTCATATGGGTCCTATGACCAGTCGTAGGTTACCCACGACCGGTCGACCAATAAAAAATCTTATCCCACCGATTTATTTAACATTTAGTTAGTTCTTCGACCAGTCGTAGAGGTCTTAGGACCAGTCGAAGACATATTTTGCTCAGCTATAAATAGAGCACGAATCTCAGATTATTGATAAGAAATTCAAGCTAATTATTTCGGTATTCTGAGAGATTGATTTGTGCTCCATTTTAAGCTAAGTGTGCTTATTTAATATTCTCTTTCTTTAACTTTATTTAATTGATTTTGTTTCTGGTATTCCAATCTAATCTGAAAAGAGGAATTGTTATTTCCCTTTCTTTGGAATCAAAATCAATTAAGGCTAGCCCTATTTTGGTTTAATATTAAAATCAATTAGAACTAGAACCTTGTAATTGAGTACTGGACATTGAACTTGGACATTCATTCATCTACTCTGACTTAGTTCTTCCGGGCTGCTACATCAAAGGAGAAAATCAGGTATTTTACTTTTAAGTATAAATTCCTTTCTCTTTTGGTTTCTTTCAGGATTTGTCAGAAAAATCTCGTTGTTTTGGTTATCTGAGGAGAGTCAGGAAAACTCAGAAGTTGAATTTTTTAATTGTGTAAGCCCACAGACAAAGACACAATTATAAAGGTTTTTGGTGAACCTGTGAAAACCTATTTTGTTAGTGAATGATAATATCCCATATGTGACGGTATCAGGAGTGGAGTAGCATTCTGTGTGGCTGTTGCATAACAATTGGTGAACACATAGGCGAACCACTATAATCCCTTATGTTATGGTTGAATGGTTTATATTATATATATATATATATATATATATTCATTTGTGGGATGTATATGTGGTTGTGAATGTTGTAATCTTTTATTTCAAGCATTGTGGGGAATGTTGTAATAGTTAGAATTTAATTCTTTCTATTCATTTATTAGCTTGATATTATTTTGTTCTAGTAAGGTTGCCCTGCCATTCTTATGGTGCATGGTTATCCTTAGAACAATACATATTTGTGATTACAATTTATACTTCAGTGCAATTTGTATTTATTTTACTATTCCTCTTCGGTTTGAGACTTGATACAAAGACATTTCTAGAAATCAGGTTGTCCTAACATAAACTTTGGTTTTTGGTGTAAGGTTATCTTTATAACAACTTTTGTATCAAGCTCTCAAGACCTGAATTTTGAGGTTGCTTTATATTCTTGCATTGTGGTTTATTTAGTTAGCTATCATATTTCTTTAATTTCTGTTGTTATAAATTTTTATTTGGCATAGTCCAATTCACCCCCCCCCCTCTAGTACATATAGCTAGGCCTTTTCAAGTGGTATCAGAGCCTAATAGCTCTTTTTTCTTATTTCTTGGATTTAATTCCTGAGCTAACGATTTAAGCTATTTAAGATGTCAAATTTTGATAGCCTATCGGTCACTAGGCCTCCACCCTTTGATGGCTCCAATTATACCTACTGGAAAGCCAAAATAAGGATCTTCCTCAAATCAATGGATGAGAGTGTATGACAAGCCACAATGACTGAATGGAAACCTCCTACCACTGAAGTAACTGGAGTCGATGGTTCAATATCAATGAGAGTAACTCCTTATTTTTCTTGGACCACCCTTCAGAAAAATGAGAGTGGTGCCAATGCAAAAGCACTAAATGCAACCACTTGCGCACTATCACCAGATGAGTTCAAAAGAATCATATCCTATGATACTGCAAAGCAAGCCTGAGATATATTAGAAATGACACACGAGGGTACTACAATTGTTAAAAAATCTAAAGTCCAATCCTCACAACCAAATTTGAAGAAATTCATATGGAGAAAAATGAAACATTTATGGACTTTTATATAAGATTAAATGACATTGTAAACTCTATGTGGGGTCTTGGCGATACAATCCCAGAAAGTAAAGTGTGTGCAAAGATACTACGCTCTCTTCCTGAACGGTTCAACTCCAAAGTAACCGCGATCCAGGAACTTCGTGATATAGATAATATGAGGGTAAAAGAACTAGTTGGTTCTTTACAAACCTATGAGTTAAACTGTAAAGCTCCTAAAGGTAAATCTGTCGCTCTAAAATCTTCTAAATGTAATTCTGAAGAAAATTCCGATTCTGAAGATGATATGACTCTTTTAGCAAAAAAGTTCTATAAAATATTCAAAAGTAAGAAAAGAGTAGATTTTCAAAAATTAAATGAAAAGAAAAGATCTAAACCTAAATCTAAAACTTGAAAGTCTTTGAAAGATAGTCAATGTTACAACTGCCAAGAATATGGGCATTTAGCAAACAAATGTCCTAAAAAGGATAAACCCAAGAAGAAGGGTATGTTGGCTACATGGGATGAATCATCTGATTCTGAAGCTTCTTCTAAATCAGAAGATTCTGAAAGTGAGTCGGGTAATGAAACGAAAGCCCTTATGACTCTAGCCAAGTTCACTTTTTTAGACTATGATAATTCAATTAGTGAGGAAAATCTGAACGGTGATTGCGAAAATGAAGATGATCTTCAAGATGCTTACAATGCTCTATACAAGGAGAGTTGTAAAATTGTTGTCAAACTTAAATTTCAAAAAGAAAAGTTTTTTAAACTTAAATAATGTTTTGAGTCACTTGTTTCAGAAAAATCTTAAATTTCAGATTGTTTTGAAAAATCAAAATGCGATTTGGAATTTAAAACGTCCCAGATTGAAAATATGAAATCTGAAAATGAGAAACTTAAAAATGAAGTATCTTCTCTTCTGAGTTTAAAGGACACATGGAGATATGCCCAAGGAGATCCTAAGTTAGAGAAACTATTAGCTGGATCAAGAAAATGTGGCGACAGATCTGGGTTGGGATATGATAAGAACATATCTTCTAAATAGAAGAATACTCCTCCTAAGTTTGTGAAAGGAGAATCCTCAAACTCAAAAGGAAAAAGTACTTATCAAGATTTTTTCAAAAATTCAAAATCTTTTTAAAAACCTAAAAGTAGCCATGTCAACTTTAATCAGAAACGAAATCCTCTAGCTGAAAAGATAATTAATTTACTTAATGAGCTCTTAAAATCTAACTTTATAGGTCATTCTTACAACAATAGATATAAAAAGACCAACAATTCTCCTAAACCCAAAACAGTACTGAAATGGGTTCCTAAGGCTGCCTGCTTGGTTGCCCACACTACTTTCAAAGCTTTAAGCCATTCAAAGTGGTACCTAGATAGTGGATGCTCCAGGCACATGATAGGCAAAAAAGCTCTACTCACCAATCTTAAAGATATTATTGATGGTTCAGTCACATTTGGTGATGGGAGTAACTGCAAGATTATGGGCTAAGGTATGGTTCAACTCTATAACCTTCCATTATTTAAGAATGTTTTATATGTTGAAGGTCTAAAACATAACTTAACATATCTCAAATATCCGATAATAACTATAGTGTATGGTTTTCTAATCAAAGCTGTGAGATTCTAAACAATAAGAGTTCTGTAATACTAAATGGAAGTAGAACGTCTGAAAAATGCTATATTGTTAGCAAATCCAGCTCATCTAATCAAACATGTTACATGATCCGTACAGACAAGACTGATTTGTGGCACAAACGTCTTGGACATGTACATTACCAAAATTTATATAGATTGAGTAAACGGGAACTTATAAGAGGTCTACCCAAGCTTTAAAAATTAGATAAAATATGTGATGAATGCCAGATAGGCAAACAAAAAAGAACATCATACAAAAAGGGGAATTCAAATACCACATCAAGACCACTCGAACTCCTCCATATGGATTTGATAGGACCTACTAGAACGGAGAGTCGAGGTGGCAAAAGTTATATCTTGGTAATAGTGGATGACTTTACCAGATATACATGGGTAGTCTTCTTAAAGGACAAATCAGAAACCCTTGAAGAAGTAAGAAAAGTTCTCAAAAGGATTCAAACGGAAAAAGGATCTTAAATCAGTAAGATTCGTAGTGATCATGGATTTGAATTTGAGAATAGTGGTTTTGAGAAGTTCTGCAGCAACTAAGGAATATTACATGAATTCTCAGCACCTAAAACTCCACAACAAAATGGAATAGTGGAAAGGAAGAATAGAGTGCTTCAAGAAATGGCTAATGTCATGTTAAATAGCATGAATCTCTCTAAGAATCTTTGAGCTGAAGCGATCAATACAGCTTGCTATATTATTAACCGAGTCTAATTAGCAAAGATAATAATAAAACGGCTTACGAAATGTGGTTTGATAAAAAGCCCACTATCAAACACTTTCGAGTTTTTAGCAGCAAATGCTATATTTTACGAGATCATGAAAATTTGGAAAAGTTTAATACAAAGAGTGATGAAGAAATTTTCCTAGGATATTCCTTATACAGTCAAGCTTATAGGGTTCTGAACAAAAGAACCGGTGTGATTCAAGAATTCATCAATGTTGTCATTGATGATCAACACACCAGTCTCAAGTTCGGATAATGATGAAGTTCTAGAAATTGATAAATCCGATACTTCATCTAATCAGAATGTTTCTGAAATAAGGACTGTTAAAGATCATCTAACCACACAAATTCTTAGAAACCCTCTCACTGGTGTTCGCACCCGAAGACAACTTGAAGATATATGTAATTATGTGTGTTTTGCATCCCAAATAGAACCATCTAACATAAAAGAAGCTCTTGCTGATGAAAATTGGATTGTTGCGATGCAAGATGAACTTAACCAATTCGTAAGAAATGATGTTTGGTATCTCGTACCAAGACCTAGGGATAAACACATCATTGGAACTAAACACATCATTGGAAATATAATTAGAAACAAGGCCAGACTATTGGTACAAGGTTACACTCAAATTGAAGGTATTGATTTTGATGAAATCTTTGCACCAGTAGCACGTATTGAATCAATCAGATTATTTATATCCATTGCGTGTTTTAAAAAGATTAAGATTTATCAAATGAATGTGAAAAGTGCATTTCTAAATGACGATTTACATGAGGAAGTTTATGTGGAACAATCAATGGGTTTTGAAGATCTCAAAAATACTGATCATGTATATAGGCTTAAAAAGGCACTTTATGGATTAAAGCAAGCGCCTAGGGCGTGGTATGAGAAACTAATAAAAATTTTGATAAGCCATAATTTTCAAATGGGGTCTGTTGACAAAACTCTGTTTATTAAAAAACATAATGATCATATTTTGATGGTACAAATTTATGTTGATGATATCATTTATGGATCTACTTGTACTGACATGACTACTGAGTTTACAGATTAGATGAAATCACAGTTTGAAATAAGCATGGTTGGGGAATTGAATTATTTCCTAGGGTTGTAAGTAAAGCAACAACATAATGGAATATTCATTTCTCAATCTAAATATACCTTGAATTTAATTAAAAGATTTGGATTTGAGAATGGTAAGAACTTCGATACTCCTATGAGTACTACCCTGAAACTCTCAAAAGACTCTGAAGGTAAAAATGTTAATCTGAAACTTTATCGAGTATGATTGGTAGTCTATTGTATCTAACTGCTAGTAGACCTGATATCACACTAAGTGTTGGTATTTGCGCGAGATATCAGTCTAATCTTAAGGAATCGCACTTGATTGTTGTCAAGCGGATCATGCGATATGTCGCAAGCACTGTGAATCTCGGTCTTTGGTATCCTCATGAGACTAGCATTCAATTAGTTGGGTACTCGGATGCTGATTGGGCTAGTAATCTTGATGTTAGAAAGTCAACCAGTGGTGGCTGCTTTTATATAGGAAACTGTTTAGTTTCTTGGTTTAGCAAGAAATAAAGTTCTATATCACTTTCAACTGCTGATGCTGAATACATCGCAGTTGGTAATGCGTGTACGCAGCTTATTTGGATGAAGCGAATGTTAAGTGATTATGGAATAAAACAGGGTTCTATGGTGTTATATTGTGATAATTCCAGTACCATTAATATTTTAAAAAATCCTATTCAGCATTCTCGTACTAAGCACATTGACTTTAGATTTCATTATATCCATGAATTAGTAGAAGAAAAGGTTATATCTCTGGAATATATACCTATCGAGAATCAACGTGCAGATATTTTCACGAAACTGCTCGACAAAAGTCGGTTTTATCAAATGAAATTTAATCTTGGCATGTGCATTATAAGATGATATTTCATGCATTTTTGTATCATATTGTATATGTTTAATTTTAATTTTTTGTAAAATATTTTAAAAAAACTTGTAAATTTTTTTTTTTGGCTGGTAGTTGACCGGTTGTGGAAATACATGACCAGTCGTAGCTCGACTGGTCATGTACATCCACGACCAGTCGAGGATCTCGTGAATCCCTTATAATTTAGGGATATTCTTCATCTTCCTCATTTCTATTTCTTCCTCCAGCCGGCCGAACCTCGACTAGTCGAAGCCAACTCCCAAAATCTTCATTGTAAGTGCTCCATTTACATTTTTCTTCTAGATTTGAGTCTCAAATACTTCTCTTTTACTCTTGAAGCTATTTATTTAAAGTTTTTTTGTGATTTGGGGTTGTTGTTCTAAAAATTTTGATCGTAGAAAAACCCATTTTCTTTCGTTTATAACTCCTTTTATTTTTAAACTCCTTGTTGCAAATAGAGGAATGAAATCAACTTCCCGTGGTCCTTCTTCCTCCAGATTAGCTTCTCTCACTAAGCGTCATCTTAGGGCTCCCGAGGATGATCCATCATTTGTTCGGGACATCTGATTGCGTAATGTTATTTTTTGAACATCCTGTTGATGTTAATCATACTGCTCCTTTTGATATCTTTCCCATGCTACAAGCTGTAGGTTGGGATAACTTAATGCATTAGGGTGGGCCTGCATATTGGTCCATTACCTAATCCATGTTTGCATGTATATGTAATTTTTCACTTAAAAATCTGACATTTAAAATTGCCACAAGAGAAGGTCTATTTGATGTTGATCGTCACTTGATTTCTGCTCTTATGGAAATTTCAGTTAATGCTGAGGGAGTTTCCATCCATACACTATCTGAAAAACTCTCACAATTTGAAAAATGAATGTTAACAAAGGACTTATGCAATATGGATGCTCCATGGACACCTAAAGGGAATGCGCTCCCCTTAAGGTATCTGTTACCTAAATACAGAGTGTTGCACAGGATTTTTGTGTCTAATCTGTATCCTCAGTCAAGCAATAAAACTGAGTTAACTGCTTTTATGGTTCGTGTTCTTCATAATATAGCCCGAGGTGCTCATCTCTGCCTACCTTCCTTAATTTGTCAATCTATCATTCAGTTTCGATTCCATCCTGGTCATAGTGATATTCCCTTTGGATATTTGATGGCCGCATTGGCTTCTCATATGTTAGTCGATATGCCAGTTAGAGAGGCCCCTATCCATCACTTGATATTTAATAATTCTAATCTTAACAAGATGAATCTGGAATTTCTTCCTGGCCAAGTTGATGGTGGTGGTGCAGCTGAAGCTGAACATGAGGAAGACGCTAGTGATCTTCCTCTTGATGATATCTTTAAAGAGATTAATTCTGACTCTGCGAATGATCCAGATTATCCGCCTTCTTCTTTCGATGCACGCTTGGTTGCATTGGAAACTAAGGTTGAATCTTTAAATGCTAGGATGGAAAACATGTCTGTTGCCAATGATTTACAATTCAAGTATATGCCCAAATATCTTAGGCGCTTAAATAAGGGCATGCACAAACTTGATCCTTCCATCCCTGCTCCTTCATCTGGGTTAGATTAGTTTGTTTTCTATTTTCTGGTCTGTAATAACTTTCTTTATATCATGTTCACTTGACTGGATTTGCTACTGTCAGTAACGTTATGTGTGGCTCAATTTATCTATTATATGTGTTGCTTATGCTATGGTTTCCATTCTTATTTGGTTACCTCGATTATTCCTCCTTTCCTATCTGACTTGTTCTTCCTTTGTCATATTGTGAAAAAAAGGGAGAGTAGATGAGATATTATTATTTTTTGCTAACTTGCCAAAAGTAGGATTGGTGAAATATGTTACTCAGGGGGAGTATGTATAGTGATGGATTGTATGAGCATGAGTATATGTGTATGGACTCCTTGTTGGTTGAATATTTCTTTGTAGGTTCATGCGTGCGTGTCGGTTTAACAACTGGTGCATGATTCATTAATCAAATAATCTGTGATATGTATCCTATCTTGGAAGTGTGTTTTGTCACAAATTTGACTAAGGGGGAGATTGTAAGTGCTATAGTGGATAGCCCCTTGTGATTGTCAAATTTGTGATGACAAAGATACTTCTTTGAAGATTGTGTTTGTGATGAACAAAAGATCTATTCTAGATACAAGATTGGCTTCGAGTAGACAAGAACAATTTTCAAGTTAAAGAACTCGAAGGTGAAGATTTAAAAAAATCTGAAGTTCTCGAAAGCTATTCAAGTTGAAGATCTCAGAAGCTTTTAAAGATCAAGTTCTCAGAAGTTTTTACTGAAGATCTCAAGTTCAAGAACTCAATCTTCATGATACTCAATGTCACTGGTATTCAAGTTTTAATTCCTTACTTCTCTTTTGAGATATAATTGACCTTAGGTGGACCTTTAGAATAGGTCACTTTAGATACATAATCCATTTATTCTTTATAAGTAATTTAGACCTGTTCTAAGACTAGTCCTGGACCTTGTTCGACTAGTCCTAGCACTGGTTCGACCAGTCCAAGAAATTCCTCGACCAGTCTTGGAGACTGTTTGACCAATCCTGTGAACAGTGTCGACTGGTGCTTCGACCGGTCGTGGAGCGTCGACTCAAAGTACAACGTTAAAATTTAGGCATCTTCGACTAGTCGTATGGGTCCTATGACCAGTCGAAGGGGACGTTCGACCAGTTATAGAGTACCCACAACCGGTCGATCAACAGAAAATCTTATCCCGCCGATTTATTTAAAATTTGGTTGGTTCTTCGACCAGTCGTAGAGGTCTTAGGACCAGTCGAAGACGTGTTTTACTCAGCTATAAATAGAGCACGAATCTCAGATTAATGATAAGAAATTCAAGCTAATTATTTCGTCATTCTGAGAGATTGATTTGTGCTCCATTTTAAGCTAAGTGTGCTTATTTAATATTCTCTTTCTTTAGCTTTATTTAATTAATTTTATTTTTGGTATTCCAATCTAATCTGAAAAGAGGAATTGCTATTTCCCTTTCTTTGGAATCAAAATCAATTAAGGCTAGCCCTATTTTGGTTTAATTTTAAAATCAATTAGAACTAGAACCTTGTAATTAAGTACTGGACATTGAATTTGGACATTCATTCATCTACTCTAACTTGGTTCTTTCGGGCTGCTACATCGAACAAGAAAATCAGGTATTTTACTTTTAAGTATAAATTCCTTTCTGTTTTGGTTTCTTTCGGGATTTGCCAGAAAAATCTCATTGTTTTGGTTATCTGAAGAGAGCCAGGAAAACTCAGAAGTGAGATTTTTTAATTGTGTAAGCCCACAGACAAAGACACAATTGTAAAGGTTTTTGGTGAACCTGTGAAAACCTATTTTGTTAGTGAACGCTAATATCCCCTGTGTGAGGATATTAGGAGTGGAGTAGCATTCTGTTTGGCTGTTGTATAACAGTTGGTGAACACATAGGCGAACCACTATAATCCCTTGTGTTGTGGTTGAATGGTTTATATTTCATATCTATATTTATTCATTTGTGGGATGTATATGTGGTTGTGAATGTTGTAATCTTTTATTTCAAGCATTGTGGAGAATGTTGTAATAGTTAGAATTTAATTCTTGCTATTCATTTATTAGCTTCATATTATTTTGTTCTAGTAAGGTTGCCCTGCCATTCTTATGGTGCATGGTTATCCTTAGAACAATACATATTTGTGATTACAATTTATACTTCAGTGCAATTTGTATTTATTTTACTATTCCTCTTAGGTTTGAGACTTGATACAAAGACATTTCTAGAAATCAGGTTGTCCTACCATAAACTCTGGTTTTTGGTATAAGGTTATCTTTATAACAATTTTTGTATCAAGCTCTCAAGATCTGAATTTTGAGGTTGCTTTATATTCTTGCATTGTGGTTTATTTAGTTGGCTATCATATTTCTTTAATTTCTGCTGTTATGAATTTTTATTTAGCGTAGTCCAATTCACCCCCCCCCCCCCCCCTCTAGCACATATAGCTAGGCCCTTTCAGCCCAAACTTTTAAATATCCGTTGGCCCTACGACCAGTCGTAGAGCTGTCTAGACCAGTCGATGACATGATTTTCTCACCTATAAATAGAGCACGAATCTTAGAATAATTAACGCAATTCATGCTAATTTAATTCGTCCTTCTGAGAGATAAGTTTGTGCTCTATTTAAGCTAAGTGTGCATATTTAATATTCTCTTTCTTTAGCTTTGTTAATGAATTTTTTTTCTTGTATTCCAATTTAATCTGAAAAGAGAAACTTTGATTATCCTTTTTCTAGAATCAAAATCAATTAAAGCTAGCACATCTGGTTTAATTTATAATCAATTAGAACTTAAAACCATTGTAAAGTGAGTATTGGACATTGAACTTGGACATTCAAATCTCTACTCCAATTTGGTTCTTCTGTGCTGCTACAATGAAGGAGAAATTCAGGTATTTTACGTTTATGTAATCTACTTTCTTTTGGTTTACTTTTAAGAATTGCTAGAAAATCTCATTGTATTAGTTATCTGAGGAGAGACAGGAAAACTCAGAAGTGGGGTTTTTTAATTGTGTAAGCCCACAGAGAAGGACACAATTGTGAAGGTTTTAGGTAAACCTGAAAAATCTATTTTGATAGTGAACGCTAATATCCATTGTGTGAGGATTCTAGGGTGGAGTAGCTGTGTGGCTGTTTATTAATAGTTGGTGTACACACAGGTGAACCATTATAATCCCTTGTGTTTTGTGGTTGTGTGATTTATCTTCCTATCTTTGATTATTCATTTGTGGGATGTATATGTGGATGTGAATGTTGTAATCATTTTATTTCAAGCATTGTGGTGAATGGTGTAATAGTTTAGAATTTACTTCTTGATATTCCTTTATTGCTTTGAGATTTAGTTTCTTTATTTGTTCTAGTAAGGTTGCCCTGCCATTCTTATGGTGTATGATTGTCCTTAGAACAATCAATATTTTGAGATTGTCTTACTTTTCATCATTG
Organism: Magnolia kwangsiensis; assembly: GCA_037074715.1. Taxonomy (NCBI): domain Eukaryota; kingdom Viridiplantae; phylum Streptophyta; class Magnoliopsida; order Magnoliales; family Magnoliaceae; genus Magnolia; species Magnolia kwangsiensis. Next base: position 78,250,664 of record CM073574.1, read on the forward strand.
TGGTTTGATTTATTTATTTGGCTATCTATTTATATTTGATTCCGCTGTGATTATATTAAATTTGGCATAGTCCTATTTACCCCCCCTCTAGGACATATAGTTAGGCCATTTCAAGTGATATTAGAGCTTAATAGCTTGTTTTTAATTCTTTATTCTTAGATTTATTTCTAAGCCACACATATATATATATATATATATATATATATATATATATATATATATATATATATATATATATATATATATATATATATATATATATATATATATATAATGTCAAATTTTGATAGCCTTTCAGTCACTAGGCCTCCATCTTTCGATGGCACCAATTATGCTTATTGGAAAGCCAGGATGAGGATCTTCCTCAAATCCATGGATAAAAGTGTGTGGCTAGCCGTAATGAATGAATGGACCCCTCCTAGAACTGAAGTAACTGGGATTGATGGTTCAAAATCAATGAGAGTAACACCTTATTTCTCATGGACCACACTTCAGAAAAGTGAGAGTAGTGCAAATGCTAAAGCACTAAATGTAATTACTTGTGCACTATCACCGGATGAATTTAAAAGAATTATATCCTATGATTCTGCAAAACAAGCTTGAGATATATTGAAAATGACACATGAGGGTACTTCAATTGTCAAGAAATCTAAGATAGAAATCCTCACAACTAAATTTGAGGAAATGCGTATGGAAGAAAATGAAATGTTCATGGACTTCTATACCAGATTGAATGACATTGTAAACTCTATGTGGGGTATAGGCGAAAAAATCTCTGAAAGCAAAATATATGTTAAAATACTACGCTCACTTCCTAAACGGTTCAATTCAAAAGTAACCACAATCCAGGAACTTCGTGATACGGACAATATGAAGGTTGAGGAATTAGTTGGCTCATTACAGACTTATGGGTTAACCTTTAAAGCTCCAAAAGGTAAATCTATTGTCTTGAAAATATTTAAAATGGTTTTTAAGAAAATGATTTAAACTCTTATTTAGAAAACTCTGAAGATGATATGGCTCTTTTGGCGAAAAAGTTTTATAAGATTTTTAAAAGTAAAAAAAAGGTTGATCTTAAAAAAGCAAATGATAAAAAGAAACCTAAACCAAAATCAAGGAAATCATTGAAAGACAGTCAATGTTACAACTGCCATGAGTATAGGCATTTGTCTAACAAATGTCCTAATAAGTGAAAGTCGAAAAAGAAAAGTATGATGGCTACTTGGGATGAGTCCTTTGATTTTGAAGTCTCGTCTGAATCAGAAGATTCTGAAAATGAGTCGGGTAGTGAAGTTAAAGCTCTTATGACTCTAGCCAAATTTATTTTTTCAGATAATGATGACTCAACCAGTGAAGAAAATCTGAATAGTGAATGTGAAAATGATGATGATCTTCAAAATGCATACAATGCCCTATATAAGGAAAGTTGTAAAATTACGGTGAAACTGAAACTTCAAAAAGAGAATTTTCTAAACTCAAAGAATCGTATGAATCTCTTGTTTTAGAAAAGTCCCATATTTCAGACTGTTTTGAAAAAATAAAATGCGATTTGGATTTTAAAACCTCAACGTTTAAAAATCTTAAATATGAAAACGAACAATTAAAAAATGAAGTTTCTTCTCTCTTAAGTTTAAAGGAAACTTGAAAATACGCCCAAGGTGATCGTAAATTAGAAAAACTCTTATCTAGATTAAGAAAATGTAGTCATCGATCCGGTTTGGGCTATGATAAGAATGTTCCACCTAAATTGAAGAATACTCCTCCCAAATTCGTAAAGGGAGAGACCTTAAACTCAAAAGGGAAAGAACAAATGTTTTCTAAAGACTTTAAATCTTTTCAAAAATCTAAAGACAATTATTTCAACTATAAGAAGCATAACTAAAATCCTTTGGCTGAAAAGATAGTTGATTTGCTTAAGGAGCTTCTAAAGTCTAGATCAATAGGTCATACTTATAATTCTTACAAATGGAAGAAGACTAACTATCCACCTAAACCCAAAACGGTTATGAAATGGGTTCCAAAGGTCACCTTTCTAGTTGCTCACACAGCTTTCAAAGCTACAAGCCATTCTAAGTGGTACTTAGATAGTAGATGCTCAAGGCATATGACTGGTGATAAAGGTTTATTCACCAATCTTAAAGACATGACTGATGGTTCAATCACATTTGGTGATGGCAGCAACTGCAAGATTATGGACCAAGGTACAGTTCAACTTTATAACCTTCCTTTGTTTAAAAATATTTTATATGTTGAAGGACTGAAACATAATCTGCTAAGCATATCTCAAATATGAGACAATAACCATAGTGTAAGATTCTCTAATCAAAGCTGTGAGATTCTAAATAACAAGAGTTCAGTAATACTAACTTGACGTAGAACATCTAAAAACTGCTATATTGTTAGCGAATCTGGCTCACATATTCAATCATGTTACATGGTCCATACAGACGAGACTGATTTGTGGCACAAACGTCTTGTACATGTACATTACTGAAACCTATATATATTGAATAAACGAGAATTAATAAGAAGTCTACCCAAAATTCAAAAGATAGATAAAATATGTGGCGAATGCCAGATTGACAAACAAACAAGGAACTCACATAAAAAGGTGAATTCCAATGTCACTTTAAGACCACTCGAGCTTTTCTGTATGGATCTTGCAGGACCTACCAGGATGGCAAGTCGAGGTGGTAAAAGATATATCTTGGTAATTGTAGATGATTTTACCAGATATACATGGGTAGTCTTCCTAAGGGACAAATCAGAAACCCTTGAAGAAGTAAGAAAAGTTCTCAAAAAGATTCAAACTGAAAAAGTTCTCAAATAAGTAAGATTCGTAGTGATCATAGATCCGAATTTGAGAATAGCGGTTTAGAGAAGTTTTGTAGTGACCAGGGAATATTACATAAATTCTCAATGCCCAAAACTCAATAGCAAAATGGAATAGTTGAAAGGAAAAATAGAGTGCTTCAAGAAATGGCTAACGTCATGCTGAATAGCATGAAGCTCTCTAAGAATCTTTGGGCTGAAGCAGTTAATACAACTTCTTATATAATTAACCGGGTTTATACGAGTAAAGGTAATAATAAAACAACTTACAAAATGTGGTTCGATAAAAAGCTTACTATTAAATACTTTTGAGTTTTTGGCAACAAGTGTTATATTTTATGAGATCGTGAAAATATGAAAAAGTTTGATACGAAGAGTGACGAAGGGATCTTTCTTAGATACTCTTTAAACAGTCGAGCTTATAGGGTTCTGAACAAAAGGACCGGTGTGATTCAAGAGTCTATTAATGTGGTCATTGATGATCACTTAAACACACTAGTCTCAAGTCCAGATAATGATGAAGTACTTATAATTGATAAACCTGATACTTCATCTAATTAGACTAATTCTAATTTGAGGACTGTTAAAGATCATCCAACCACACAGATTCTTGGAAACCCTCTCACTGGTGTTCGTTCCTGTAAACAACTTGAGGATATATGTAATTATGTATGTTTTACATCATAGATAGAACCATCTAATGTAAAAGAAGCTCTTGCTGATGAAAACTGGATAGTTGCGATGCAAGAAGAGCTTAACCGACTTGTGAGAAATGATTCTTGGTATCTCGTACCTAGACCTAAAGATAAACACATCACTGGAATCAAATGGATATTCAAAAATAAGTCTGATGAACTTAAAAATATAATTATAAACAAGGCTAGGCTAGTGATACAAGGTTACACTCAAATTGAAGGTATTGATTATGATGAAACCTTCGCACCAGTAGCACGCCTCGAATTAATTAGACTTTTTATATCCATTGCATGTTTTAGAAAGTTTAAGATTTACCAAATCGATGTGAAAAGTATATTTTTAAATGGTGATCTTCATGAAGAAGTATATGTTGAACAACCTATGAGTTTTGAAGACCCCCAAGAATGCTGACCATGTGTATCACCTTAAAAAGGTACTATATGGCTTAAAACAAGCTCCTAAGGTATAGTAGAAGAAACCTATAAAATTTTTATTAAGCCATAATTTTCAAATGGGATGTGTTAATAAAACTCTGTTTATTAAAAAACATAATGATCACATTTTAATAGTATAGATTTATGTTGATGATATCATTTATGGATCTACTTGTACTGACATGGCTATTGAATTTGCAGATTTGATGAAATCTCAGTTTGAAGTGAGCATGGTTGGGCAATTGAATTATTTCCTTGGGTTGTAAGTAAAACAACAACCTAGTGGAATGTTCATTTCTCAATTTAAATATGCTATGAATTTGATTAAGAGATTTGGATTTGAGAATGGTAAGAATTTTAATACTCCTATGAGTACAACTTTAAAACTCTCACAAGATTCTACAGGTAAAAATGTGGATCCAAAATTATATTGGAGTATGATTGGTAGTTTACTGTATTTAACTGCTAGTAGACCCGATATCGCTCTAAGTGTTGGTATTTGCGCTAGATATCAATCTAATCATAAAGAATCACACTTAATTGCTGTCAATCGGAGTATGCAATATGTCGCAAGTACTGTTAATCTCGGTATCTTGTATTCACATGAGACTAGTGTTCAATTAGCTGGGTACACGGATGCTGACTGGGCTCGTAATCTTGATGATAGAAAATCGACCAGTGGTGGTTGCTTTTATATCGAAAACTGTTTAGTTTTTTGGTTTAGCAAGAAACAAAGTTCTATATCACTTTTAACTACTGAAGCTGAATATATCGCAGTTAGTAATGCGTGTACGCAGCTTGTTTGGATGAAACGTATGTTAAGTGATTATGGAATTAAACAGGATTCTATGTTATTATATTGTGATAATTCCTGTGCCATAAACATTTTAAAAAATACAATTTAGCATTCACGTACTAAGCACATCGACATTAGATTTCATTATATTCGTGAATTAGTGGAAGAAAATGTTATATCTTTGGAATATATCCCTACCGAGAATCAACATGCTGATATTTTCACTAAACCACTTGACAAAAGCAGGTTTAACAAAATGAAATTTGATCTTGGCATGTGCATTCTAAAATGATTATTTATGCCTATTTATATCATATTATATATATTTGCTAGTTTAGATTTTAATTTTTATGAATATGTAGGAAATCAGAATTTTGTCTGGTACTTGACCAGTCTTGCTATGACCGGTCGTGTACATCCATGACTAGTTGTGAATCACTTAAAATTTGGGAAAAATACTTCATCTTCTTCATTTCCTCTTCACTCTCCAACGAGTCGACGCCCGACTAGTCGAACCCATCTTTCAAAATCTTCAAGGTTAGTGTTCTATTTATATTTTTCTTGTAGATTTATGTCTCTATTGCTTCTATTTATCTCTTGAAGTTGTCTATTTCAAATTTCGTTGTGATTTGAGATTTTTCTTTTAAAAAATCTGATTTGAGAAAATCTTCTTCTCAATCCTTTGCAACTCCTTGTCTTCTTGAAATCCTTATTGCAAATGGCATCTAGAGGGAGAAAGACAACATCCCTTGGTCCATCTTCCTCCAGATCAGCCCCTATCACTAAGCGTCATCTGCGGGCTTCCGAGGATGATTCATATTATGTTCGAGACATCAGATCAGGTAATAAATTTGAATTGACATCCTTCATGGTTCGTGTTCTTCATACTGTTGCTAGAGGTGTTCATGTCTGTTTACCATCATTAATTTGTCATTCCATTATTCAGTTTCGACTCTGTAAGTACTATAGTTTATAGCCCCTTGTTATTGTCAAATTTGTGATGACAAAGACACTGCTTTAAAGCTATATATGTGATGAACGAAAGATTCATTCAAGATCTCAGAACCTTTCAAGTTCAAGATTAAGATCTCAGAAGCCTTCAAGTTCAAGATCTCAGAAGCTTTCAAGTTCGAGATCTCAGGCTTTGTTATACTCAAAGGTCACTTATCTTCAAGTTTCAATGTCCTTGCTTCACTATTGAGGTATGACTGACCTTATGTTGACCTTTAGAGTAGGCCATCTTGGATACATAATTTATATATATTTTATAAGTGAATTTGGTCTGTTTTAAGACTAGTCCTGGACCTTGTTTAATTAGTACTAGCACTGGTTTGACCAGTCCAAGAAATTTCACGACCAGTCCTAAGTTGTTGAAGATTTTTAAAATTTTTTGGTTACTCTACGACCAGTTCTGGAGGCTGTTCAACCAGTCGTAGACCTTTGACTCAAAGTCCAGTATTGAAAAATATTTATCTACGACCAGTCGTATACAACCTATGACCAGTCGTAGGGTACCTACGACCCGACGTGAAACAAACAGATCTTATAACGCCTGAAAATTTAAATTTTTGTTGGTTCTTCGACCAGTCGTAGAGGTCCTAAGACCAGTCGAAGATGTGTTTTACTCAGCTATAAATAGAGCACGAATCTCAAAATAATAGAGACAATTCAAGATAATTAATTCGGCCTTCTGAGAGATAAGTTTGTGCTCCATTTTAAGCTAAGTGTGCATATTAATATTCTCTTTATTTAGATTTATTAATTGATTTTATTTCTTGTATTCCAATCTAATCTGAAAAGAGAAATTTCTAAAATCAAAATCAATTAAAGCTAGCTCATTTTGGTTTAATTTAAAATTAATTAGAACTAGAACCATTGTAATGTGATTTTTAGACATTAAACTTGGACATTCAATCATCTACTCTGATTTGGTTCTTCGGGGCTACTACAACGAAGGAGAAAATCAAGTATTTTACATTTAATTATAAATTCCTTTCTGTTTTGGTTTCTTTTGAGATTTATCAGAAAAATCTCATTGTATTGGTTATCTGAGGAGAGCCAGGAAAACTCAGAAGTGGGGTTTTTTTAATTGTGTAAGCCTACAGAGAAAAATACAATTGTGAAGGTTTTAGGTGAACCTGTAAAAATCTAATTTAATAGTGAGCGCTGATATCCCCTGTGTGAGGATATTAGGAGTGGAATAGCATTCTGTGTGGCTGTTGTTTAACAGCTGGTGAACACACAGGCTAACCACTATAATCCCTTGTATTTGGTGGTTGAATGGTATATATTTCATATCTTTAATTATTCATTCGTGAGATGTATAAGTGGATGTGAATGTTGTAATCATTTATTTCAAGTATTGTGGGAATGTTGTAATATTTTAGCATTTATTTCTTGCTATTCCTTTATCAGCTTCTTTATTTGTTCTAGTAAGGTTGCCTTGCCATTCCTATGGTGTATGGTTGTCCCTAAAACAAAATATATTTGTAATTGCAATTTATTCTTTAGTGCAGTTTATATTTAATTTTTTGTTATTCCTTTTCGATTTGAGATTTGATACAGAGACCTTTCTAGAAATAAGGTTATCCTACCATAAACTCTGGTTTTTGGTGTAATGTTGTCCTTAGAACAACATTTGTATCAACCTCTGAAGATCTGAATTTTGAGGTTGCTTTACATTCTTGCATTGTGTTTGTTTATATTATTTGTTGACTATCGTATTTATTTAATTTCCGTTGTTATAAGTTTTATTTGGCATAGTCCTATTCACCCCCCTCCAGGACATATAGCTAGGCCTTTTCAAGTGGTTTCAGAGCCTAATAGCTCGTCTTTAATTCTTAATTCTTGGATTTATTTCCTTAGCTAACAATTTAAGCTATTTAAGATGTCAAATTTTGATAGCCTATCAGTCACTAGGCCACCACCCTTTGATGGCTCCAACTATGCTTATTGGAAAGCTAGGATGAGAATATTCTTAAAATCCATGTATGAAAGTGTGTGGCTGGCCATTGTGAATGGTTGGAACCCTCCTACCACTAAAGTAACTAGAGTTGATGGTTCAAAATCTATGAGAGTAACACCTTATTTCTCATGGACCACCCTTCAAAAAAATGAGAGTAGTGCAAATGCTAAAGCACTAAATGCAATTACTTGTGCACTATTACTGGATGAATTCAAAAGAATTATATCCTGTGATTCTGCAAAGCAAGCTTGGGATATATTAGAAATGACACACGAGGGTACATCAATTTTAAAAAAATTGAAAGTCCAACTCCTTATAACCAAATTTGGAGAAATTCATATGGAGGAAAATGAAACATTTATGGACTTTTATATACTATTAAATGACATTGTAAACTCTATGTGGGGTCTTGGTGATAAAATCCTAGAAAGTAAAGTGTGTGCAAAAATACTACTTTCACTTCCTGAATGGTTCAACTCTAAAGTAACCGTGATCTAGGAACTTCGTAATACAAATATTATGAAGGTTGAAGAATTAGTTGATTCTTTACAAACCTACAAGTTAACTTTTAAAGATCCAAAAGAAAAATCGATTGCTCTTAAAACTTCTAAAAATAATTTTCAAGAAAATTCTGATTTAGATAACTCTGAAGATGATATGGCCATTTTGGCAAAAAAAGTTTTATAAAATCTTCAAAAGTAAAAAGAGAGTTGATTTTCAAAAAGAAAATGATAAGAAAAGATCTAAACCTAAATCTAAAACTTAAAAATCTTTGAAAGATAGTCAATGTTACAACTGCCAAGAATATGGGCATTTGGCTAACAAGTGTCCTAAAAAGGACAAACCCAAGAAGAAGGGTATGTTGGCTACTTGGGATGAATCCTCTGATTCTGAAGCTTCTTCTGAATCTGAAGATTCTGAAACTGAGTCAGGCAATGAAGTGAAAGCCCTTATGACTCTAGCCAAATTCACATTTTCAGATAATGATTCAACAAGTGAAAAAAATCTGAACAGTGAATGTGAAAATGAAGATGATCTTCAAGATGCCTATAATGCCCTATACAAGGAGAGTTGTAAAATTACGGTAAAACTAAAACTTCCAAAAGAGAAATTTTCTAAACTCAAAGAAATTTATGAATCTCTTGTTTTAGAAAAGTCCCATATTTTAGACTGTTTTGAAAAGACTAAATGCGATTTAGAATTTAAAACTACCCAAGTTGAAAATTTTAAATCTAAAAATGACCAATTAAAACATGAAGTCTCTTCTCTCTTGAGTTTAAAGGAAACTTGAAAATATGCCCAAGGTGATTCTAAATTGGAAAAACTCTTATTAGGATCGAGAAAATGTGACGATCAATTTGGTCTGGATTATGATAAGAATGTTTCTCCTAAACTGAAAAATACACTGTAACATCCCGAAAATCGGGGGTCGAGCAAAAACTCCACTCCCGAGTTCCAGAACATCATTTATGCCACATTTTCAATGATGGATGGATGTTGTTCATATTAGTGCAGAAAACATGAGTGGGATTAGACCAAACAACATATCATACTCCAGAGACAGTTAAATTAGCAAGCAGAAGAATGTAATAGATATATAAAGTATATGAACTGTTGTGGGTCTCCAGAGTGTGAACATGTTACCAGGTTAAACATATACATATATACTCCAAAAATGATAAAAAGATACATGGGTGTGTAAGAAAAGGCAAAATACCAATGTACTGGCATCTAATCAGTAACCCTGTAACCCCGTCAATCAGAACCTGCATATAGGAGGGATCCTCCTCATCATCATCAAGTCCAGATCTGCTTCGCAAGCATCGCCATCATCTGCAATTGAAATAGGAAGTGTTTGGTGTGCGCAACAACGTCCCGTAACATGGGAGTGAGTAATTAATTCAGTGAAATCATAGAGCCAAGATTAGCGTGTTCTCAAATCAATCATGCGATAATAGTAAAGAAATTAATCAAACATTTCTAGATACTGTTGCTAATGCAATATGACATGACATGATGGATGCCCTCACCGACATTCTCCCTCATACAGCACCATCTGCGTCCGCGGCATGCTTGCATACCGCTCAGTGCTCCACATCTTCTAGGCACATGCAATGTGATGTAGATATGATTACCGAGTTATTATTAGTCCTTTTCATACAACAGTATTGGAAAACTAAGGTACTTTGCTTATATTAATCCCAACACAGATCCTTTCTAGGGTCGTCACTCCTAGTAATCTCATATGATGTTATATTTGTAGGTCGCTGCAAGGGCTGTCAGGGCTATTGCTCGCACTCGTTATACCGCTCCCCCATCACCTTATCAATACAGGCCTAATTATCCTTAAGACTGCATCAGGACTCGTCGCCCCCATGCGGTGTCAGGATAAACTCAAGGTCACTACAAAGGGCTCGTCACCAATCAGTGTAGGCCGACAACAAGAATATAGTGTCCCATACCACCATAATCTGCTCAGAGTAGGGTGCTCACTGGTCACTACGGGGAGGTTTGTGGCCCCAGCGTAGGCCGAAAGCTCGACCACGGTGTCCCATACCACCATGCCCAGCTCATGAGTCTTTGTGGATCAAGGTACCATGGTTGACAGAGTTTTCAATGGTAAGTTCAGTACCCTAGGTTCAAGCAGTTATGATTCATACATGGTGAACATACAATGGCCAGTCGGGTTACTTGACGGGCTCGACTAGCATGAGCGCATCTCAAGTTGAACGACATGAAGTGCATGAAACACTTCGTGTGGCCTAACCACTGCCACCAATCCAAACACGACTCGCGTTCATCGATGCGTCCTCTGTGGTATATAGAAATCAACCATGAATTTGATCCATTACCGACTGCCTGGACTAGGTCATAGCCCCAAGCATTTGTGCATCAACATCAGTAAGCATAGGTGAGTAACAGAAATGAAGTACAACATTGTAAGCATGTTGACACATGTTATAACATACAACTTAAGCAAATCATCCCACACATGCATTTCATGTATATAATGAAATCAATACATATAGCCAACATAATGGAAATCATTTACATTAGCATATTACTTGAGAATTCAATCTCAAAACTCCTACACAACACCATTTACTCAATACATACTAATACAAACATTTATACAAACACTTAGTCTACACACTTTAGTCTACGTAGCATATGTCGACCCAAAGTGCGCATTAGGGCGAATCTCTTCGCCAAATAGACCATGTACGCATTCCTAATATCATAACATGACAAATAGCCATGGCAATTATTTCAACAAAATATGAACGTATACTGTATTTCCTACAAATACCCAAAATGCCCTAAATCTCATATTTTTCGTACGTATACGAAATGAAAAACGGACAGCATGTTCTACATGTCAAACGGCGTTGCCGTCGATAATCTACTATTAAACGACATTGAAAGCTTTGAAATCAGTCAATCAAAGCGTCTAAAATCCTCACCTTTTGCCCTAGACGTGTATCGTTTCGAACGGAGCGTATACACTTCGTCTACGGCGAACAGGCGACCTAATACACAAGATGTATAAGCCACTTCGCTATTGGAATCGACCGAATGCTAAATCAGCAAGTGTTTAGGGTTTTACTTACCTAGAAATGTGTTGAAATCACCAAAAAAGTGATTGGGATGCGTTGCTTAAACACATGAAGCAGTTGCAGCAAGTGGCAGGAAGATCACTCCCACACTCTCTCACAAACTCTCACTTTCTCTCTCTCTTTTTCTAGGGTTTCAAGAAAATTTGGATGGGAGGGTTGTGAGAGGGTTTAAAGCCCTTTTATAAGTTAAAACCTTCCCAAATTAGGCTTGGGAACAAAGTTCACTTGAGGAATAACCAAATCGGGACTGTTCTGGTCCAAAAGAGCATTTCTGGAGGTCCCCTGGCCAAACGCGGTCGGACTTAAGTTCATGGATACTGGATCCTGCTCACGCCCAGTTTTCAGTCCGGCAGAGTTCGCAGATCGCACGTGGCGGTCCAGTTTCAGTTTAGCAGTCATCGCACCTAGATCAGGTCTACAAGTCTCATGATATGAAAGAGAAATTTTTCCTGATCCGAGGGTGTAATTTGGCTGAATTCTGACGGTCAGAATGCTTAATAATAACGTGCCAAGTCACGTGCCAGATTTGAATTAAAATTTTTAAATCTAACCTTTTTTCTCACTCTCTTCACTCCAGGCTCAATGAAATAGTCTCTGAACGTCGGTTGGCCTTGATTTTTGAAACGATTGTCAAGTCCAGCCAAGCGGTCATAATGGTCTAAGATGGTAGATATCGGACTTTCGACGCGCAGTCTACATCCAATACAAATTTCAAAGGGTTCCCGAGAATAAATTGGTTTAAAGTTTGATCATAGGTTTCAGGGTATTATAGCACCATTGATTCTACAAGTTTTGGGTCTTGTAGAATGTATTTAAAGTGATCAGGGACAATTTCACAGCTACTCTAGTGTAGCGCTAGCTAATTTACTCTTAATTTCTAAAGGAATTAATCCTAAGTGATTTCTTTGACTTTGGAATTGGGTTCTAAGCGGTTACCCAGGTGTTTTGGTTGACCCATTGTCTAAGGACGTCTAATTCCAGGTTGAAAAAAATTTGGAGTGTTACATACACCTCCTAAGTTTGTAAAGGGAGAGACCTTAAATTCAAAAGGAAAAGGACAAGTGTTTTCTAAAGATCCTAAATCTATTTAAAAACCTAAAGGAAATTATTTCAACAATAAGAAGCGTATCCAAAATCCTTTGGCTGAAACGATAGTTGATTTACTTAAGGAGCTTCTAATGTCTAACTCAATAGGTCATACTTATAATTCTTACAATCGAAAGAAGACCAACTATCCACCTAAACCCAAAATGGTTATGAAATGGATTCCAAAGGTTACTTGCTTGGTTGCCCACACCACTTTGAAAGCTATAAGCCATTCAAAGTGGTACTTAGATAGTAGATGCTCCAGGCATATGATAGGTGACAAGGCTTTATTCACCGATCTAGAAGATATGACTGATGGTTCGGTCACATTTGGTGATGGTAGTAACTGTAAAAGTATGGGCCAAGGTACGGTTCAACTTTTAACCTTCCATTATTTAAGAATGTCTTATATGTTGAAGGACTAAAACCTAATTTTCTAAGCATATCTCAAATATGCGATAATAATCATAGTGTTCAGTTTTCTAATCAAAGCTATGAGATTCTAAACAACAAGGGTTCTGTAATACTAACTGGACGTAGAACATTTGAAAACTGCTATATTTTTAATGAATCCAGCTCATCTAATCAAACATGTTACATGGTCCATACAGACGAGACTGAATTGTGGCACAAACGTCTTAGACATGTACATTACCAAATTTTATATAGATTGAGCAAACGGAAACTTATAAGAGCTCTACCCAAACTTCAAAAATTAGATAAGATATGTGGTGAATGCCATTTTGGTAAACAAACAAGGAACTCACACAAAAAGGTGAATTTCAACACCACATCAAGACCACTCGAACTTCTCCATATGGATCTGATAGGACCTACCAAAACAGAAAGTCGAGGTGGCAAAAGGTATATAGTAGATGACTTTACCAGATATACATGGGTAGTCTTCTTAAGGGACAAATCAAAAACCCTTGAAGAAGTAAGAAAAGTTCTCAAAAGGATTGATTCAAACTGAAAAAAGTTCTCAAATCAGTAGGATTCATAGTGATCATGGATCTGAGTTTGAGAATAACAGTTTTGAGAAGTTCTGTAGCAATCAAAGAATATTACATGAATTCTTAGCGCTCAAAACTCCATTAAAAAATGGTATAGTAGAAAGGAAAAATAGAGTGCTTTAAGAAATAGCTAATGTCATGTTGAATAACATGAAGCTCTCTAAGAATCTTTGGGCTGAAGCAGTCAATACAACTTGTTATATTATTAACCGAGTTTACAGTAGTAAAAGTAATAATAAAATGGCTTACGAAATGTGGTTCGATAAAAATCCTACTGTCAAATACTTCGAGTTTTTGGCAGCAAGTGCTATATTTTACGAGATCGTGAAAATCTGAGAAAATTTGATACGAAAAGTGATGAAGGGATCTTTCTAGGGTATTCTTTAAATAGTCGTGCTTATAGGGTTCTGAACAAAAGGACCGGTGTGATTCAAGAGTCCATCAATGTGGTTATTGATGATCACTTAAACACACCAGTCTCAAGTTCAGATAATGATGAAGTTCTTGTAATTAATAAATCTGATACTTCATCTAATCAGACTGATTCTGAACTAAGGACTGTTAAAGATCATCCAACTACTCAAATTCTTAGAAACCCTCTCACTGGTGTTCAGACTTGTAGACAACTTGATATGTAATTACGTATGTTTTACATCCCAGATAGAACCATTTAGTGAAAAATAAGCTCTTGCTGATGAAAACTAGATTGTTGCGATGCAAGAAGAACTTAACCAATTTGTAAGAAATGATGTTTGGTATCTCATACCTAAACCCAAAGATAAACACATCATTGGAACAAAATTGATTTTCAAAAATAAGTCTGACGAACTTGGAAATATAATTAGGAACAAGGCTAGGTTAGTGTTATAAGGTTACACTCAAATTGAAGGTATTGATTTTGATGAAACCTTTGCACCAGTAGCACGTCTTGAATCAAGCTGACTATTTATATCCATTGCATGTTTTGGAAAGATTAAGATTTATCAAATGGATGTGAAAAGTGTTTTCTTAAATGGTGATTTGCATGAGAAAGTCTATGTTGAAAAGCCAATGGGTTTTGAAGATCCCAAAAATGTTGATCATGTGTATCGCCTTAAAAAGGCACTTTACGGATTAAAACAAGCTCCTAGGGCATGGTATGAGAAACTAACAAAGTTTCTGTTAAGCCATAATTTTCAAATGGGATCTGTTGATAAAACTCTGTTTGTTAAAAAACATAATGATCATATTTTAATGGTTCAGATTTATGTTGATGATATCATTTATGGATCTACTTGTACTGACATGACTACTAAGTTTGCAGATTTGATGAAATCACAGTTTGAAATGAGCATGGTTGGGGAATTGAATTATTTCCTAGGGTTGCAAGTAAAGCAACAACCTGATGGAATATTCATTTCTCAATCTAAATATGCTTTGAATTTAATTAAGAGATTTGGATTTGAGAATGGTAAGAAATTCAATACTCCTATGAGTACTACCTTGAAACTCTCAAAAGATTCTGCGGGTAAAAATGTTGATCCGAAATTGTATCGGAGCATGATTGGTAGCCTATTATATTTAACTGCTAGTAGACTTGATATTGCACTTAGTGTTGGTATTTGTGTTAGATATCAGTCTAATCCTAAAGAATCACACTTAATTGTTATCAAGCGGATTGTGTAATATGTTGCAAGTACTGTTAATCTCGGTCTCTGGTATCCACATGAGACTAGTGTTCAATTAGCTGGGTACTCGGATGCTGATTGGGCTGGTAATCTTGATGATAGAAAATCAACCAGTGGTGGTTACTTTTACATCAGAAACTATTTAGTTTCTTGGTTTAGCAAGAAACAAAGTTCTATATCACTTTCAACAACTGAAGTTGAATACATCGCGGTTGGTAATGCATGTACGCAACTTGTTTGGATGAATTGAATGCTAAGTGATTATGAAATTAAACAAGATTCTATATTATTGTATTGTGATAATTCTAGTGCCATAAATATTTTTAAAAATCCTATTCAACATTCTCGTACTAAGCACATTGACATTAGATTTCATTATATCAGTGAATTAGTAGAAGAAAAGGTTATATCTTTGGAATATATACCTACCGAGAATCAACGTGCTGATATTTTCACTAAACCTCTCAAAAAAAGTGGGTTTAACCAAATAAAATTTGATCTTGGCATGTGCATTTTAAGATGATAATTTATACCTTTTTGTATCATATTGTATATTCTTGTTAGTTTATATTTCAAATTTTGCAAATCATGCAGAAAATTTTGTAAAAACTCAAAGGAAAATTGTATTTTTGGTTGGTCCTCGATCGATTGTGAATATACATGACCAGTCCTGGTACGACCGGTCGTGTACATCCACAACCAGTTGAGAAACTTGTGAAATCTCTTTTATTTAGGGAAAACACTTCATCTTCCTCATTTCATTTTCACTCACCAACGAACCAACGTCCGACTAGTCGAAGCCAACCTTCGAAATCTTCATGGTTAGTTATCTATTTACATTTTTCTTATCGATTTGTGTCTAGATTACTTCCCTTTATCTCTTGAAGTTATCTATTTTTAATTTCGTTGTGATTTAGGATTTTTCTTTTGAAAAAATTGATTTAAGAAAACCCTTTTCTTAATCCTTTGCAACTCCTTGTCTACTTGAAATCTTTATTGTAAATGGCATCTAGGGGGAGAAAAATATCTTCACATGGTCCATCTTCTTCTAGATCGGCCTCTATCACTACGCGTCATCTTAAGGCTCCTGAGTATGATCCATCCTTTGTTCGGGACATTAGATTGCGTAATATTATTGTTGAGCATCCTGTTGATATTAATCATACTGATCCTTTTGATATCCTTCCTATGCTCCAAGCTATAGGTTGGGATAACTTATTGCTTTGGGATGGGCCAGCATACCGGTCCATTGCCCAGTCCATGTTTGCTTGCATATGTGAATTTTCACTAAAAAATATAACGCTTAAAATTGCCAAAAGAGAAGGACCATTTGATGTTCATCATCACTTGATTTCAACTCTTATGAAAATTTTTGTGAATGATGAGGGAGTTCCCATTCATACATTGTCTGAAAAACCCTCACAGACTGAAAAACGCATGATAACTAAGGACTTATGCAATTTGGACGTTCAATGGACGCATAAAGGAAATGTGCTCCCCTCAAGATTTTTGTTAGCCAAATACAGAGTTTTTCATAGGATCTTTGTGTCCAACTTGTATCCTCGATCAGGTAATAAAACTGAGTTAACGGCTTTCATAGTTCGTGTTCTTCATAATATTACCAGAGGTACTCATCTTTGTTTACCATCCTTGATTTGTCACTCTATCATTCAGTTTAGACTCCATCCTGGTCATAGTGATATCCCTTTTGATTATTTGATGATTGTATTGGCTACACATATGTTAGTCAATATGTCGGTTGGTAAAGCCCCTATCCATTATCTGATATTTAACAACTCTAATATCAATAAGATGAAGCTGGAATTTCTTCCTGGCCAAAGAGATGGTGTTGGTGCGGCTGAAGCTGAACATGACGAAGATGCTGGTGATCTTCATCCTGATGATATTAACATAGATGATATTTTTGAAGAACTTGATTCTAACTCTGTAAATGGTCCAGATTTTCAGCCTTCTGCTTTTGATGCCCGTTTACATGCATTGAAAAGTATCTTAGGCGCTTGAATAAGGGCATGCTTCAACTTGATCCTTCCATCCCCGCTCCTTCATCTGGTTCAGATTAGTTTTTTATTTTTATTTTCTGGTCTGTAATAACTATCTTACTATTGTGCTCACTTAACTTGATTTGTTACTGTAACTTTAGTTGACTTGGCTCAGTTTATGAATTATGTGTGTTGCTTATGCTATGTTCTCATATATTGTCTTACCTCTTATTTATCTCATTACTTGTTACTCCTTAGTCATTTGTTCTTTGCATCCTTTGTCATATTGTGACAAAAAGGGGAAGAATGGATTCTTATACTTCTCTCATGTTGGATTGGATTGGATTGCCTATGAGGAGTGAGTAGCATTGTGTGTGCATAGTGCATATTTTTTTATATGTTACTCAAGGGGAGTATGTGGAGTATGTGACTGTACATGCAGAGGTGGATTGTATGTTGAATATTGATTTACAGGTTCATGTATGTGTGCCAGTTGATAACAACTGATGCATGATTCTTTAATCAGATATTCTGTGTTATGTATCATATCTTGGAAATGTGTTTTGTCACTAATTTGACAAAGGGAGAGATTTTAAGTGCTATATAGTTTATAGACCCTTGCTATTGTCAAATTTGTGGTGACAAAGACACTGCTTTGAAGCTGTATATGTGATGAACAAAAGATTCATTCAAGATCTTAGAAGCTTTCAAGTTCAAGATCAAGATCTTAGAAGCCTTCAAGTTCAAGATCTCAGAAGCTTTCAAGTTCGAGATCTTAGGCTTTATTATACTCAAATGTCACTTGTCTTCAAGTTTCAATGTCCTTGCTTCACTATTGAGGTATGACTGACATTAGGTTGACCTTTAGAGTAGGTCATCTTAGATACATAATTCATATATGTTTTATAAGTGAATTTGGTCTATTCTAAGACTAGTCCTGTACCTTGTTCGACTAGTCCTAGCACTGGTTCGACCAGTCCAAGAAATTTCACGACCAGTTCTAAGTTGTTGAAGATTTTTAAAATTTTTTGGTTAGTCTATGACCAATCCTGGAAGCTGTTCGACCAGTCCTGTGAACAGTGTCGACTAGTTGTTCGACCAGTCGTAGACCTTCGACTCAAAGTCTAGTATTGAAAAATATCTGTCTACGACCAGTCATACGTAACCTACGACCAGTCGTGAAACCAATAGATCTTATCGCGCTTGAAAATTCAAATTTCTGTTGGCTCTTCGACCAGTCGTAGAGGTCCTAAGACTAGTCGAAGACGTATTTTGCTCAGCTATAAATAGAGCACGAATCTCAGAATAATAGAGACAATTCAAGCTAAATAATTCAGCCTTATGAGAGATAAGTTTGTGCTCCATTTTAAGCTAAGTATGCATATTTAATATTCTCTTTATTTAGCTTTATTAATTATTTTTGTTTCTTGTATTCCAATCTAATCTGAAAAGAGGAATTGCTATTTCTCTTTCTTTGAAATCAAAATCAATTAAAGCTAGCCCATTTTGGTTTAACTTAAAATCAATTAGAACTAGAACCATTGTAATGTGAGTTTTGGACATTGAACTTGGACATTCAATCATCTACTCTGACTTGGTTCTTCGGGGCTGCTACAACGAAGGAGAAAATTAGGTATTTTACATTTAATTGTAAATTCCTTTCTGTTTTAGTTTCTTTTGGGATTTGTCAGAAAAATCTCATTGTATTGGTTATCTGAGGAGAGCCAGAAAAACTCAGAAGTGCGGTTTTTTTAATTGTGTAAGCCCACAGAGAAAAACACAATTATGAAGGTATTGGGTGAACCTGTAAAAATCTAATTTGATAGTGAGCGCTGATATCCCCTGTGTGAGGATATTAGGAGTGGAGTAGCATTCTGTGTGGCTGTTGTTTAACAATTGGTGAACACACAGGCGAACCACTATAATCCCTTGTGTTTGGTGGTTGAATGGTTTATATTTTATATCTTTAATTATTCATTGTGGGATGTATAAGTGGATGTGAATGTTGTAATCATTTATTTCAAGCATTGTGGAAATGTTATAATATTTTAGCATTTATTTCTTGCTATTCCTTTATTAGCTTCTTTATTTGTTCTAATAAGGTTGCCCTGCCATTCCTATGGTGTATGGTTGCCCCTAAAACAAAATATATTTGTAATTGCAATTTATTCTTCAGTGCAGTTTGTATTTAATTTTTTAATATTCCTCTTCGATTTAAGATTTGATACAAAGACCTTTCTAGAAATAAGGTTGTCCTAACATAAACTCTGGTTTTTAGTGTAAGATTGTCCTTAGAACAACATTTGTATCAATCTCTGAAGATCTGAATTTTGATGTTGCTTTACATTCTTGCATTGTGGTTTTTTTATATTATTTGTTGGCTATCGTATTTATTTAATTTTCACTGTTATAAGTTTTATTTGGCATAGTCCTATTCACCCCCTCTCCCCTCTAGGACATATAGTTAGGCCTTTTCAGACTCCATCCAGGTCACAGTGACATCCCTTTTGCTTATCTGATGACTATGTTGGCTACGCATATGTTAGTCGATATGTCTGTTGGAGAGGCCCCTTTCCATCATCGTATATTTAACCATTCTAATATCAATAAGATGAAGCTGGATTATCTTCCTGGTCAAGGTGATGGTGTTGGTGGTGCAGAAGATGGACATGAGGAAGAGGCTGGTGATCTTGCTCCTGATGACATTGACATGGATGATATTTTTGAAGAACTTGAATCTTAGTCAGATAATGATCCAGATTATGAACTATCTGAGTTTGATGCGCGTTTACGTGCATTGGAGGAGAAAGTTGAGAATATAAATGTTAAGATGGAAAATATAAATGTTTCCCATGATTTACAGTTCAAATATATGCGCAAACATCTAAGGCACTTGAACAAGGGCATGCATCAACTTGATCCCTTCATCCTTACTCCTTCATCTGGCTTAGATTAGCACTTTTTATCTTGCTGGACTGTAATAACTTTATTACTCTTGTGCTAGCTTAACTAGTTTTAAGATTGTAGTTATCTTTAACTTAGCTTAGTTTATGAATTATGTGTGTTTCTTATGTAATATCTTGTCTTGTTACCTCTCTTATATCTATTTCTTTATTACTTCTCAGTCATCTGTTCTGTCCTTCCTTTGTCCTATTATTACAAAAAGGGAGAGAATGGATGTCATGTCTAATGATAAAATGTTGAATGTTGCCTATGTTATGAGAGGAGTAGCATTTTTTTGATTTCTGTGATGTATGTTATTCAGGGAGAGTATATGTAGAGGTGGACTGTATGTTGAATATTGATTTGCAGGTTTATGTTATTAATGTTTTTCGGTTGATAACAAGTAGTGCATGATTCTTTAATAAGATATTTTGCTTTATGTAATATATCTTGAAAGTGTGTTTTATCACTAATTTGACAAATGGGGAGATTGTAAGTGCTATAGTTGCTAGCCCTTTTTATTGTTAAATTTGTGGTGCCAAAGACATTGTTTATATCTTGTTATGAAGCTTGCATATGTGAAAAATAAATCTCTACTCAAGACAGTCACAATAAAAGTCTCACAACATCAGCGTCGATAGACATGTACTGTTCACAAGTCAAGTCTCGAGAAGGCAAGTATGTACAACTTAATTCAACTCAAGTATAATTCAAGATCAAGATGAAACTTTCAAGTTCAAGATCTCAAGAAGCTTTTAAGTTCAAGCTACACCAAGATCTCAGGCTTCATTATTCTCAAAGGTCACTCGTCTTCAAGTTTCAATGTTCTTACTTCATAATTGAGGTATGAATGAACGTAGGTTGACCTTTAGAGTAGGTCATTTTGGATACATAACGCATATGTTTTATATAAGTGAGTTTGGTTTATTCTAAGAATAGTCCTAGACTTTGTTCGACTAGTCCTAGCACTGCTTCGACCTGTTTAAGAATTTCTTGGATCAGTCGTAAGGTTATTGCAAAATTTGAAAATTTTCTGTTAGGCTTCTACCAGTCCTGGAGACTTTCGACTAGTCGTATGAACAGTGTCGACTGATTCTTTGACCAGTCGTAGACCTACGACTCAAAGTACAACATTAAAATTTGGCTAGCTTCGACTAGTGGGAGACCTTCGACCAGTTGTAAGAGACCTACAAATAGTTGTAGCTGACCTATTACCAGTCGTGAAACTGCCTTATCTTATCGCGCTCAAAATTTCAAATATCCGTTGGCCCTATGACCAGTCATAGAGCTGTCTGGACTAGTCGAAGACGTTATTTTCTCACCTATAAATAGAGCACGAATCTCAGAATAATTAGTACAATTCATTCTAATTTAATTCGATCTTCTGAGAGATAAGTCTGTGCTCCATTTAAGCTAAGTGTGCATATTTAATATTCTCTTTCTTTAGCTCTGTTAATTGATTTTGTTTCTTGTATTCCAATATAATCTGAAAAGAGGAACTTTGATTATCCTTTTTCTTGAATCAAAATCAATTAAAGCTAGCCCATCTGGTTTAATTTAAAATTAATTAGAACTTAAAACCATTGTAAAGTGAGTATTGGACATTGAACTTAGACATTCAAATCTCTACTCCGATTTGGTTCTTCTGAGCTGCTACAATGAAGGAGAAATTTAAGTATTTTATGTTTATGTAATCTACTTTCTTTTGGTTTACTTATGAGATTTGTCAAAAAAATCTCATTGTATTAGTTATCTGAGGAAAGCCAGGAAAACTCAGAAGTGGAGTTTTTTAATTGTGTAAGACCACAGAGCAAGACATAATTGTGAAGGTTTTAAGTAAACCTGGAAAACCTATTTTGATAGTGAACGCTAATATCCACTGTGTGAGGATATTAGGAGTGGAGTAGCTGTGTGGCTATTTATTAACAGTTGGTATACACACAGGCGAACCACTATAATCCCTTGTGTTTTGTGGTTATGCGATTTATCTTCCTATCTTTGATTATTCATTTGTGGGATGTATATGTGGATGTGAATATTGTAATCATTTTATTTCAAGCATTGTGGTGAATGGTGTAATAGTTTAGAATTTACTTCTTGCTATTCCTTTATTGCTTTGAGATTCAGTTTCTTTATTTGTTCTAGTAAGGTTGCCTTGCCATTCTTATGGTGTATGGTTGTCCTTAGAACAATCGATATTTTGAGATTGTCTTACTTTTTAGCATTGTGGTTTAATTTATTTATTTGGCTATCTATTTATATTTGATTCCACTGTGATTATTTTAAATTTGGCATAGTCCTATTCACCCCCCCACCCCTTAGGACATATAGCTAGGCCATTTTAGTTCCCTTCACATCCTCGAGACACGTCTTGTAGCCAGCATTGTATAAAGTATCCTTGTCCTCCAAGAACAATTCAGAGGACTTCAACTCCTCAACAACGGCTACCGGAGCTAAGGAGACAGCTGCCTGGGCCTCCTTGAGCATCATCTCCAAGGCACGCTACAACTCGGCGTTATCAGCCTTCCACCATGCCACCCTCTCTGAAGCCTTGGCCAATAGCTTCTTAGTTGCCTCCAGCTCAGCTACCAACTCCATTGCCCGGGTCTCCATGGTAGAGCGAAGTTGCTCGGCCTCGAGATGGAATCACTCGACCTCAACCCCCTTCTGTAGCAGCCTCGCTTTTGCTTCTCTCACTTCCTCCCATAGATGCAAAAGCTCACGATGTATGTTCAGTAAGGGCCGAACTACCAAAAAAAAGAGAATAGAAATATCAAAACAGGACAAAAGAGAAGTAATAACAACTTGAGATTAGCTTACCCCGAAACAGATTTTTGGCAACTGGTTGATGGTTCCTTCTGGCGATGCGTTTAGCTAATGGGTGAACTCAGCGTCGGGAACATGACACTCCACCCAAGGCAAAAAGGTGCTCCAAATTCCTTTTTGCTGGCTTCAGAGTGCCCTGGCTCCCTCTGCCACCTACTAACGAACCCCCTTCTTGGGGCATGGGAAGCTCAGCAGAGGTCTCCATCGTTTCCCAGACCTCCACATGACGAGCTTCCTCAGGTGATGTCTTCCTAGAAACCCCTTCAAAAGCAGTGGAAATGGGCACTAAGGTCGGTGCCTCATCCACGACCTCCATGGAAACCGAGGTCAAAGGGCTGATCTTCCCTTTGCTCTTGGAGGTCATCTTCTTCCTCTTCGAGGCCATATCCTTAAGAGGGGGTGCCTTGGGCTTCGCCACGGGCCGAGCTTCAGGCAGGTCTGCCCCAATGGAAACAAAAAGTTAGCAACAAATTCACAAAGTCTCTTAGTCCCAAGGTCAACCAGGACTTATACCCGATAATTCAAAGTCAAGACCTAACTTAAACAAGAGCTCGGGTTAAAAGAGCCTCCTCCAATATCTCAATTCCTTCTCTAGGGACCTTACTCCAGCAATCTGAGCAAGTGCCTTAGGTAAAAGCATGGAAGGGAACTTGGGAATAACTGCAAAAGGAAGTGTATACAATCAAGTCAAAGTACCAAAGATGACCAAGTACAAAAAAAAGGAAAAGGAACTAAGTCCAGACAATACTGATCTGGATTAGAGAAGGAAGTCAGGACCCAAGAGCGAGGCCTGGCCATTCCTATCACTTCCTAATCTCCTAAAGCCCAAAACCATTTGT
Organism: Magnolia kwangsiensis; assembly: GCA_037074715.1. Taxonomy (NCBI): domain Eukaryota; kingdom Viridiplantae; phylum Streptophyta; class Magnoliopsida; order Magnoliales; family Magnoliaceae; genus Magnolia; species Magnolia kwangsiensis. The sequence goes on from CM073574.1 coordinate 78,274,378, forward strand.
TCTTCCAATTCTTATTGGAGGTCAGGACATCTATGACCAAGGCCTTCTTGGTTCCCTGCCTGGAAGAGAAGTAGTACCAGCCATCATGTAGAGGGTTGGATTTCACTTGGTACAGATGGAGGAATTTGTCCATGGTTAGCTCGGGTTGGTCAAGCTCGGACCGGAGGATGAAGCATCCAACTAATGCTCTCCACGCATTGGGGATCAGCTGTCCTGAAGCCATCCCCAGATGTGAGAGCATCTGCCTCACTATCTTTTAGAGTGGGAGCCTGAAGCCGCACTAGAGGGTAACTTAGAAAATGGCTACCTCTCCCTCGGAGGGGTTATTGGGAAGCTCACTCGATGAGGGGACTCAAAGTACCACCGAGTCAGGTATGTGATACCCTGACCTAATCCTCACCAGGTCAGCCTCCTTCAAAACAGACTCCACAAGTCCTTTCTCATCCTTCTCATCCTCCTCCGCTGAGGACTCAACGCGCCCTTCTTCTACAGGGAAATCCACCTCTGTTTCGACCGGCCGCTGCAAAGGGGATCTCTCAAGTACCCACGACACCTGCGACGCTCGAAATTCGACGCCGCTCATCATAATCAGAGGAGTTGGCAAGTTTGACATAGGGCAAAGATTGTTCGCCCTGCCATAAACACCTGAGGTCCCCTCCCGAGAACTTGAAGTTTTCAGCATGGCAGTTGGTCCAAGAATGCTGGAAAACCATTGTACAGAGAAGAAGATAAAATGAAGGGATGGTAGATTAAGGATGAAGCTCACCAGAGATAGAATGTCACCAAGAGTCTGATATCAGAGATAGAATGTCACTGGGAGTCTAATGCAACATGGTCGCCGAAAAATGCCTACCACCAAGATTGCAGCGAGTTGGAGGTAGGAAGAAGTAAATGAGCTTGCTCGAGGGTTAGGGCTTCCCCTTTATAGGGGCTCACGTGTACGAGCGTTTAATGCCCCTCATCAATGCGAGGCTATACGGCACCTCCTCGACTCCCCCGTTTCGACACGTGGTGCATCTCCACTTGCCGCATGCTTCCACTGCCGAGGACAAGCCACATGTTGCCTTGCCATTGGTTTGGCACCGAAAAGGCGACCTGACAAATCACGAGACCTCGAGCCATGACATGCCACCTTGATAGTGCCGTATCATGATTACTAATACGCTTCAATTCTCGCGTCTGCCGCCTTATTCAGCATTTATGGATGAATGACTTGACTTGATTGCGTCCGACCTACTTTCCAAGCCTGTTTCACTGACTTGAAAGTAAAGGGGATTTATTGTTATGGGAAAAAAATGGACCGACCTGTAGAGGCAGGTCACGTTGAGACCTGACATGCCCCAATGTGCAAAAGAGGATGAAAAACCCGACTGCCGGATTAAGGAGGAAGGTTGGCACGACCTAAGTCGGCTTGAAGGTCAACACGACCTAGAATGGGGACGACCCAAAGAAGCTATCAGGACTCATGAAGAAGTTAAAGACTATAGAAATTGGACATCACAAAGACCTTCCTTTTGAAAGGTCTGGTCGACAAGGGACGACGAGCTTCCTTACGTTCTTAAAGCTCGGTCTGCACACCTCTGATGTACTGTTATTCCATTGCTCGACTTTATCCAAAGGCCGGGCAAACTTTCCTACCTAAGGGAGCGGTTCGACCTTATTTAGGGGAACAGTCCATCCTTATTTGGGGAAGATTCGTTCGAAGTTCTCTCCAAAGGTTGCGGAAGCTAACCCGTGATAAGCTTGGGATCCTGTCATCTCTATCGATGATCTTAGGAGACTCCCTATGTGTTATGAATCCTAATCCATTTACAACACGAACCTCCTAAACCGGAAGGATCCTTCTACATTACTACCTCTCATCAATTATAAATAGGGGGCATCTCCAATGGTGAAAGGTACACATACTATCTCTACCCTTAAATTATTTCTACAAGACCCAAATTCCTGACTTTGGCATTGGAGGGTCCCCTGCACTAGGTAGGGTCTTCCTTGTTTGTTCTTGGTACATGTATTCAAGGGTGAGGAAGGGTTAACCAAATTTCAGCATCAACAAGTATTAACAAAAATATTTTTAAAATTTAAAATTATAATTTAGTACTTTTAGTTGTCAACACTTACATTAATTTTTAAAAAAATTTATCAAATAGCCAAGCTCTATTAAATTTGAACTTTTCATTACTCGAATATTTGCCTTTTCCACTTCTTTAATAGACATTTTCATCATCATCTTTTGTTTTTTGTTTTTTGTTTTTCATTTTTCATTCTTTTATTATTGTTAATTAATTAATTAATTTTAATCTAGATTAAGCAGAGGCATTCCCCATGCCCTCCCTTTTATAATCTTAACTATGCTCATGTTGCATAAATGAACTCAAATGACTTGTATTGTAAAACCTAATGTAACCATGTTGAAGTCCCAAAGTCTGTTGGGTTGAACTATTCTAAGCCTGTGAATTAAATTCGCTACATTAGTTGTCTCCATGTTTACAGCTATCGGTGCCTTGGTGTCTTCCGTCAGTGCAGTGGTACTATGACAATCCACACACAGGACGTACATTCTGATAAGTGAAATGTAAGCTGTTCTAATAGTGGGCCCACCTTCGATGGCTTGCAAATCAATGACTACAGTGTGTTAGCGTCATGTCTTTGGAGTTGGTGGTGATAGTCATGAGAGTTATGTTGAACGTCTATAACAGAACTGGCACAAACAAGGAAGCTACCACAACTTGTGCCTGGCATCGTTCCCGTGAAATTGGGGAGGCGGATTGCGTCCGACCCCAGTCGGACCTAGCAACGCCGGATCAGACCTGTGTGGTGCCGACCGTGATGTATTTCTTCATCGATGCCGTCCATCCCTTTTCTCAAATTATGTTGATGTATGGGCTCAAAACTGAGGCAGATCCAATGCTCCAGTGGACCACAGAAAATAGTAAGCTTGAGTTACATTAAATGCACCAAGCATTGAGTACAAGTTACATTAACACCTTGTTTTGTTGGACGCGGATTGGCTACTTACAGGTTGAGTAGCGACCCTTGCAACTGAAGTGACGTCTCCAACTTCTGTGGACTCTATTATGATATGTGTTGTATACACACGGTCCATACATATGAAGATATTATCTTAGGGAATGTGCCAAAAAATGAGTCAGATCTAAAATCATAATGGATCCCACCACAGAACACCGGGGAGAGTGATGCCCACAGTTGAAAGTTTCCTAAGGCCTAGCATGATATTTATTTGAAACCCAACATATTCACAGGTTAAAAAATACACGAGAGAAGGGAAAACACATATATCAGCTTGATCTAAAACTTTCGTGGCCATTAGAAATTTTCAGTGGTAGGCATTACTCTCCCTACTATTTTTTGTGGTGGAGTCCACTGGAGCTTTGAATTTGAATCATTCTTTTCCTGTTGCCAGAAAATGATCTCTCTAAATGGATGGACAACATGGATACAAAACATATATCATGGTTAGGCCCACAGAACTTGGTGACGTAGCTTCACTAGCTAGCCCTGCCACTCAACCATTTGGTATCTAATCCGCGTCTCTGTTTGTTTTAAGGGAGGAAATATAAATGATATTTTGGGTCTAACCATAATGCATGTGATTGATCTACACTGTCTATCTATTTTATCAAATCATTTTAGCACTTGTGCCAAAAAAATTGTGAGACCCAAACTGAGTTTGCATGTGTGCATTTGTGTGTGTGAGTATGCATTTCGTATATTTTGGTCCTGCGGTCCTACTGGTCAAATTTCGCAACCCGCGACCTTCAGATAGTGTTTGCGGTCATCTTTGAGTTCAGTCACATAGACCCGACTCAGATTGACCCATGACCTATGCCATTACAACCGCATTGTTGCCGTGCTTCAAACGCCGCATCTCGTACGCAAATCCGACGTGTCCATCAAAAGATGTAGGCCGAGCAATTTTTGGACCCTTGATCATGATGTGGGCCTTACCTTATCCTTATTATACGTTCTCCCATGGGCCCACTCTAGTATTCTTCATTCCTCATGTAAGCTACAAGCTAGCCTATAGCCACCCTAGTCTGGCATGATGTCATCCCTACCTAACCTAGAGCATGCCTTACTTGTCATGATTGCTAGCATGCTCCCGTCCTCCCAAAAACTAATCATTCCATTCCTAGCTACCATTTCTCTCTCTCTTCTCTCTCTTTTCTCTCATTCTCTTCTCTAAGCCCCTTGAACGTCCATGAGAGAGAGCTTTCTCTCTAGCCTTCTTTCATCTCTTTCCCCCTAAATCTAACCATCAAAGACTCATCATCACCATTGAACCTCCTTCCTTGAATCTTGAGGAGCATGATGGTTGAAGAATCTTAAAGATACAAGATGTGGGTGATTATTAATCTTGTTGATTTATTTTCCACTTTTAATCTTCATATTTTTTCTTGTATGGATCATATGAGACCCACCAATCTATGGTGGGGATCTCATTTGACCCCAGGGATGTGACCCTTGAACCCATCCTACATGCATGTCATGATACATGATGAGGCTATTCTCCATGGACCCCATCATGATGTATTTTTTAATCATTTCCATCTCAAGGTCATCTAGACTTTAGAGATCATGTTGGGATGACATCTCAACCATCTATTGTAGATATAAACCATGCATGTGATAGTTTTATGGTTGCATGTGTAATCAAGGTAGTTTTATGGGTGTGATTGAATTGTGGGAGAGCCCATTAGTGGCGGGGCCCTACCCCATGGCCGATCCTTCATTTTTCTGATGTTAGCATTCTGATCATGCATGTGTGGCTCACCTTGTGGACCAACCAAAAATCCAGACCATCCATGGAGGTTGGACGTCCATGGTGGTCCATCCTTAGTCATGTGGCCCTAAATCCACCTAAGTGGGGCACATGCAAGGGGTTTTTGATGATGAGGAAGGTCTGAATACTTGTGGGGCCCACTGAGGTGGTCCACAACATGACTTTTAAGGGTTAAGTCTCTTCTTATATGATGTTTATATTCAATTTATTTCAAGTACAGGTTGCTGTCCAAATCCGTCTGAATAGATTTTGGGCCAACTTTGGGTTAGGATTTGGGGCTTTTGGTGGGAAATTGTATATCAAGTGAAATATGATTTTTGAAGATGGGTATTGCACCTATAAGCATGCCAAATTCCAGCCATAATCGACCTCATTTGGGTCCCTAAAAGGGTGGGCCAATATGGGTACTTGCTGAATTTTCTGTTGTAATTCCAGCAAGGTTGCAATTTGGAAATATAAAATTATAAAATAGTTTCTAATTAGGTGGGCCACTTTGGTAGACCCTACCTTGTACTACATATATGATAGAAGGTTTAAATTTAATTTCCTCAATTTTTGGACATCCAGGGCCCACCCCATTGGGTGCTTAATCACTCCCCATTTGTGGACAGTCTGTAATTCTGAATTTAATTAAAATAGTTTTGGGTATCCAAAAATTATAAAAATTTACAGGTAGGTGATCCACCCATTTTAGGATCTATCTGCACAATTTTAGGGCCAATGGATTCCATTTGGGCATCTAAAAGGGTGGGCCAACATACTGGACTGCCAGAAATTTCTGCTGTGCAGTCCAACAGCAAAGTCCCATAAAAATAAAATTTTAAAAATAATTTCTCAGAAGTTGAGCCATTTTTATGTATCCCACATTGTTGTAGGCTTTATGAGGGACCTTGGGACCAGATTTTAGAAATTTTGGAGGCCCAGAACCCACTCATTGGATGGCCCAAATTCAGGACAGTTAAATTCCAACAATATTTCACCCTAAACAGATTGTATTCTTTAAATTAATTAAAATATTTTTGAGTATCCTAAAATAAGAAAAATTTATATAGAGGTAATACACCCATAGTAGAACACACCTACAAAATTTTGGGGCCAATGTACCCCTGTGCACACCGTGACAAGGGCCAGACTGGCCCACCTCGTCCAGATGTCCAGATTAACCAGATTTTTTAGATACCATGTTTTATTTAAATTAATTAAAATACTTTTGACAATCCAAAAATTGTAAAATTTTGGAGAGTTGTGGCCCACATATGAAGGGACCATCCTACAATTGTTCAAGGCCATTGGGCCTCTGTACTGACTGCGGTACGGCCTTCAAATTTGGGTCAATTTTGGGCCAAATACCCAGGCCCATAGGACTACCCCACATGGGATGCCCCTACCTTGGGTTGTTGCTAGGCCTATATTCTAGTAGTATAGCCCACTTCTAGTGCTTGTTGTATATTCCCCTCTCATCTAGTGGGACCCATAGTGATGTGTGTGGGTCATCAGAAAATAAATACTATAAATTAATTTATTTGCTAGACTCCAACAAATCCAGAAAACAGGTGGGCTGAAAATTCAGCAATGGGCCAAATGTTGCCGCCCCATAAATGTTTATTTTGGGGAAGCATGGCTCACTATATTTGAGGAGGATTTGAGTCAGTATCTTACCATTTTAATTTTATTTTTGGGCTTAATTAGTGCATGATTAAAGGCCCATTCCAATTAGATTCTTCTTGGGCTAGTTTTCTAGTTAATTAATTGGCCTTATATCCTTGGTTGGGCTGGAACTTTTGATAGACCCATTGGACCCTTGGGTCCTATATTTACCATGCCATTGTGATGGGTCTTATGGGCCAAATACTCAAGTAGTTGGGCCTTTGCTTGCCCACTATAACAAATCCTTACTTGGGCCGAGATGTGAGGCCCAACTTGCTTGTGTTAAATATAAGGATTTTTCATATGTTAGGATAATGGGCTGCCCATTAGGCCCACCACAATGAGTAAACCCATGATCTTTATGGTTGGGCGCAAACCTCACTTGAGAGCCCACTACATGGCCTATAATTTGGGCTTGGGGGATGGCCCACTAGTCCACACATTGCTTAGGCCTTATATCTCTCATTATATGAGTAGTGGCGGGCTACCTCTTGAAAACCAGTTGAGCTTGAATGTCCTCCTGGGTGATCCTAAGGTAGGCCTATGGGTTTCTCTATAGATGGTTGAAGGCTCACCATAGACCCTAGGCCATTTGTTTAAGGCTCAATGCGTATGTATATGGAACCTACCTTAATGCATATTTGATCCAGGCCATCCAAGCCTTGGATCGCCCGATTTTGGATGCCCTCTCTGCCTTGGGTTGCTGTTGGACTTACAATCCAGTAACAGGTCCACTTGATCTTTTCATAATATATACACACTCTCCATCTGGTGGGATCCCCTAGTGGGTATAGTTGGCCTTTATGAGATTATTTCCACATAATTAACTATTTTTTTAGACCTTATCAGGTCAAGGAAGTCAAACAGGCCAAATGTTTATCAAAATGCCTTGAATGAACAATTTTATGGTTACAACTTTATTTGGCTGTAAGACCCACCATATTGAGAACTTATGTACGTGTTATATGCTTATATTTTCTTATAATCTTGAGCTTAATTAGTGCATTCTTTTAGGTCACTTTTAGTGATCTTATGAAGACCACATTTTAAGATTAGAATTTTGGGACATCCAATGGGCCTAGAGTGGTGTCACGCCCCAAACTCAGAAATTGAGCTCACAAAATTTTCGATCGTCGAATCTTGCACTGACAGCCTCCGTAGTACCCCATTCTCGGCTCCCGGAACCCATATACCAGGTTTCGATCCTTGGATGCTATAAGGAGGATTTCTACTATCCATTTAATTCTTAATGAGCATAGCCATAAGCATAACCCACGAACAATAACCACAAGAACACCATCACAAAATCCACTATGCTCAAAAACTTTGAGTACAAGGTCTATAAAGGGAAATACAAGATAGTGCTAATAACAAAACTCCAAAAGCTCGACTGCACGCTCCTGCTGCTACTACACTACGGCTGCATCCTGACGTCACCTGCACGCATCAATCGTGCATAAGCTTATAGAAAGCTTAGAGGGTGGTGTAAGTGTGTGCGCAATATAAGCGTGCTCAAAATACAGGGTTAGAGTAATGCGAAATCATGCTGATGAATACAAGGATGCAATCAGCCGTACCAAGGCTATACAGTGCAAGATATGAATGCGATCGGCCATATCCAGACCATGTAATGCGAGATACAAATCAAGCATGCAAATCCTCATCATATATCAGTACAGTTCTCATTCTGGATAATCACCGGGGTCTAGTGCACTCTACGCCAGCTTGTCGTCCCTATCCGAATGCACAACTGGGAGAGCAGAAGAGACCTCACTATTCGCCTACCAATATCGGGCCCGGCTCGTCGATAGCGGACCAATTCCTCAAGCTGGTCAAACTCAACCTAGAAGTTGCCTCCTCACTCAGGCGGGTAAGGTCACACCCCTTTCCAACCGACCACGACATAGTGGGAGACGCGGCCTACTAGTATACGGCCATCGCGCACTCGTGTATCCACTCGGTCTCGACATTGGAGCCATCCTCTAGTACCATCGGGTATAGGAATTTTCACCCAGGGACATTTATGACGCCCGTATGCTAGAACCAAACATTTTCGGTATCCAATCCAGCCACACACGATGCATTTGTGGAGGCTATGGCCCTGATGTCGCTAGGGCATATAATAATCACAATCATACAAATGCAAGTGCATGAGTCACACTACCAGTTATGCAACAGTCCTACGTGTACCATGCATTAGGGCAACTCCGCCTACCAGGGAGCCCATAAACAGTTCGCCCGAAGGCATATGCTATGATCAGTCACTTCTCATATCAGTCATACATATGATGCGTATCATAATGAATCATGGATCTATACTAAACATGTATATAGAGATGGGCTCTGTGTATAACTGAGATGGGCCTAGACGGCCTACATACTGCAAGTATGGGCCTATTAATGGGCCTTAGGGAGTGTTACATTGCGGACATTTAACCAACATTGTACCTACAATGTGGACGTCTAACCATCATTATTTCCAAGGCATTACTTACTATAAATGTCGTTATATGCCATGGAGGGATCACGCATTGCAATGGACCTAGTTGCACTCAATTGGGCCTTAAGTACATCAATTGGGCCGTATCATATGAGCCTTACATTCATCAAATGAATCACCTTAATGAGCCTCACCAATGGGCCTTAAGTCCTTTGCAATGGGTTATAACCCATGGGCCTTAGAATTCATTAAAATGAGCCCAATCACATGAGCTTTATGTACATCAAATGGGCCTAATCACATAGGCCATATATATACCAAGGTGGGCCTCAACAATGGGCCACAAATACATCAAATGGGCCTGCACACATGGGCCCATATATAACAAAGTGGGCCTTAGCGGGCGGACCACAAATACATTAAGATGGGCCTCAACAATGGCCTTAAAATGATCTCAAAATGGTTAGACGGTTTGGATGAAACTCATGCATCATGGTAGACTCCCATGTGGGCCCACTATAACCTTTATTTTCCATTCAGTCTTGGGCCTACTAAAATGCTTATTAGCCACTCAATCTGTTAGTAAGGCCACGTGAGCAAGGGCTCCACTATAATGTTTACTTTACATCCAACCTGTTGATAAGACCATGTGGCAAGGGGCCCACCAAAATGTTTATTTTCCATTCAAACCGGTTGATAAAGTCATATAGACCCAGGCCCACCAAAATATTTATTTTCTACCCAACATGGGCCCATTATAATGTTTAATGCCATCCAAATCTGTTAATAACGTCACGTGGACCAGGGCCCACAGTGATGGACGGCTTGGACACAATACATACACTAAGTGGGGGCCACCGTCCACTGCCATGGACGGACGGCGTGATTGAAATACTTACATCACAGTGGGTGTCACCACCCACTGTTGTGAACGGTGTGGTAAGCCACACATATCACAGTGGGTCCCATGTGGGGCCCACCAAAGTGTTTATTTACAATCCAACCCGTCCATTATGTGTGCCCCACAAAATTAAGGGTTCACACCAAGTTTCAGCCACATTCAAAATTCAGGTAGGCCCCACCAAGTGTTTTTATATCATTTAGGCATGTCTTCACATGATTTGGATGGTATGGTCCACCTGAGTTCAGTTTGTGGATGATTTTTGGAGTCAACGCACCGTTCAAGGGGACCTATTAAATGAACGGTATAGATGTAAAACATACATCTTGGTGGAGTCTACAAGTGGGCTAATGCGGCCACTCTTTTTTAACGTGGACGTCTCTGGACGTCATGGCACAAAGTCATGCCAAAAAATTTATTTTTTATTTTTTTATTTTTTATCCTAGGTGGGACCCATATTAACCAAATTTATCCCGCCCATTGCATGTGTCCCACACAAATAGGTGTCCAAAATAAGTTTCATGTGGGTCCAGGCTTCTGGTGGACCCCAGCAATCATTTTTCCAAGTTTTAAAGGAAAATACTAGTATTCTTAATGCCACGGCCCGCCAGATAATTGGATCGGTCTCATTTTTCGGTTCAACGCCTAAAATTATCCTGAGAATATAATGGATGACTTGAATTAAATATATACATCAGGGTGGGGCCATGTTGGAGCAGCCCACCATTTCCTTTCCCTTTTCTTTCTCTCTTTTTTTTTTAAAAATATGGGGCCCACAATAAGATGATCCAAATCGTCTAATATGTGTGTCACACATGGTGGACCGTTCAGTCCAAGTTTAAGATGCATCCAAATTTCAGGTAGGCCTCACCAAGTACTTTTATATGTTCAGGCATGTCCTTACATGATTTTAGATGGTATGGCCCACCTGAGAATCGGATTGGTCCCAAATTTCGGCTCAACGTCCAAAATAGTCTGAGGAAGGTGGTGGACGGCTTGGATTGAATACATGCATCAAGTTGGGGCCTGCATGAGTGGCCCATTCCAAAACACTAAAAGGAATCTTTCTTTTTCTTTTTTTTACACCTGTAAGTACACGCCCCATGTTAGTCATGCCCGCGTCCAGCGTCTAGAGACGCCGGACGGTCATGGATGAACACATGCACTATGTGGGTCCCACATTCACATGGCCCACACATCAAGGTAGGTCCCACATGATCGTGGCCCACTAAAAATATACATATATATATATATATATGTATATATATTAATATAAAATAAATATCATTTTGTCTAATATGTAGTGGGTCACACCATTTGATGGATGGAGTAGATTTATCATGAATCGGTGGGGCCCACTTCATTTTAGGGGAAGGATAAGGAGAGAAAAAGAGAGAGAGAAAGAGAGAACAAGAGACGGTGATGGTGGGGCCCCGCCACTATGGACCCCACATAATGCAAATCATACATCAAAAATGGGTCCCACCAACAAGTGGTTCTTAAAAAGAATTCAACGGTGGATCACCCACCTCTTGGCTTCCTTCTTGCTCCGCTAGCCTCCTTAGCTCTTTGCCTTTGCTTTGGACAGTGGATGATAGACCTTTGATGGTGAGGATGAGAGATGAGAGAGTGGGCCACACTTGTGATTTGGGAGAGAGTTGGGAGGCTTGGACGTATGAAATTTTTTTTGCTTGGGAGATTTTGAGAAATGAGAGAGAATAATAAAAGATATAGTTGGAGTGATGGGTGTAATTAATGAAGTATGGGTTGGTTTGAAAAATGGGTAAAAGAGGGATGGTTATGGTTGAAATTTTTGTAAAGTGAGATGGTGAGGTGGAAAGAGAGTTGACTTGAGGGAAAAAGGAGGGATAGGGCTTGTACTTGAGGTATGGTTGTACTTTGACATTGATTGATGAGACATCTCATAGAGATTCTCTCGTAATTCGCAACGTGCGGTGTTTCTTTGGAATGGACGCAAACCGTCATCTTCCAGCCCGGGTATTGGTTCGGTGCACGAGTCGCGGTGTTAGAACCGCGGCGACGGCGCGGTCGGTAAGGTATAAGTTTCGGGTCAAGTCATCTCTGATATGCGGGACTCAGCTTTAATTCGAGCGTAAACGTTGAATACAGGTTGAGGATTGCCGAAATTCGATCGAAAGAATCACGGAAGTCGACGGAACAGTACGAACTAGGATATGGGTCTTATAAGTGGTCAAGGACGTCCCAGCTTGGCCTAGCTATATATTGGGCTGACTTCCATCATTGTGATGGACTTGTGGGCTAAGATAAGGATAATATTAGGCCCTTGCTTGCCCACTTAAATTGCGAGTTATTGGGCTAATGTAGTGGGGCCCATTTCATCCAAACTTAAACTTATTTAGTCATATATTGTGTACGCGGGCTGCCCATCAAGTCCAACTCAATGCATGGATTCTATGGCCATTGGGAATTGAGCCTTGGGCCTTAATTCCTCCCTTGGGGCCCATGTTTTTTAAAAAGTGGTATTATATCTTTTTATGGCTTATTATGAGGAATATATGTATATGGTTACCTTTATTTTTGTCTTAAATGTAGGCCTTGGGCCTTCTATTCATATAATTCATGATTGATATGCTTTTTTGAGGAATGGTGGTTAAATGTCCCCATTATGGACCCCTTTAGGCCTGGTTGTATTTAAGAGCGATTGGATACTCATTTTAGACTCTTACTAGGCACATTTCTACATTACTTAGACCCGTAGCTTATGTACTTAGTCTCGTGGGCTACCCCAGGTAAATGGGCCCCCACTAGAAGTTGGGTTCCTTAAGGATGTTGTCTAAGTACCTAGTCTTAGTTCCTTCTTAGATAGGAGGAATGTAATATATATAGTATATCGCCATATAGTATAATTAAATTCATCCTCATAGCCATGTACATCATTGTATGCTAAGTTGACACTGTGTGTGTGGTCATATTGTGTCATTGGGCATTGAATGTTACCTTCTCTGAGGGACGTAGTACTCCCTCTTGAGCCGTTGAATACTTAGAATTGATGTATGGTTGATTGTGTGATTCATGCATCTGGCATTGCATAGCATATGGATAATTATTGCCCTTACTTCATCGGGGCTGTAACCTCCACAGTTACATTGTGGATGGCCAGGATTGGTTACTTAAAATGTTACTTGAGTATATCGGGTGCATAGGATGCCCATGGGTGAAATTCTCAAAACTTCCATGATACCAAGGATCTGCTCCAACACGATGACCGAGTGAAAATTATGAGCGCATGAGGGCCTTACACCGTTAGGCTGCGACTCCCACTATCGTGCAGTCGATTGGATAGGGGTGTGGCCTTACTCGCCTGATGTAAGGAGGCATTGCTAGGTTGAGTCTGACCAGCTCATGAATGAGTCCGCTACCTTCAGGCCTTGTTGGTGATTGGCTATCCATAGGTAGGATAGTGAGGTCTCTTATGCTCGTTTGACTATGCTGGGTCTGTAGAGCGGCAGTCATCCAGTAGTGTAATGGACCCTGGTAATTTCCTTATGATGGAAATATACTTGATACGTGGATTGGATGTGAGCACTGACATTACTTCACATTGCATTGCATCGGTTGTATAAGCCTCATATTGTATCACCTTGACATGACACCTAGTACCCTTTGCATTACAGTAATCATTGCATCATATAGCCTTGGTACGGCTTCCTGCATTATTATACTACCTTTGTGTAGCTTCTTGCGTTCATGATAGCCTTAGTAAGGCTGGTGGTGTTGGCCTTGATCATGTTTCCTTCCTGTATCTCCTATTATTTTTTATGCACTATTCTTACACTCTTACACCACCCTCTAAGCTTTTATAAGCTTATGCACTATTGATGTGTGCAGGAGATCCTAGGCAGGCGTCGCGGTGGCAGAGTTTGGATTAAAGTTGAGTTTGACGACCCAGTGTTGCAGACTTCTTTTTTCTTCTATTATCTTATGTATGTCCTTTTGGATCTTATGTAAGCTTATAAAAGTTCAAATTCTTAGTGGATTTTATGGTGTGTGCCCTTTGTTACTCTCAAATATACTTGTTGTGATCTTGGGTATGCTTATATTGAAATGATTATACTGTTATGAAAATCCTCCTTGTAAGATCCCATGATCGGAACCTGCCTCAGGAGCCAAGAATGGGGTACTACGGAGGCTGTTGCGGCCAGAACCGGCTATCGGGTTCCTTGTGAGTCTGGTTACCGAGTCTGGGGCGTAATAAAAATAGGTAGATCCGCAGCAAACAAGGGGATATTGACATCCATCATTGAAATGTGAAGCCATCCGTGGGCCTCATACTGATTTGTATCTGTGATCCAACCTGTTTATATGATCACACAGACACGGATGAAAGAAAAACACAAATATCAGCTGGATACAAAACTCCTATGGCCCACAAGAAGTTTTCAGTGGTATGTGTTTAATCCCCGTGTTTCTTGTGTTGTGGTACACTTTCACTTTGGATTATGCTTCAATTTTCAATTAGACCTTAAAACGAGCTGTTATAATGAATTAATGGCTTGGATCAGACACATATATCATGGTACGCCGTGCAAAATTTTGAAATTTTTTCTTCATATCAGTGTCAAGTCAAATCAAAGCATGCGTGTATACTTCTTATGGAAAATAATGATTGTTTATTTACTTTTATTTCCATTTGTAAATAAGAAAAAAAATACCCCCTAAACGCTAGAGTCATATCCGGTGGAAGCGGATTGTGTCTGACCTAGTTTATGTCGAACCAGATTCATGTGAGGGCTACCACGATGTAATTTTTTATCCGCACCCCCTTTTCCAAGATCATGTTAATGCATGCACCAAAAATGAGATAGATCTAATGCTCTAGTGGACTTCTCTAGTGGACCACTCTAGATAGTAACCTTGATTACATTAAATGCAAGTTGCATGATCTACCTCAATTTTAGACCATACCTTAAAATGACTCTAGAAAAGGGATGGAAAGTGGGTATAGACATATACTTGATCGGATGTTTACAGGCCTGGATGCAATTAGGATCGTATCTTAATATGATATGATAAAAAGGATGGACAACATTGATAAACAGATATATCGTGGTGGGCCCCTATACAGATTTGGTCAAGACACAATTTGCTTCTGAAAATCGAAGGCATCCATGAAGGCTTCCTGGAATAAAATTAGTAGGCCGCACGGTTGGAATTAGTAGTCTTCCTTTGACATGAGACTAGGTAGGACCACCCTAATTTTTGTGAGAAATCTACCTTATTTATCTATTTTGGCCTATCATGTTAGGATAAGGGGTCTAAAAAATGAGGCAGATCCAAAACTTAAGTGAGATGCATGATAGAAACCATGAGGATTGAACTCTGATGTTAAAACATTTGTCGGGAAGTAGGATAATATTTTTGTGTTTTCAATTCATCCCATTAAGAATAACCTTAGCAATAGTGTGGATGGCATATAAACATGACAATGGACTTAGGAACATTTCATTAGTAGCCATCGATCCCTACCTACTTTTTCTTATTCTGTGGTCACCTGAGTTTTGAGTTCTGGATCTACCTCATTTTTAGGCCCATGTCCTAACAAGATTTAGCCAAATGGATAGATTTCTCAAAAACATTATGGTGGGCCTTATTGGTGATTGGTTTTCAGCTGTATAGTGTGCAGGAGTGTCATAATTGAAATTGTGGCTCAATTCAAACTGAACAACTATGACCTCAAGTGCCGAGATAGGCAGACACGTAGTGTATGACCGATATCTGATGAGATCGGCCGCCTATTCAGTCACTCGCTCAATGTGTGAACATGATCAGATGATATTCAGAGGGTAGGGTTCATCCTTTGAGGTTGGGTTAAACCTTTGTCTTCTGTACAAAAAGACTTTTTGGTATAGATAAAGTGAAATGAGAAAGAAATTTTTACAGTCGGTCGTGAAGATTCTTTTCACGTTCTGATGGTTGTTATAACCATTCAATATTACTTGTCTTTTTATGTTTCTTCTTTTACCATCAATCTTGTAACCACGTCTTCGAGACTAATACTCTTCCATCCATCGCTTAAATAATGATGTGGCATTGTTTGATTCAACGTACATTTCTAGCCTGTATATGGAGCAAATTAGTCTCATTAAAAAAATAAGATATTTATGGTGGAGCCTAAATCATGTTGACGTTGTGCAATAAATAGTATCTTGACAGAAAAGATGGTATAGTACACAACTTGTAGTACCGTTGGCTGCCAGCCGATGCGCAGTTCTTGGTTAACAAATCGAGAACTATGGTAATTATGAATTTTTATACATAACTCATCTACAATGAGGCCCTCCGTTATGATGGTTTGGATTATAGTATGTGCTGTATGTGTAGAGGGGGTTTGCATGTGTATGAGTGTTTATACTCAGTCAAGGTGTTAAATGACGTCTCTTTACCAGCAAGGGAGGAGAGGAGTAGAGGACATGAAGGGCTTGTGGGTCCTCTAATGCTTACAAATCATGGAGTATCAAACTCACTTACACATATCATGGGTGCCAGGGATGCTAGCAATCTTGACTGTCTACTAGAGGGTGACTATCCCTAGTAAAATATATAGTTACATCTCTACCATGCTAGCAAGGCAACGTGATGGCAAGGAATTAGATTCCCACTAGTCATGCATACTAATAAACATTCATTAGAAACAACAGGCAATAAGTAGAAACAGTAAAAAATAACAACGGTTGAGAGAAGTGCTCCTAACCTACCAAAAGTGGGTTTAAGAGAATTTTTAAAGGCCTGTTTGGGTAGTGGTATTAAGCAGGATTAGATGGGATTGTATTATTAATCCCACTTTGGAATTCGGGATGTCATGTTTAGAAGGTGTGTGAGATGGGATCAAAATTAGCTTTATATGCTTTGGAATATGAGCCTTGTATTAGAAAGGGTTACGAGAAAGCCTCTCAAAATTTGATATTGCTTTCTATATTCATTTGAAATTCAAAACATATTGTGTCCATCCCGCCCTGCACTGTGCTAATCCAGTAAATAGGTGTGGGATCCACATTAGTAAGTTATGTGGGTCCCACCATGATGCAGGGGATATATCCAGACCATCCATCCATTTTCTGATATCATTTTAGGGCATGGTTCCAAAAATTAGGCAGATCCAAAGCTTAAATGGACCACACCATAAAAAGAAATGGGGATTGAAGGCATACCATTAAAAACTTCTTAGGGGCCACAAAAGTTTTGGATCATTATGATATTTGTGTTTTCCCTTCATATAGTTCTTTGTGACCTCATGAACAAGTAGGATAGCAAATAAACATCATGGTGTGTAAGACTCATATTCTACTCCGTATCGTTCTGTTGGCTTCCGCGATCCTTCCGGTCGAATTTCAGCACTCCTCAACTCGTATCCAATATTTGCGCGCGATCCCAAGCTGGATCCCGCATACTGAATCAACTCGAACCGAAACCTATATCATACCGACCGCGCCGTCGCCGCGGTTCTAACGCCGCAACTCGCGCACCGATCCGATACCTAGGGTAGAAGATGTCAGCCTGCGTTTATTTCAAAGAAACGCCATGTGTTGCGAACTTCGAGAGAATCTCTACAACATGTCCCATCAATCAAGTACACATCACACATTAAGTTAAGTACAAGTAGCCCATACCCTACCCCTACCTCTCTCTTGCACAAGCAACCTAAAGTCAACTCTCACATCACTTCATCCATCACCAAACCCATCACCCATCACACCTCACCCATAATTTTTTTCACCCATCACCTCACTCTATCTCTCATTTCTCAAATCTCCCAACCAAACCCATACGTCCAAGCTCTTTCTCTCCCCAAACCACAACAAGTGTGGTCCACTTTCCCCACCCCTCTCATCTCTCATCGACACCATCAAAACCCCATCAACCTTAATCAAAGTTAAAGGCAAGGAGCATAGGAGCCTAAGGGAGCAAGGAGAAGGCCTAGAGGTGGGTGATCCATTGTTATTTCTTATTTTAGGGCTCACTTATTGGTGGGACCCATTTTGATGTATGTGATTTAATCAAGAGAGGCCCATAGTGGCGGGGTTGCTCTATCATCATCTCTCTCTCTCTCTCTCTCTCTCTCTCTCTCTCTCTATCTCTCTCCCTCTCTCTCTTTATTTTATATGTCTTGAGGCCACCATTGTGCAAGATGATCTTGACTGTCTGATCATGAGGCCCACCTTGCAACGATTCAATTGGATGGCCAAGATGAAGGAAAAACTCATATATCAGGTTGAACCAAATCAGGTGGACCACGTTTATGTGGTACCCACCTTAATTAAAATGAGGGCCACGTACATGTGGGACCCACCATGGTGCTTATGTTGTATACATGTCATCCAGCGTCCTGGACGCTGGACATGAAGGCATGCTCATGTGGAATGCGTGTACTGACATGGATGTGCACTGACAAGCAAAAATAATAATAATAATAATAATAATAATAATAATAATATAAATTAATATATTTAAGCCTTTAAGGTGGGCTACTCATGCAGGCCTCACCTTGATGTATGGGGCTGATCCACACCGTCCATCTCATTCCCCAGCTCAATTTAGTCGTTGAGCAGAAAGATGAATCCAATTCGACTATCTGACAGGCCATATTATAGAAAATAGTTATTTTTACCATTGAAATGCACTTTGAAGTCTTCTAGACACCAAAATACCCCAAATATTGGGCTCGTTCAGACTGTCTTGGGCCATGGAATGCAATGGCTGGAGTGGATTCAATTGATACAGGCCCCACATATGAAAAACCCCAGAATATGTAATTTTTTTTAAAAAAAAAATATACATCAACATAAGCAGCAATGTTGCTGACAGGTGATGTCAGCGGCGTCAACGCTGCTGCGCTGAGGGCGAGTACGAGGCAGGGACCCACGGTCCCAACCGTGGGCCCCATCGTGATGGGTGTCGAACATCAACACTGTGCATTTCATGGGGCCCCTTTTTAGGAAATGGGCCCCCAAAAATCAGCCGTATACGGATCTCAGGTGGCCCGCATCACAAGAAATAGTGGGATGGATGCCTACCATTGAAACCCTTTATGGGTCACGAAAGTTTTGGATCAATATGAAATTTATTTTTCCTCCTCAATCCAAGTCCGTGTGATCTTATCAACCGGTTGGATTGCAAATAAACACCACCGTGGGCCCAGGTCCACGTGACCTTATAAACAGTTTGGATTGTAAATAAACATCGCCGTGGGCCCATGTCCACGTGACCTTACGAACAGATTGGATGTAAATAAACGTTATGGTGGGCCCTTGGTCCATGTGACCTCTCAACAGGTTGGATGAAGATAAACATTATGGTGGACCCCAGGTCCGTGTGACCTTATCAATGGGTCGGATGGAAAATTAACGTTATGGTGGGCCCTATGTGGGACTCACTGCTGATGGAAATATCCCGTCCATCGTCCAGACCCTTTTGCACTCCACACTCACACACATGTATGTATATAATATATATATTATTATATAATATAATACATTATATTAATGAATATTGATGGTGGGCCACGCATGTAGGACCCACGTTTGGTGGATGCACTACATCCAGCCATCCATTTATTTAGCCAGTCGTCCATCCTTTTGGCCATCTTGCCTCAAGGCTTGAGACTAAAAATAAGACAGATCTATTTATCAAGTGGACCACACCTCTTAATTCAGATCTGTGTGACCGATCAGATTGGATGGAAGATGAATTTTATAATGGGCCTTGGGAATTTTAATGATGGAAATCCTTATTAGCACTTATATTTGGGTGTGGCCCACCTTGATTTATATAAGGCCCATTGTTGAGGCCCATTTTGATACATTCGTAGGTCATTGTTGAGGCCCACCGTAATATATATAAAAACACATATATGACGCCCATGTCGTGAGGCCCATTATGATGCATGCAAGGCCCATGGATTATGGCCCATTGCAATGTACATAAGGCCCATGGTGTGGCTCACTGATACAGCCCGCTTGATGAACATAAGGCCCATGTGATACAGCCCATTTGATGTACTTAAGGCCCAATGGGATATATTTAGGTCCATTACAATGTGTGATTCCTCCATGGTGTATATAATGAGGTTTGCAATAGGCTGTGCCTTGAAAGCAATGATGGTTTGACGTCCACGTTGTATGGATGATGCTGGTTGAATGTCCACATTGTCACTCTCCCTAAGGCCCATCGATAGGTCCATACTTGTATGTGTAGGTCGTCTAGGCCCATCTTTGTTCTGATCAAAGCCCATCACCACATAACATGTTTAGTATAAATCCATGATTCATGACCATAGCATCATATGTATGCCTAATATGAGAAGTGACTGATCATAGCATATGGTTTCGGGTAGATCATTTATAGGTTCCCTGATAGGCGGAGTTGCCCTCCATAAGCGCATGGCACACGCAGGACTGTTGCATGTTTGGTAGGGTGATTCATGCACTTATATTTGTGTGATCGTGATTATTGTATGCCCGAGCGACATTTGGGCTATACCCTCAACAGACACATCATGGGTGGCTGGATTAGATACCGAAAATGTTTGGTTCTAACATATGGGCCCCATAGATAACCCTGGGTGAAAATTCCTAAACCCGATGGTACCAGAGGATGACTCTAACGTTGAGACCAAGTGGATATATGAGTGCACGAGGGCCGAATACCAGGAGGCCCCGTCTCCCACTGTGTCGTGGTCGGTTGGAAAGGGGTGTGGCCTAACTTGCCCGAGGGTAGAGGGTAATACTAGGCTGACTTTGACCAGCTCGTGAGGTTTCTTACGCTCACTTGGATTGTGCGGCTAGGAGAGCAGCAGTGCCATTTGAAGTGTACTAAACCCTGGTGATTATCCAGACTGAGAATTGTACTGATATTGATGACCTGTATGAAGATTTGGATGAGGATTAGTATGCTTGAGTTGCATCACGTATCACATGGTCTTGACATGGCCGATAGCATTCATATCTTACACCTCATAGCCTTGGTATGGTTGCTTGCATTCATGTACTCATTAATATGATTCCGCATTACTCTGACCTTGCATTCTGAGCACGCTTTTATTGCGCACACACTTACATCGCCCTCTAAGCTTTCTATAAGCTTATGCACGATCGATGCATTCAGGTGACACTAGGACGCAGCCGTAGTCTTGCTGTAGTTGGAGCATACAATCTGCAGTTTGGAGCACACAATCAAGCTTTTGGAGTTTCTATTATTTTCATTATCTTGTATTTTCCTTCTGACGCATTGTATTCAAAGTTTTTGATTATAGTGGATTTTATGATGGTGTTCTTGTGGTTATTATTCATGAGTTATGCTTATGGTTATGCTCATTATGATTCAAATTGATGATTAGAAATTCTCCTTGTAACATCCCAGGATCGGAACCTGATAAATGGGTGCTGGGAGCCGAGAATGGGGTTCTACGGAGGCTGTCGTTGCCGGATTCGGCGATCGAGAATTTTGTGAGCCCGGTTTTTGAGTTTGGGGCATGACAGAAGTTAGTATCAGAGCATAACTTAGGAATAACCGAGAACAACATCATATGTTTGCTAGGAGTTTAGGACGATTAGGTTCCAAGTACGTAACCTTTCAATTAAGTTCCCTAATGTGTGATTCTCAAGGTTGATTACTGTCCTTATTCTTCCTATAGGACATGTCGCCCAGGAGAGCAACTCGAGCGAATCCCCCTCCACTATCTGAGGCTCCAGCCTTACCACCTGCGCCTCCCGTTCCACTGCCAGAGATCCCTGCTCCCCTGCCTGAGGATGACATTCCTCCACTTGAGGCTGGTGCGAATCCGACCATTCCTGTTAGTGCCTCTCAGTTACAGCAGATGTTACGGGCCGTGATGGCTGCACTTCAGGGCCAGGCTAGGCTCCCAATTGTTTTCCAGCCCAAGAAGAGTAGGAGCGTGCGAGTGCCCTTCTTTGTGAGTTCCGACAGCTTGATCCTCCGCGCTTCCAGGGTGAGCCAGATCCGACTGCAGCTTAGAGGTGACACTCCGATGTATAGAAGATCTTTGATACTATGGCATGTATGACTAAGCAGCGGGTCCAATTGGCTGTATTCCTTCTCCAGGGTGAGGCAGAGCTTTGGTGGACCTCCGTCACCTGCATTGCAGGACCTGAGTATGTCTGGACATAGGAGGACTTTATCGGCCGATTTGAGGAGCAGTACTTCCCTGACCACATTCGTCGTCAGAGAGCACTGGAGTTCGAGACCGTGGCGCAGTACACGGCCCGTTTCATGGCGCTATCGAGGTTTGTGCCATATATGGTTGATGATGAGGGGCGAAAGGCACGCTGTTTTGAGAACGGCTTACGTTACAGTCTTTGAGGCCGTGTTATTGGGCATGAGCTCCTAACCTTTCAGGCAGTAGTGTGGAGGGCCCAAATTTACGAGACTGAGTGGCTCAGCTCACAGAGCGATTGAGATCAGAGGAGAGGACATAATCGGAAGAGGCAGGCCCCCTCTAGTATCTCCCATCAGCATCGAAGACCACAGAGGTACAGGAGTCACCCACCTACTAGAGCACCAGCAGCCCTAGTAGCACCTCCAGCGCCACCCCAGCAGCCATTTACAGGGGCTTGATTTGGATGTGGTGGGACAGGACACCGCATATCTGAGTGCCCTCGCCCTCATCTGCAGCAGCCGAGAGTACCACAGCAGCCTCCACAGTAGTATTCGAGAGCACCGTAGCAGCGACCCCATCAGTAGCGTCCAAAGCCACCTCAGCCGCCGAGGCCCCAGCAGCAGCAGAGACAACAGTATAGGCCGCCACAGATGCAGTAGCAACGCCAGGGACCTCAGAGGGGACAGACACTTCTCCAGCCAGCTCAGGCTAGATTTTATGCAGCTCAGAAGGACCCGCAGACCTCTAGAGGAGTCGTAGAGGGTATACTTCCAGTCTCTTCATGCAACCCACGTGTACTGTTTGATTCCGGTGCTTCACACACATTCATGTCTGAGGATTTTTGCCGATCAACTGGATTGTCGACAGAGTCTGATAGTGAGGGATTGACCGTATCGATGCCCTTAGGGAAGACCACAGTATTGGGCCATTTTTGTTCGTCTTACCCTGTTTTGGTTGGTGATATCTTTTTTCCCATCAACTTATTTGTGCTACCAATGTCAGATTTTGACGTTATCTTGGGCATGGATTGGCTTGCCGAGTATTACGCCATCTTAGATTGCTTCGCGAGGACAGTCACATTCTGCATACCAGGTTTGCTGCAGTTTCAGTTTATTGTCAAGCCCAGATGAGAGCCATTGTCATGCTTAATGTCCTGCGCCATTGAGGAGCCTATTGCCGCTTATATTGATCAGTTGCCAATTGTCTGTGATTTTCCCAACGTGTTCTAGGAGATTCCGAGGTTGCCGCCTCGTCGACATATTGAGTTCCAGATTGACCTCGTGCCTGATACTGCACCTATCTCGAAGGCCCCGTACCATATGGCACCGATGGAGTTGCGTGAGCTGCAGCGACTGTTGGACGAGTTACAAGAGTTGGGATTCATTCGTCCGAGCAGTTCTCTATGGGAAGCACCGGTACTCTTCGTCAGGAAGAAGGATAGCTCATTGAGGCTCTGCGTACATTACCGCGAGCTCAACCGGGTCACGATTAAGAATAAGAACCCGCTCCCGAGGATAGATGATTTGTTTGAGTAGTTGCAGGGTGCACAGTTCTTTTCGAAGATTGACCTGCGTTCTGGTTATCATCAGATTCAAGTCCGAGAGGAGGACATCCCGAAGACGGCTTTTAGGACTCGTTATGGTCATTTTGAGTTTTAGTTCATGTCCTTCGGACTAACCAATGCACCCGCAGTCTTCGTGCAGTTGATAAACGAGGTCTTTTGTCCATATCTCGATCAGTTTTTTGTGGTCTTCATCGACGACATTCTGATATATTCAAGGACCCATGAGGACCATATGTAGCATCTGAAGATCACTTTGCAAACCCTCCGTGCCCACCAACTGTATACGAAGCTGGAAAAGTATGAATTTTGGCAGGAGGAGGTGAAGTTCCTCGGTCACGTGGTGATAAGGGAGAGTGTCGCAGTGGACCCCTCAAAGGTTGAGGCAGTGCGTCAGTGGGGCCATCCCACGACTGCGTAAGAGATCCACAGTTTTCTTAGTTTAGTATGATACTATCGATGTTTCATTGAGGACTTCTCTCGTATTGCAGCCCCGTTAACTAGGTTGACTCGAAAGGGTGTAGGTTTTGTTTGGACTAATGCATGTGAGCAGGCATTCGTGGAGTTGAAGGACCGTCTGACGTCTGCTCCTTTCCTCGCTCTTCCCTCTAGGAGTAATGGATTTTTTGTATTTACCGATGCCTCACGTATTAGCTTGGGTGCCGTCCTGATGTAGCAGGACAGACTGGTAGCCTTTACGTCTCGTCAGATCAAGGTTCATGAGCTGAACTATTCCACACATGATTTGGAGCTGGCTGCAGTTGTCTTCGCACTAAAGGTGTGGAAACACTATCTCTATGGGGTCAGGTTCGAGCTCTTTTTCGACCATAAGATCTTGAAATATCTATTTTCTCAGTCTGATCTAAACATGAGGCAAAGACGCTGGATGGAGCTTCTAAAAGATTATGATTTTGACCTCCAGTACCACCTAAGCAAGGTAAACGTGGTGGCGAATGCCCTCAGCCATCAGCCACGAGCCATAAGAGCTTCTGAAAGATTATGATTTAGAGTTGGCTGTAGTTGTCTTTGGACTGAAGGTGCGGAGACACTATCTCTGTGGGGTCAGGTTCAAGCTCTTTTCCGACCATAAGAGCTTGAAATATCTATTTTCTCAGTCTGATCTGAACATGAGGCAAAGACGCTGGATAGAGCTTCTGAAAAATTATGATTTTGACCTCCAGTACTACCCAAGAAAGGCAAACGTGGTGGCGGATGCCCTCAGCCGTCAGCCACGAGGCTTGGTGGCACATATGATGATTCAGGAGTGGAGGATGCTCGAGGATATAGCAGAGTACGACTTCGATTTTGGTCTGCAGTCTTCGATCGCTCAGCTATCGAGCCTGTTAATTCAACCCTCTCTTGTCGCAAGGGTGATCGAAGCTCAGCAGACAGATGAGTCATTACAGGATTACCGAGCAGAGGCAGCATCTGAGAGCCAGACAGATTGACAGATTGGTTCTGATGGTGGACTTCGCTTCAGAGGTTGATTATGTGTCTCAGATATTCCTGAGCTGCATAAAGATCTTATGACTGGGGCACATCGATCGCGGTTTTCTATTCACCCTGGCTCGATGAAGATGTATCGTGACATGAGGAGACAGTATTTTTGGGCAGGGATGAAGCGCCAGATCATCAGTTTTGTGGCCGAGTGTGACACATGCCAGCGTGTCAAGGCCGATCATCAGAAACCTCCTACTCTGTTGCAGCCTTTGAGCGTCCAGATGTGGAAGTGGGAGCACGTATCTACCGATTTTATCATAGGTTTGCCGAGAAATCAGCGTGGTCATGACGCCATCTGGGTTGTCATGGACCGTCTGATGAAGTTGGCACATTTTCTTATGATCCGTGAAACTTGGAATACGGACCGGCTTACCAGGCTATTTATTGAGGAGATAGTGAGACTGCACGGCATTTCAGTCATGATCATTTCTGACCGAGACCCGAGGTTCACGTCTCAATTTTAGAGGAGCTTTTAGAGAGTGATGGGCACTGATTTACAGATTAGTATCGCCTATCATCCGCAGACCAATAGCCAGACCGAGAGGGTCAACCAGATACTTGAGGATATGTTTCGGGCCTGCGCGATTGATTTCGGGGGTAGTTGGGATGAGCATTTACGATTGGATGAGTTCGCATACAACAACAGTTATCAAGCGACCATTGGCATGGCTCCTTTTGAGGCATTGTATGGCAGACCGTGCAGATCTCTGAGTTGTTAGACTGAGGTTGGAGAGCGATGTCTCCTAAGTCCCGAGCTTGTGCAGCAGACGTCAGAGGCTATCGATATCATCAGGCAAAGGATGCGCATAGCTCAGAGCCGACAGAAGAGTTTTGCTGATCGTCGACGTCGTCCCTTGCAATTTGCTGTAGGGGACCATGTGTATCTCAAGATCTCGCCCATGAAGGGCATAGTTCGGTTTGGAGCGAAGGGCAAGCTTGCCCCGAGATTTATAGGACCTTTTGAGATCACTGGGCGCGTTGGCGCTGTGGCCTATCGGCTTGCCTTACCATCTGAGTTGTCTAGCTTCCACAACGTTTTCCACATCTCTATACTGAGGAAGTGTGGGTCAGACATCATTCCAGTTATTAATTGGCAACCGCTAGAGGTTTGTGAGGACACCTCTTACATTGAGCAGCTAGTTCGTATCCTTGATCAGAAGGAGCAGGTTCTCCGGACCAAGGTCATTCCCTTGGTGAAGGTTCAGTTGGGTCACCATTTTGTTGATGAGGCGTCTTGGGAGTGCGAGGCTGAGATTCGAGAGCGCTATCCCCAACTCTTTGATGATTGATTGTATGTTGTATTTTATAAAATGTCTCTAATTTCTTATGATGATGCAATGTTCCTTCTTCTATTATGAGTTATGTTTACTTGCAATAATTGTCTAAATTTTGAGGATGAAATTTTTATTTGGAGGGGAGAGTTGTAAGACCCATATCCTAATCCGTATCATTCCGTTGGCTTTCGTGGTCCTTCCGGTCGAATTCTGACAATCCTCGACTCGTATTCGATGTTTGCACGCGATCCCAAGCCAGATCCCGCATACTGAAGTCGCCTCGAACCGAAACCTGTATCATAGCGACCGTGCCTTCGCCACGGTTCTAACACCACAACTCGCGCACCGATCAGATACCTAGGGTAGAATCTTTTGGTGTGAGTTTATTCTGAAGAAACGCTGGGCGTTGCGAACTTTGAGAGAATCTCTATAACATGTCCCATCAATTAAGTACACATCACACATCAAGTCAAGTACAAGTAGCTCATACCCTACCCCTACCTCTCTTACACAAGCAACCTAAAGTCAACTCTCACATCACTTCATCCATCACCAAACCCATCACCCATCCTTTTTTTCACCCATCACC
Organism: Magnolia kwangsiensis; assembly: GCA_037074715.1. Classification (NCBI taxonomy): domain Eukaryota; kingdom Viridiplantae; phylum Streptophyta; class Magnoliopsida; order Magnoliales; family Magnoliaceae; genus Magnolia; species Magnolia kwangsiensis. The sequence continues at coordinate 78,301,248 of CM073574.1, forward strand.
TCACTCTCTCTCTCATTTCTCAAATCTCCCAACCAAACCCATACATCCAAGCTCTTTCTCTCCCCAAACCACAACAAGTGTGGCCCACTTTCCCCACCCCTCTCATCTCTCATCTACACCATCAAAACCCCCATCAACCTCCATCAAAGTTGAAGGCAGGGAGCTTAGGAGCCTAAGGGAGCAAGGAGAAGGTCTATAGGAGGGTGATCCACTGTTATTTCTTATTTTAGGGCTCACTTATTGGTGGGACCCATTTTGATGTATGTGATTTAATCAAGAGAAGCCCATAGTGGTGGGGTTCCTCTATCACCGTCTCTCTCTCTCTCTCTATCTCTCTCCCTCTCTCTCTTTCTTTTGTATGACTTGTGGCCACCACTGTGCAAGATGATCTTGACAATCCGATTGTGAAGTCCACCTTGCAACGGTTCAATTGGATGGCCAAGATGAAGGAAAAACACATGTATCAGGTTGAACCAAATCAGGTGGGCCATGTTTATGTGGGACCCACCTTGATTAAAATGAGGGCCACATACATGTGGGACCCACCATGGTGCTTATGTTGTATACATGCCATCCAGCGTCCTGGACGCTGGATGTGAAGGCATGCTCATGTGGAATGCGTGTACTAACATGGATGTGCACTGATAAGCAAAATAATAATAATAATATAAATTAATGTATTTGAGCCTTTAAGGTGGGCTACTCATGCAGGCCTCACCTTAATGTATGGGGCTGATCCACGCCGTCCATCTCATTCCCCAGCTCAATTTAGGTGTTGAATCGAAAGATGAATCCAATCCGACTATCTGACGAGCCATAGTATAGAAAATAGTTATTTTTACCATTGAAATGTACTTTGAAGTCTTCTAGACACCAAAATACTACAAATATTGGGCTTGTTCAGACTGTCTTGGGCCATGGAATGCAATGGCTGGAGTGGATTCAATTGATACGGGCCCCACATATGAAAAACCTTAGAATATGCGATTTTAAAAAAAATATATATATACATCAACATAAGCAGCAATGCTGCTGACAGGTGACGTCAGTGGCTTCAGCGCTGCTGCGCTGAGGGCGAGTATGAGGTAGGGGACCAACGGTCCCAATCGTGGGCCTCACCATGATGGGTGTCAAACATCAACACCGTGCATTTCATGGGGCCCCTTTTTAGGCAGTGGGTCCCCAAAAATCAGCCGTATACGGATCTCAGGTGGCCCGCATCACAAGAAATAGTGGGATGGACGCTTACCATTGAAACCCTTTATGGGTCACGGAAGTTTTGGATCATTATGAAATTTATTTTTCCTCCTCAATCCAGGTCCATGTGATCTTATCAACCGGTTGGATTGCAAATTAACATCACTGTGGGCCCAGGTCCACATGACCTTATAAACAGTTTGGATTGTAAATAAACATCGTCATGGGCTCAAGTCCACGTGACCTTACGAACAGATTGGATGTAAATAAACGTTATGGTGGGCCCTTGGTCCATGTGACCTCTCAACAGGTTGGATGAAGACAAACATTATGGAGGACCCCTCCGTGTGACCTTATCAACGGGTCGGACGGAAAATTAACGTTACGGTGGGCCCTACGTGGGCCCCACTGTTGATGGAAATATCCCATCTAGCGTCCAGAGGTCTAGACGTTGGCCCTTTTGCACTCCACACTCACATACATGTATGTATATAATATATATATTATTATATAATATAATACATTATATTAATGAATATTGATGGTGGGCCACGCATGTAGGACCCACCTTTGGTGGATGCACTACATCCAGCCGTCCATTTATTTAGCCAGCTGAACATCCTTTTGGCCATCCCGTCTCAAGGCTTGAGACTAAAAATAAGACAGATCTATTTATCAAGTGGACCACACCTCTTAATTCAAATCTGTGTGACCGATCAGATTGGATGGAAGATGAATTTTATAATGGGCCTTGGGAATTTTAATGATGAAAATCCTTATTAGCACTTATATTTGGGTGTGGCCCACCTTGATTTGTATAAGGCCCATTGTTGAGGCCCATTTTGATGCATTCGTAGCTCGTTGTTGAGGCCCACCTTAATATTTATAAAAACACATATATGAGGCCCATGTCGTGAGGCCCATTATGATGCATGTAAGGCCCATGGATTATGGCTCATTGCAATGTACATAAGGCCCATTGGTGTGGCTTACTGATACGGGCCACTTGATGAACATAAGGCCCATGTGATACGGCCCATTTGATGTACTTAAGGTCCAATGGGATGTATTTAGGTCCATTGCAATGTGTGATTCCTCCATGGTGTATATAATGAGGTTTGCAACAGGCTGTGCCTTGGGAGCAATGATGGTTTGACATCCACGTTGTATAGATGGTGCTGGTTGAATGTCTGCATTGTCACTCTCCCTAAGGCCCATCGATAGGCCCATACTTGTACTGTGTAGGTCGTCTAGGCCCATCTTCATTCTGATCAGAGCCCATCACCATATAACATGTTTAGTATAAATCCATGATTTATGACCATATGCATCATATGTATGCCTGATATGAGAAGTGACTGATCATAGCATATGCTTTCGGGTAGATCGTTTATAGGCTCCCTGATAGGCGGAGTTGCCCTACATGAGCGCATCGCACGCACAGGACTATTGCATGTTTGGTAGGGTGATTCATGCACTTGCATTTGTGTGATCATGATTATTGTATACCCTAGCGACATCTAGGCTATAGCCTCCATAGACACATCGTGGGTGGCTAGATTGGATACCGAAAATGTTTAGTTCTAGCATACGAGCGCCATAGATGTCCCTGGGTGAAAATTCCTAAACCTGATGGTACTAGAGGATGACTCCAACATCAAGACCGAGTAGATATATGAGCGCAGAAGGGCCAAATACCAGGAGGTCGCATCTCCCACTATATCGTGGTCGGTTGGAAAGGGGTGTGGCTTTACTCGCCCGAGGGTAGGGGCAATACTAGGCTGAGTTTGACCAGCTCATGAATGGGTTCGCTATCGACGTGCCGAATAGGTATTGGCAGACTATTGACTAGGTGGATAGTGAAGTTTCTTAGCTCACTTGTACTGTGTGGCTAGGAGAGCGGCAGTGCCATTTGGAGTATACTAAACTCCGGTGATTATCCAGACTGAGAATTGTACTGATATTGATGACCTATATGAAGATTTGGATGAGGATTGGTATGCTTGAGTTGCATCACGTATTGCACGATCTTGACATGATCGATAACATTCATATCTTGCACCTTATAGCCTTGGTACGACTGCTTGCATTCATGTGCTCATCAGCACAATTCCACATTACTCAGACCTTGCATTCTGAGCACACTTTTATTGCGCACACACTTACACCACCCTCTAAGCTTTCTATAAGCTTATGCATGATCGATGCGTGCAGGTGACGCCAGGACGCAGCCGTAGTCTTGCTATAGTTGGAGCATACAGTCCACAGTTTGGAGCACACAGTCTAGCTTTTGGAGTTTCTGTTATTTTCATTATCTTATATTTCCCTTCTGACGCATTATACTCAAAATTTTTTATTATAGTGGATTTTATTATGGTGTTCTTATGGTTATCGTTCTTGGGTTACGCTTATTACGATTCAAATTGATGATTAGAAATCCTCCTTGTAACATTCAAAGATCGGAACCTGGTAAATGGGTGTCGGAAGCCGAGAATGAGGTTCTACAGAGGCTGTCGGTGCCGGATTCGGCGATCGGAAATTTTGTGAGCCTGGTTTCCTAGTTTGGGGTATGACATAGTGGGCCCTAGGAAGGTTTCAATGGTGGGCATCACTATCCCTATTGCTTATTGGTGTGGTCCACGTAAGCTTTGGATCTTCCTCAATTTTTGGCACATGTCATAAAATGATCTCGTAAAAAGGATGTGCGGTATAGTATAATACATACATCATGGTGAGGACCACAAAACTTGTTGATGTCAACACACTAAAAAGGTCACGTCTGTGGCTTGTGATAGTTCCAAACAATGTATCCATGGATGGTGCATTTCGCGGCATCCACATCCAATCCAAACGTAATTTAAATTTAAATCCTAGGATTTACTTTTTTTATACTTACATACCAAACATGGGATTAGAAAACATGGGATAAACCAAATCCACTGACAATACCTTATATTTGCATTTATTGCAACTTTTACAATTCCTTCCACCTTCATCCTAGCTAACACAGCTGCCCAAATGGGCCCTAAGAGGTTTAAGATGGTTATGCGAGTTTGATGCACTCTTTTCCTCTAGTAATCTTCTACACACCAATATGTATTGAGTGTGAAATATTGCATATTTCTCCCTATTTATACTTTGGTTTGATAAACATGATAGTGCTTAATCTATTGAATTATACATGTTTTCATGTGCGAGGTGATTTCGAGAGCTTAAGGTGAAATTGATTTCAAAAGGAAGATTTATACTCAAAAGATTATTAAATGAAAATTTAGAGATTAGAAGTCATTAATGAAGAATTCACATGCTAAAGATCTAAGAAAACCAAGTGAAGAATGAAGAGAACAAAAGATTTGAAGTGAAGAAAAGGAATCCTGAAATTGTCTTGAAAACAAACATATTCCTAAAATTATCCTGAAAAAGCATATTTTAAAACTTCGAGTCTATTTTGAAAAACTGTACAGAGTGTGTAAATTTAAGGTGGCTTAAACTTTGAGTCTATTTTGAAAAATTGCACAGAGTGCGTAAATTTGAGGCGGTTTCTAGATTTTTCCAACTTGATGCGAAAGTTGGAATTTCACAACTATAAATAAAACTCTCTAAGATGCTCCAAAGCATCTTCTAGAGTTTGGAAAGGTCTCAAGGAGCATAGCACAAGAATGGAGCAGCTGGCAAAGAGTTTTTCTTCTTCCCTAGTTTATTTTTCATGCTTTGTTTAAGTGATTTGGTTTCAATCATGTCTATAGTTGGCTAAACCTCTTAGCTATGGCTAAGAGGTGAAGCTTGTAGCATGTTTGGATGATTATCTTATTTTAATTCTTATTCTTATTAGACCTCAATGATTTATAGCTTGATATTAAAGAAATATTTTCTATTTTTTATGATTTATTGTGACTCAAATTATAATAGTTGTTGTGATAGCTTTGCATATCTTCTTTTACTTTTTTGAGATTGTGAGATTGGTAAATCTTGTTGTTCATCATCATCTTGTGGGCATGGTAAGGTGATGGAATCCCTTCTAATCATCACAATTCTCCTCTATTGAGAATTATGTCAATAAAAAGTTTAGATTTGATTTAAATTGCTTTACCTCTCAATTGGATAGGATAGGACTCCAATTCCAATTGTGTTCCTTAAATCAAGTAAGGTAGAATCTTGATAGCTACAAGTAGTCCTTGGCACCATAGTTCTCACCTTTAAATTCATAAGTTTTAATGAACATTATTCACCATTATTCTCAATTCTTCAGATTTCGATTTAGATATTTTTATAGTTCTAGTTCTAGTTATTTTCATAATACATACAAGTTTAGTTCCAGTGGATTCGACCTCGGTCTTACCAAGTTATTATTACATCGCAACCCCACACTTAGGGTTGTGAATAAGTTTTTGGCGTCGTTGCCCAGGTCTACGGCTACATTTTTAGATTAATTAGTTTTAAAATTAGGTTAAGTTAGGGTTAATTTTTACTTTGTTTTTAGGTTAGGATTTTTTTTCTAAAATTATTTTTAGAGACTAACATTGTTTTCTATTTTGTAAGATCCTAACATAGCTACTCCAATCAAGTAACCTCTTTCCAATTCTCTCTTTCTTTTATAAATTTCTTATTTGTTGTCAGTTTTTTTCTTAGGTTTAGTTTGTTTAGTTACTTAAGGGTTGCGAGTGTTTCATGCCCAAGTGGGTTCGTGACAACACTCGATGTCTCTTAAGTGGAGGATTAGTTGAAGGGTTACCTATCTATTGCAGGATTAGATACCACTTGAGACCCTCTGAGTCAATAGAAGTGACGGCCACAAATCAACCTCAACCTCTAGTTGAGGAAGTTCAAGATGAAAATGAGGTGCAAAATGCACTCTCGCCTTGTACTCTACGATATTATTTATAATTGGTGGGGGTGAATACACCTTCCTACATGATATTTCCATTGAATATAGGAACTGTAGATATTAAACCAGGGGTAATTCAACTCCTTCCTAAGTTTCATGGACTTGAATCTGAAAGTCCATACTTACATATAAAAGACTTCGATGAAATCATATTTACATTACACTTTCCAAACGTGTCTGAGAACACAAACTGAAATTGTTTCCTTTCTCTTTGAAAGAAAAGGCTAAATTGTGATTACATTCCTTAAGACCAAGGTCCATTTACACATGGGCTAGATGACAAGGGAGATCCTTAAAAAGTTCCTCCCCTATCATAAAATAAATACCTTAAGGAAAGCAATTATGAATTTTGCTCCTTCAAGAATTACCACTTCTAAGCCTACTCAATCAAAGGAACGTGGAGAAATTTATTTTCTAAAAGAGGAAGATGATATAAATGTAAGAGTGACCAAACTCATAAGAAAAGATGAGGCCATGAAACTTAAGAAGGTAGAACCCAAAAAAACTGTGGAAGTTGTTTGTGGTATTTGTGCTTGTAACATACTGTAGACACTGAAAAATCAGCGCCCACGCTGATCAGTGATTTGTATGGTTGATTGGGGGGTGATAGGCTGATTATGGATGTTAGAGTCGCCACTAGTCGAAAAATTTCAGAATCTCGAGGTCGGCTAGAACCACGGAATACGTAAGGTGAGGGAAATCCAAAGACTTCCCTACCTTAAATTAACTCCAGGTCTGCGATCCGGGATTCAGGGTAAGGGACCTCGGTTATGAAGAGGGAAGGTGTTAGGCACCCTCTCTGCCCATACGTATATACGGTCTCTACTTAGTGTGGTAAACTAATCTCAAGGGGAAGATGGATGTTGTGGTAAAAAATGGACTAGGCAGGCACGCGAATATCTGATACAACAAGATCTAAGATTTTGGCAAGCCATAGAGCATACGTCCAACGACGTGTCTAGAGAGCAGATGTGATGATGCACATGTAAAGAAACAAGAAAAAAATGGACTAGATCGCTAGAAATTTCTAATGTGATAAGATCCAATATTCAGCGAGTCACAGAGCATACGTTCACTAGAAATTTAGAGGAGCAGGGGGGTTGAGAAGGGAGTAGATGTCATGATGAATGCTTGTATATAGATAGATCTTTGACTTGGATCTTTGAGTAGGCTAAGATATAAGTTGAACCATGATTACTCTAGGCTAGGCTTATGAGTTGGGAGAGTTGAGAGGAAGGCTAGGGGGTGGTTAGAAAAATTAGATCTTTGGAGGCTTAGGAGCTCCTTCCCTCTCCTTCACTCTCTTCCTCACTCTCCCTCTCTAACTCACTTAAGTTAAAGGAAAGGGGCTTATGGGAAATTGTTATGTGAAATGTGAAAGTGGAGAGGGCTATTTATAGCCTTCTCCAATGGCATAACTGTAATTAGTGAGTTTGAGAGGGTTAAAAGATGACATGACAGCATGTGAGTGGTTAAAGAGAGGGGAATACCACATGGCATGCTCCCATTACCTCTTGAGATTGGTAAAAAGGTAAATAATGGAGTTTAGAGGGATAATTTTAAAGGAAAGTTGACTTTTGGACGCTGGGAGAGCTGTCCGCACGCGGGCCGCGAGGGGTGACAGTCAAAGTAACTCAGGCATCAGTCAGACTATCGCCCGTGGTAGTCTGACTACCTCCTAGGCCGCGTTTGGGCCGAATTTGCACGTATGGGCTCCGCTGGTCTTTCTTTTGGATTTCGGTGGCTCAAATCGATGGATTTGGCTTCGGTAAAAGGGATCTAACCATAATATGGGGTATAGGCGGGGGCATAAGTAGATTTAGACGGTTTGGATAATGGTTTCGGGTTGTGGACTTGGATTTTGGAGATTTTTGGATCATGGTTCAGTTAAGGCTGGGATTAGGATTTAGTTTTGAGGTATAATCATGGTTCCCGAGCTATCTTAGCCTTCTTAAGAAATTAGCCTGGGTGGGGCGTCTACAGATGCCCCTCTTTGATCGAGGTTACGAGCAACCAAAGGTCAAAGCGAGTGAACACCCCACCCTTCTGGTCAGAAAAAGGGTAGTGATTCGAATCTGTTGTCTACTATTGTATCATTGTCAGTTGACTGTTTGGAAAAGACATTACTTACACATGTCATAAGGGTTGAGGAAAACGTTGTGATTGCCTCCTACGCATTCGTTCCGACTTTACGCATCACCAATCATAACCCTTTCATGTCAGATTGTTAATAGCATCGGAGGGTAAGTATGAAAAGTAAGGGCCTCTGCACATTTGTGACGGCTTTACGAGGATTCCCATTTTGTTTGGTCTGTTGTTCCTTTGCTATGTTATCACCCTAGGAGTATTCGGTCTGTTTGATTGTCAAAGTGGTTAGCTGCCCTGCGCGATGGTGCGGCCTTATGGGGAACTCACTACGCCAACTTGGACTCAATCAAATTTTTCGAACATCCTGGACTAGGTATGTGCAGGTAATCTATTTTCATGCAGTCTGCTGATTCTGATACTTTGGTTACAATGGATTATTCTCACTTTGAATTTGATTATTCTTTCTAGAGATAGATCCATTCACTTCTACTAGCATTCGTATGACTGTCCAAATATAGAGATGGGCCAATCGTACTTGTATCATTGTAACATCCCGAAAAGTGGGGGTCGAGCATAAACTCCACTCCCGAGTTCCAGAACATCACTTATGCAACATTTACAATGATGGATGAATGTTGTTCATATTAGTGTAGAAAACATGAGTGGGATTAGACCAAAACAGCATATCATACTCCAGAGACAGTAAAGTTATGCAAGCGAAAGACTGTGCTAGATATATAACATATATAAACTGTTGTAAGTCTCCAAAGTGTGAACATGTTACCAGGTTAACTAAATACATGTATACTCCAAAAATGAACAAAAAGAATATACATGGGTATTTTAAAGTGCAAGATAACAAGTGTCATGGCTTCTAATCAACCTCCCTGTAATCCCGTTGATCAGAATACGGTCTACATAGACCAGCCTGATGACCGCCTATAGGAGAAATCCTCCTCGTCATCAAACAAGTCCGGATCCGCTTCACAAGCAGCGCCATCATCTGAAACAAAAATAAGGACTGGTTGGTGTGTACAACACCGTCCCGTAATGTGGGAGTGAGTGGCCAACTCAATGGAATCATAGAGCAAAGGTTAACATGTTATTAAATCAATCAAGCGATAATGATAAATCAAGCAAATCAAACATTCCTAAATACTGTAATTAATGTAAGAATGAAATGACATGATGGATGCCCTCGCCAACATACTCCCTCATGCGACACTATCTTACGTCCGCAGCATGCTTTCTTCCCTCAGTGCTCCACATCTTCCAGGAACATGCAGTGTAATATGAATATGATTACCGAGTTGTTATTAGTCCTTTTCATACAGCAGGATTGAGAAACTAGGGTACTTTCCTTATATCATTCCCAACAAGGATCCTTTCTAGGGTCGTCACTCCTAGTAGTCTCATACGATGATATGGTTCTAGGTCACTGTAAGGGCTGTCAGGGCTGTTGCACGCACTCGATGCACCGCTCCCCCATCACCTTATCAATACAGGCCTAGTTGTACTCTTGTTGCTACGGAAGGGTCATCGCCTCACGTAAACTCAGAGTACTCTTGAGGTCACTACAAAAGGCTGTCAGGGCTGTTGCACGCACTAGTTGCACCGCTCCCCCATCACCTTATCAGTGTAGGCCGACAACTCGAATATAGTGTCCCATACCACCATAATTGGCTCACGAGTCTGGGTTGCTCACTGGTCACTATGGGGAGGCTCGTGGCCCCAGCGTAGGCCGACAGCTCGACCACGGTGTCCCATACCACCATGCCCGGCCCATGAGTCTTAGTGGATCAAGGTACCACAGTTATCAGGGTTATCATTGGTAAGTTCAGTACCGTAGGTTCAAGCAGTTATGAAGAATACAAGGTGAACATACAACGGCCAATCGGGTTACTTGATGAGTCCGACTAGCACGAGCGCACGTTGAATCGACTGACATGAAGTGCACGAGCACTTCGTGTGGCCTAATCACTGCCGACGACTCTAGTACAACTCGGGTTCGTCTTACACATCCTTCGTGATGAATAGAATTCAACCACGAATTCTAAGCTGTTACCGACTGCCTGGACTAGAATATAGCCCTAAGAACTTGTAATCTAAATCAATGATCATATGTGAGTGACAGAAATGAAACACAATTAATCCAAGCATGTTAACAACATGTTATAACGTACAACATAAGCAATTCAACCAAACATAAGCATTTCATATATATAAGGAAATCAATTCAATATAACAAACATGGAGAAAATCATGTACATCGTCATATTAGTTGAGAATCCAATCTCAACACTAAACTACAGCAACATTTACTCAATACTTATACAAAACTTTATACAAACAGTTAATCTACACACATTAGCCTACATAGCGTATGTCGACCAATAATGTGCATTAGGGCGAATCCCTTCGCCAAACAGATCATACACGCATAACTAGCATAGGTACACGACAAATACACATGGCAATCATATTAGCAAAATACGTACGTATACAGCATTTTCTATAAATACCTAAAATATCTAAAATCTCATATTCTTCGTACGTATTCGGAATGAAAAACAGACAGCATGTTCTACATGTTAAACAGCGTTCTTGTCAATAATCTACCATTAAACGGCATTGAAAGCTTTGAAAATAGGTAATCTAAGCGTCTAAAATCTGCACCTTAAACCAGAAATTTAAAAACGGAGTTGATTCAGACAATAATTCTTCGTCAACGGCTCAACGGCAACCTATACCATGAAATAGGTTAACTATATTAACACTACAGCTACATGGATTACCTAAACAGGTTAGGGGTAGGATTTCTTACCTAAAAATGACGTTGGAAGTGCTGAAAGAGCAACACAGATGGACGGCTTGGCACATGCAGCAGCAAGGAAGAATCCCAGGAAAAAAGCTCCAAATCTCTCTCTCTTTCTCTCCCTTTTCTCTCTTTCTCTTCTCTCTTCTCTCTCCTAAGGCTTAGGAAATTCGTATGGAATGAGAGAAAGGGGTTTTAAGTCCTTATATAGGCCCAGAATTGCCAGAAATAAGCTTGGGGCCAAGGTATACTTATTTTATTACCAAAATAGACTTGTTCTGATCCAACGGAGCACTTATGGTAGCCTCTTTTCTACGTGCGGTCGGACTTAAGCTCTCTGACATTAGATCTAGGTCAGGCTGAGTTTTCGGTCCGATCGGATTTTCAGATCGACCGTGGCGGACCAGTTTCAGTTCAGCGGTCACCGAAACTCGATCAGGGCCACAAGTACTATGACATGTAAGGTGTCATCCCCCAAACCCAGAAATTGAATTCATAGGAATTTCGATTACCTAATTCGGTGCCGACAGCCTCCGTAGTACCCCATTCTCGGCTCCTAACATTCATATGCCAGATTTCTGATCCTGAGATCCTACAAGGAGGATTTTTTTTTTCAATGTACATTTAACTAGTAATAAGCATAACCACAAGATTACCCAATTCACAAAGGAAACATCAACATCATATATCCACTAATATAATCATTTGATTACAACACTGAAAGAGAAATACATAAATAGAAAATCAAGCTCCAGAAGATCACTGCACGCTCCAAGCTCAACACTGCTGCAACCTAACATCACCTGCACGCATCTATCGTGCATAAGCTTATAGAAAGCTTAGAGGGTGGTGTAAGTGTGTGCACAAGGTAAGTGTCAAGTATTCAATACAATGCCATAATTATACAATACCAGAAAACTGGTAATCCACAAACCATACAATGTCTAAATAAGCAGAAACACTAACAAGATATAAATCATACGATAAGAGAGTAAGTGGAAGTATGGACAAGTCTATAAATCAATCAATATCAAAATACGTAATATAGAACAACTATGCGATAATGAGTCATAAAGAGCCAAATATCAGATGTCAAGAATGCAATGCAATATACATATCCTACTAAATCTGTCTAGGCCATATAAGTGTAGAAATAACAACCCAAGATGTCATAAGCCTGCGGATGTAATGCAATATGCGATGCGAATGAAATAACCTTGCTAGAGCGTGAAGTCGGGATGATAGTACGTAGTATCGTAAGCTATGGAGTCCACTACAAGGGCCTTCTATCCAAACTAGTCCCATACCTAAATTTGGATAGTCAGACTCAGCGTGGTAAACTCCTGATTTCAGGTTGGTCGTGTGCCCAACCAAAATCCTTGCCATAACGAAGGTACACAACAATTAGTTGCACACCACCAGCCTGAGTGGATAGTGAATGAATGAATGAATGAGCATGCAACTCCTACTCGATAAGTCCACATATCAGTACGGTTTCTCTTTGAGAAATCACCGGGGTCTATTACACTCCATACCAGATTGTCACCTCATCGCGAACAATAAGGTGAGTGGAAGAGACCTCACTATCCTCCTACCAATTTCGGGCCCGACTCGTCAATAGCGGACCCATTCCTCGAGTTGGTTAGATTCAGCCTAGCATTGCCCCCTCCTCTCGGGCAGGTAAGGTCGCACTCCCTTCCAACCGACCACGACACAGTGGAGAGCACGGTCATCTGGTAATCGACACTCAGCGCTCATCTACCCACTCGGTCTAGACGTTGGAGCAACCTCTGGAACCAAGAGGGTTCTGGAACTTTCACCCAAGGATATCTATAGCACCCCATGTAAAACAGATTTCTGGTATCCCATCTGGCCATCCACGATATGTCTGTGGAGGCTACGGCCCTAATGTCGCTTAGGCATATAGTAGTCACAACACACAATGCAAGATGCATGAGTCATACAATCCAATTATGCATCAATCCTGCGCATACCGTGCGCTCACATGAGACAATCTCCGCCTATCAGGGAGTCTCATAATAACCAACACTATGACATATGCAATGGTCAATCATATCTCATAATAGACATGTAGATGATGCGTATGGGCATGTATCATGATGCTATGCAGTCATATACTCATAATTAGTATCAATAACTAACATCAACAATTGACCTCGACAATGTGGACATTTAACCAACATTGCCCCCAAGGAATGACCCACATAGGGCCAAACAAATAATGGACTCATGACCTCACACAAGGGCCAAATGTACAACACGATGGGCCTTACTCAAGGGTTACATGTACACAACAGATGGGCCCTGCTCATGGGCCTAACATACATCATAATGGGCTCTTTCGCCTGGCCCTCAAATGCATCACAATAGGCCTCATCATCTAGGCCTCAATATACATCACTTGGGCCTTGCTCATGGACTAAATACACATCACGTCAGGCCTCAAATATGTATCGCATGTACATCGCATTGGGCCCTGACAATCGGAATCGGCAATCGGCTATGACAAATCAAAATCGGCAATCAGCCTCGATCGATAATCGGCAATCGGTCATGACAAATTAAAATCGGAATTGGCCCTGGTCGATAATCAGCCTAGATCGATAATTGGTAATCGGCCATCAGAATCAGTACTCGACCTCGATCGATAATCGGCAATCGGTCATTAGAATCGGTACTTTGCCTCGATCGATAATCGGCCATCAAAATCGGTACTCGGCCTCGATTAATAATCGACAATCGGCCACAAAAAATTAAAATCGATAATCGGCCTCGATCGATAATCGGCAATCGGCCATGATAAATTAAAATCGGTAATCGGCCCTAGTCGATAATCAGCCTCGATCGATAATCGGTAATCGGCCATCAGAATTGGTACTCGGCCTCGATCGATAATCGACAATCGGTCATTAGAATCGGTACTTTTCCTCGATTGATAATCGGCCATCAAAATCGATACTTAGCCTCGATCGATAATCGGCCATCAAAATTGGTACTCGACCTCGATCGATAATCGACAATCGGCCATGATCATCGGCACCGACAATCAGCACATAAACAAGGCGAGGTCCAGAGATGAACAGACGATCGACCATAATATAAAGATCGGCCCTCGGCCGTGGTTATATCAAATTCGATAGCACGGATCCATCCATGTATGGTGAATGGGGCCTTCTAATTAAGGTTAACCCACAAGTGATAATGAGAATGAAACTATTAAGGCCTAAGGGAAGGTCACAATGTGGGCATTCAACCATCATTGCCCATCGATGTAGTCATTCAACCAACATTGCTCCCACAAAATGGTCCACATAGAGCCAAACGTATCGTGGGCCCATGGCCTCACACAAGGACCTAATACATATCACTATGGACCTCACTCATTGGCCGCTTATGCATCACATTGGGCCTTGCTCATGGACCTCATGTACATCACAATCGGCCACATCTCAGGGCCAAAACACTCTCAATAGGGTCACATCACCTGAGCTACATCATAACGGGCCACATTACCTCGAGTAGACCACGTCACATGGGCCGCGCCAATGGGCCTCAAACACATCAAGTAGGTTGTATCAATGGGCCGCACGAATGGGCCTCAATCACATCAAGTGGGTCATATCAATGGGACGCACCAACGCACAATAGGTGGGCCCCACACATGCAGTAAATGGGCCCCACCAGATGGTCGAGGTGGCTAGAATACATACACTAGAGCCCCAGCTAGCATTAATATACAATGCATGCATTATGATCGGGGCCCACTGTCCATGTTGGACTGAATGGTGTGGATCAAAACATATATCATAGTGGTTCCACCGTCAGGACACATGTACAGAAGGTGGGACCCACGAGCCTGATGACTCCACAGCAGCACATTGCTGCTCGTCCATTAGATGGACGTGTTGGACATAACATAAACATCATGGTGCGGGTGCCACGCAACACACTAATGATGATATCAATGGTAAGTCCCACACAACACTCCAATGATGATTAACACCGTCCAAACATCGCCTATGAAAATCAGTACTGCCTCAAACATTGACAGAGTAATCACCACCATCTGGACACTGTCCAGCTCATCAGTATGGTCCAAATATTGTCCAGCGCTATCCAAATATGGGGGACGGTGTGGATGAAATACATACAACCTGGTGCGGTCCAGCACCGTCCAAACATGGTCCAGCAATTCAGCACCGTCCAAGATTTGGACAGTGCGAAATAAGGCACATACAACAAGGTGGATCTCACCGTACAGGTGAATGGACGGTGAGATAAAACATATACATCAGGTATGCCTCACAGCTGTTGGCAGTGTGCGTGTAACACATATACACGTGGGGTCCACATCTGCTGGCAGCATGGACAGGACATACATCATGGTGGACACCACCTCTGGGTGATGTGGATTAAATAGATACCTCACGGCGGTATCCCACCATTCCAAATGATGGACGGCTGGGATAAATCAAAAACATCACACATGGGCTCCACATGCTTTCAGCATGAATGTACATCACATACATTAGCGGCCCCACCGTCCATTGCTAGATGGTGGGTGGGTGCAATGCACACATCATGTGGGTCCACGTGGGTGTGACCCTCAGCAGATAGATGGTCATGAATAATACACATGTATCAAGGTGGGTCCACATAAATGGACGGTTTGGATCATCTGCCACAAGATAGTGGCCACGTGGATGGGATCCATGGGTGGATGAGATACATACAGTAAAGGTGGGTCCCACGTGGAGCCCACCACAACGTTATATATGTATATATATAACACATAAATACTATTATTATTATTATCATAATTATTAAAATCAAGCCAGCGTCCAGACTTGTAGTCTTCCTGATCTGAACGGATGGTGTGGATTATCCACATACATCACAGTGGCTATGCACCGTCCAATCACTCCAACACCGTCCAGATCATCTGGATAGTGTGGATGGAACAAATACAACATGGTGTGGCCCACATAACTTGGTGACGTCAATCCAGCAGCTGCTGCTGTTGGAGTCCCCACGAATGAACGGTGTGAGATGTACATACATCACGATCAGGCCCGCACAGCTTGCTGACGTCAATCAACAGCTACGTGGTGCTGGGTTGCTAGTCCATCGTTCAATAGATGAACGGTTTAGATATATCACATGCCTCTTGCTCAGGCCCTCGTGCAGATGAATGGACGATATATATAAACACATACATCATGCATGTGGGTCCTGCACGGATGGACGGCGCAGATAGGACACTTACATCAAGGTGTGCCCCACATGTCCACACGTATCACACGTGTGGGGCAGGTCCCACGTCCAAAACAGGTGGATGGGTGGTATAAAACACATGCATCAAAGCAGGGTCCACTGTCTAGATCAGATGGACGGACGGTGGATATAGGGTATATACACCAAGGTGGGTCACACCGTCCAGACCATCTGGACGGTGGATGAGATGGAAGAAACACTTACTTCACGTTGAGGTGGTCCACACGAGTCATTAAGGTGGGCTCCATGTGCACGGTGTAAATGCAAAACGTATATCACGTTGGGTACCACCGCTGCACTGTCCAAATGATGGTGTGGGTACAAATCACACAGCGAGGTGGGTCCCTCCCATCTAGAACGTGCGGATGGCAGGAATACAAAATATATATCAAGGTGGATCCCATCCCACACGTACAGCATGTGTGGGGTGGGCCCCACACGAGCTAGAATGGGATGGACAGTGCAATACAAAACATTCACTGTAGTGGGATCCATGAAGCTTGTTGATGTAATCAGCGGTTGATGCTGCTGGGGCCGCCATCCCTTCGGACGGTCTGGATGTAACATTACCTCATTGTGGGTCCCACAGAGCTTGGTGGAGTCATTTACACCAGCTATATAACTGGTGTGAAGTACCTGGCCAATCCGTTCAGCCAAGTGAGTCCTCATGGGGCTGGATGGCATGAATTTCTCACATATACAAAGGTGGGCTCCACCGTGATGGGTGGCATGGATACACAACGCGCATTAGGTGGGTCACACGGCATCAAGAAAGAGAGGGAAAGAGAGAGATAGAGAGAGAGATGTCGGAGTAGCAGAGGGACCCCGCCACTACGGGCCCCTCTTAGATCATAACACATACATCAAGATGGGTCCCACCAAATGTGGGCCCTTAAATCAAAGAAAAATAAAATATAAAAAATCACCCATAAAACAAAGGAAAAAGAGAGGGAGAAAGGGAGAAAGAAGCACCAACCTCGAGATCTCTCCTTCCTTCTTTTGCCAATGTATGATGGAGTCCCAAATGGATAATTTCAACGGTTGAGATGGGCTTAAGATGGTGGGATCGGGTGGTAGAAAGGTGGGCCACACTACTATCTTCCACGAAAGCCATGGACATGAGTTGCTCCCATGGAGAGAATGAGGGAGAGAGAGATGAGAGAGAGAGAGAGAGAGATTGAAAGAGAGAGATGGGTGAGTGATGTGGTGGGTGTACTTTGTGTAAGAGAGAGTTTGACTTTGGGGTTGCATAGGGATGGGGTTGTACTTTAGCATATGAGGTGATGTGTACTTGACATTTGACATGATTGATGGGATTGATTTGAAAGGTTGTAGAGATTCTCTTAAAATTTTACAAATGTGCGGCGTTTTCTCGAACTGAATGCGAGCCCACTTCTTCTAGCCTGGGTATCTCCTTGGTGCACGAGACGCGGCATCTGAATCATGGCGACGGCGCGGTTGCTACGGTACAAATCTCGGGTCAAGCCAATTCTGGTCGATAGCATGCGTCTCAGGGTCACGCACAAATGTCAGATAAAGGTCAAAGGTCACCAAAACTCGACCAGGAAGACCGCGGAAGCCTATGGAACGGTACAGTCTATGATACGGGTCTTACATAAGGGCCAACTATCCTGATCCGAGGGTGAAATTTGGTCAAATTCTGACGGTCAGAATGCTTAAAAAATGTCGCGCAAGTGACACGTGGCAGATTTCATAAATTATATTTAATTTCTAAATAAATTCATTTTTCTCATACTCTTCACTCCAGACGTAAGGAAATGGTCTTAGGACATCGTATAGACTTAATTTTTGAGATGATTGTCAAGTCCAACTAGGCGGTCAGGATTGTCTAAGTTCGGGATAATCGAACTTTCGATGTGCGGTTCAGGTCCGATACGAAGTTTCTAAATGCTCCCGAGAGCAACTGGGTGTAAAGATTGATCCTAAGTTTCTAGGTAACATAGCGTTATCATTCCTACTCATTTTGGGTCTTGTAGTTCATATTTAAAGTGGTTCAAGTCAATTCTACTGAGTATTCAGTCTGGTACTTAACCAAATTCTACCCTAATTATGGCAGAATATGGTCCTAGGGCCATTCTATGCCCCATTTTGAAAACTTCTAGGAATCATATTATTTTAATTATTTTTTTAGTGGTTCATCATCAAGTTTACCCTGACTCCACCAAATTTCATAAGATTTCAAGTTGTAGAAAACTTCTAAAAATTCCAGAAGCAGCAGATGTCCAACAAGTGATTATCGGATAGTTGCTCACAATGACCTACTTTAAACTATATTAAATATTTTATTATATTTTTTTTACATATTTTTATATAAAACTAAACTCATTTATCTTCAATCTAGTTTTTGAATCACCTAAATTGGAGTTATAACGAAGGCGATATAATTTTTCAAAGTTTAAAAAAATGTGCAGAAAAAATACAGAAATTGGGCTGTCTGTCCGCTGTACGGACGAGGCCTCGCCGATGCCACGAGGACCTCACCGGTCACTGACTTATTTGTTGAGGGATCGCCTCATGGGTGATGTCCTCACCCCCCGGGGATGCCAAAAACATATGGGGCCCACCTTGGATCCCCCCGCATTGAGTTGTTTGGGCCCAAGAGTCCATCGAGGCGTTTATCGAGTCTCATTTGCAAACTGAAATGAGTTACGCAACATACAATATATGATTTTGAGGTAGAAGAAGCTAATCCATCCAAATAACCTATCTACATCATAAAATTCTAAATATTAAATAGTCAAAATCCCATTTACGCATGTATTTATCATTTATAGTAAGTTTTAGTTTAAGTATAGTTCCTCACCTTTTAAACTTTAGGTTTGTGTCTAATATGAAAGTACTTGAAGAAATTTGAAGAATGGGGTGGTGAAAGGTGAGATTTTGAAGGAAATGGGTTGAAAAGTGATTTTTAGACTTTAGGATTGATCTCTAAGAGTGATATGGTTGACCCATTGCCTAAGGACGTCTAATTCCAGGTTGGTAAAAATTCGAGGTGTTTCAATCTAACCCCCTTAAAAATAATTTCATCCCCGAAATTGGTGAAGGGTAATGAGTAATGATTCTATTATGCCTTTTGCATAAACTGTACTGATTTCAAGTTTATATGCGTGGTGGGGTAATGAGTAATGATTCTATTATGCCTTTTGCCTAAACTGTACTGATTTTAAGTTTATATGCGTAGTGGGATAATACATCTATACTAGTCTGGCGCATCTTTGTCTATCCTCCTTAAAAATTTACTCTTTATCTCTTGCTTATACCCTGATGGTTGGATACAATTGATTTCTTTATCTATTTGGAATCTTGACGATGAGTCCCATCTACTTAGAGTAAGATATATTTTTTAAATGGTCGACCAATACGGAGAGACAGTTGTAGTGGCTTGATCCCTAATACGTCGAATGTCCGCCTGACCAGGGTAGACAAAGTTGTATCCCTTCCTAGTCTTAGTAGATCCTAGTCTTCTGCTCGGTCAAAGCAGTGAGTCCATTGGTAGTCTCCCAGGATTGAGAAATGAGTCAAGCTGCGAATGCTTCGCCATTGTATATTTTAGTAACTCTGTATAATCTGATTACTCTAAAGCTTAGGGAATGCCCATCATTGAAAGGTTCTAATTTTCTATTTATAAGGTTACTCTTTGGGTCTTGGTCTAAGGGAGTCCTCGTCTAAATCTATGTCCAAGGTAGGTGTTAATATGCACCCTAATAGATCATCCTAAAAGGATTTCTAATCATACAGAGTTGGCCAAGGCTTCTATTATGTTCGTATTTAACGAGTAGGTTTATAGATACACTAACCTCCGCTCACTCCCACTGTTAGGCCTATGATTTAATATGAATGGGTTCAACACTAAAGCCCTAATTGTTTCCCTATAAAGACTTCACTATTGACATTCTAAGGAAGATTCAGAATCCTAATTTAATAACCTAACCTTACGTATAACCTGAATCACTTTCTTCGATCCTGGGCTAGTGGGGAAAGGGCCAACCATGCTTCGATGCGCAGTTCTAACTCAATTGTTGTATTAGCTGACCATACTAGATTGGGCTCATAAGGTTCTACCCCCCTTAAAAATTATTTCTACTCTTAAAGCCCAAGATTTTATGTCTTGATCCGTATGTCGGAATGAGGTATAATTTAGGACCCATCCTTGACATGATATGGGATACAATCTCCCAATACATTAGTCTTTCTTTCATTGACGATGTATACTATGGCATTGGCACCTATGGTTATAGAAATGAACCTAGTCTCTATTACGGTTGATTTAAGGGACGGGTGTGACTTGGTGGCAAGATATCTAATTCTCTACTGGCTACTCTACTGGCTATATGTCCTAAACATTTTCCAAGGGTAAAGTAATAACTTTTGGTTATAGGTAATCGGGTTAACATGGAAGAAAAGTGGTGTAGTGGGTCTGAGCCAGATACAAAGACTTTTTATCTAGCTAGGACAGAAAACTTGTCGTATCAGTTCTTAATCCTAGTTGGTCTCGATCTTTTGCTTTATCAGAGCATTGAGTTCATTGGTAACTACCAGGATTAAGAAGTCGATTCCAACCGCGAATACCTCACTTATATATAATTTCTCTACTCCGTGTTCCCAACTGTACTAAGTCCTTAGGAGGGCAAATCTAAGGGGCGTGTTGGTTTATCCTAGCATTTAATTTGAGGGGTATATAAGTTTTCTCTAAGCGTAACTAGTTCTGAGTCAAGCAAGCTTCCTAAGAGTTAATAAAGGAGCCTATAAGTATCAAGGGAATCCAACAAAAGAACGAGATCTCACTCTAACTAAATCAATATAACTAACTACGTCTATATTCCAATTACCTTAGAAAAATCAGTCTTTAACATTCCTTAACAAAACCAGTAGCCTAGTCTTAATAAATTTAACGATGCTCAAGCACTTCACATATGTCTATACTAGCTAAGGAGGTCCTAGGGTTTACGTTTTTAATTTACTAGCTTTCCTATACCGTCAGATCTTTCTAAATCTAAGAATACCCACTCTAGGTCCAAAACTCTAAGGGCCTGTTTAGCTAGTGGTATAAGGCTGTATTAAATGGATTACGTCGCTAATCCCACCTCGAGATTGGGAATGACATGTTTGGAAGGAGGGTGGGAAGGGATTAAAATCAATTACATAGACTTTGGAAGATGAGCCTTGCATTGGAAAGAGTGAGATGGGATTTCCAAATCCCATGATAATGAGTTTTCAAGGGTAATATGAAAAGAGAACCCCGGATTTACTTTTAATTACATACATTCTAACCATGACATTAGAAACCATGGGATACACCCAATTTAGGGACAATACATTACACATACATTTCTTATTACTTTTACATTTTCATCTGCCCTAATCTTACCTAATGCAGTTGGTCGAATGGGCCCTAAATGTCCCATCATTTGGAAATGTGCAGGTTATGGGACACAAAAATGTGAGTTTTGTGCCCATATGAGAGGGTATAATGAAGGTGGAAAGTCGTACAGAGTAGTTTTTGGATAATGGTGGTTGATGGGTGTAAGATGTAGAAGAAGATGAAAGCTTGAGTGAATAGAAGTGGAGATGTGAGATCATTTTACATGGTCTCGGTTACGTATGGGCTATACTAAGATAGTTAATCTCGCTGGTCGGTGAAACTTAGGAATCTAATGTGGTTTCTAGATTCCATCGCCCCCTTCCTAAGTCAGAGTGCGTCAGTGTGCATCGCGTTACCATAACCCAGGCCCAGTTTAATCCAAATCACGCTCTGATACCATCTGTAACATCCCGAAAATCGGGGGTCGAGCATAAACTCCACTCCCGAGTTCCAGAACATCACTTATACAACATTTTCAATGATGGATGAATGTTGTTCATATTAGTGCAGAAAATATGAGTGGGATTAGACCAAAACAGCATATCATACTCCAGAGACAGTTAAGTTATGCAAGCGGAAGACTGTGTTAGATATATAACATATATAAACTGTTGTAAGTCTCTAGAGTGTGAACATATTATCAGGTTAACTAAGTACATGTATACTCCCAAAATGAACAAAAAAAATATACATGGATATTTTAAAAGTGCAAGATAACAAGTGTCATGACATCTAATCAACCTCCCTGCAATCCCGTCGATCAGAATACGGTCTACATAGACCCGCCTGATAACCGCCTATAGGAGAAATCCTCCTCATCATCAAAAAAGTCCAACTCTGCTTCACAAGCAGCGCCATCATCTGAAACTAAAATAGGGACTGATTGGTGTGTACAACACCGTCCCGTAACATGGGAGTGAGTGGCCAACTCAGTGGAATCATAGAGCAAAGGTTAACTTGTTATCAAATCAATCAAGCGATAATGATAAAGCAAGAAAATCAAACATTCCTAAATACTGTAATTAATGCAAGAATGAAATGACATGATGGATGCCCTCGCCAACATACTCCCTCATGCGACACCATCTTACGTCCGCGGCATGCTTTCTTCCCTCAGTGCTCCACATCTTCCAGGCACATGCAGTGTAATATGAATATGATTACCGAGTTGTTATTAGTCCTTTTCATACAGCAGGATTGAGAAACTAGGGTACTTCCCTTATATCATTCCCAACAAGGATCCTGTCTAGGGTCGTCACTCCTAGTAGTCTCATACGATGATATAGTTCTAGGTCACTGTAAGGGCTGTTAGGGCTGTTGCACGCACTCGATGCACCGCTCCCCCATCACCTTATCAATACAGGCCTAGTTATACTCTTGTTGCTACGAAAGGGTCATCGCCTCACGTAAACTCAGAGTACTCTCAAGGTCACTACAAAGGGCTGTCAGGGCTGTTGCACGCACTCGTTGTAACGCTCCCCCATCACCTTATCAGTGTAGGCTGACAACTCGAATATAGTGTCCCATACCACCATAATCGGCTCACGAGTCTGGGTTGCTCACTGGTCACTACGAGGAGGCTCATGGCCCCATCGTAGGCCGACAGCTCAACCACGGTGTCCCTACCACCATGCCCAGCCCATGAATCTTAGTGGATAAAGGTATCACAGTTATCAGGGTTATCATTGGTAAGTTTAGTACCGTACGTTCAAGAAGTTATGACAAATACAAGGTGAACATACAACGGCCAATCGGGTTACTTGATGAGTCCGACTAGCACGAGCGCACGTTGAATCGACCGACATGAAGTGCACAAGCACTTTGTGTGGCCTAACCACTGCCGACGACTCTAGTACGACTCAGGTTCGTCTTACACATCCTTCGTGGCGTATAGAATCCAACCACGAATTCTAAGCTGTTACCGACTACCTGGACTAGAATATAGCCCCAAGAACTTGTAATCTAAATCAATGATCATATGTGAGTGACAGAAATGAAACACAATTAATCCAAGCATGTTAACAACATGTTATAACATACAACATAAGCAATTCAACCAAACACAAGCATTTCATATATATAAGGAAATCAATTCAATATAACAAACATGGAGGAAATCATGTACATCGTCATATTAATTGAGAATTCAATCTCGATGCTAAACTACAGCAACATTTACTCAATACTTGTACAAAACTTTATACAAACAGTTAATCTACACACATTAGCCTACATAGCGTATGTCGGCCAATAATGTGCATTAGGGCGAATCCCTTCGCCGAACATATCATACACGCATAACTAACGTAGGTACACGACAAATACACATGACAAGCATATTAGCAAAATACGTACGTATACAGTATTTCCTACAAATACCTAAAATACCCTAAATCTCATATTCTTCGTACGTATTCGGAATGAAAAACAGACAACATGTTCTACATGTCAAACAACGTTCTTGTTAACAATCTACCATTAAATGGCATTGAAAGCTTTGAAAATAGGTAATCTAAGCGTCTAAAATCCGTACCTTAAATCAGAAATTGTAAAACAAAATTAATTCAGACGATAAGTCTTCGTCAACGGCTCAACGGCAACCTATACCATGAAATAAGTTAACTATATTAACACTACAGCTACATGGATTACCTAAACAGGTTAGGGGTAGGATTTCTTACCTAAAAATGATGTTGGAAGCGCTGAAAGAGCAACACAGATGGACGACTTAGCACATAGAGCAACAGGGAAGAATCTCAGAAGAAAAGCTCCAAATCTCTCTCTCTTTCTCTCCCTTTTCTCTCTCTCTCTTCTCTCTTCTCTCTCCTAGGGCTTAGGAAATTCGTATGGAATGAGAGAGGGGTTTTAAGGTCCTTATATAGGCCCAGAATTGCCAAAAATAGGCTTAAGGCCAAGGTATACTTATTTTATAACCAAAATGGGCTTGTTCTGATCCAACGGAGCACTTCTGGTAGCACCTTTTCTACGTGCGGTCGGACTTAAGCTCTCTAACATTGGATCTAGGTCAGGCTGAGTTTTTGGTCCGATCGAATTTCTAAATCGACCGTGGTGGACCAGTTTCAGTTCAGCAGTCACCGAAACTCGATCAGGGCCACAAGTACTATAACATGTAAGGGCCAACTATCCTGATCCGAGGGTGAAATTTGGTCAAATTCTAACGGTCAGAATGCTTAAAAAATGTCGCGCAAGTGACACATGCCAGATTTCATAAATTATATTTAATTTCTAAATAAATTCACTTTTCTCACACTCTTCACTCCGGACGTAAGAAAATGGTCTCAAGACATCGTATGGACTTGATTTTTGAGATAATTGTCAAGTCCAACTAGATGGTCAGGATTGTCTAAGTTCGGGATAATCGGACTTTCGATGTGCGGTCCAGGTCCGATACGAAGTTTCTGAATACTCCCGAGAGCAACTGGGTTTAGAGATTGATCCTAGGTTTCTAGGTAATATAGAGTTAGCAGTCCTACTCTTTTTAGGTCTTGTAGTTCATATTTAAAGTGGTTCAATTCAATTCTACTGAGTATTCAGTTTGGTACTTAACCAAATTCTACCCTAATTATGGTAGAATACGGTCCTAAGGCCATTTTATGCCCCATTTTGGGAACTTCTAGGTATCATATTATTTTAATTATTTTTTTAGTAGTTTATCATCAAGTTTACCCTGACTCCATCAAATTTTATAAGATTTCAAGTTATAAAAAAATTCTAAAAATTCCATAAGCAGCAGCTGTCCAACAAGTGATTATCAGATAGTTGCTCACAACGACCTACTTTAAACTATATTAAATATTTTATTATATTTTTTACATATTTATATATAAAACTATACTCATTTATCTTCAATATGATTTTTAAATAACCTAAATCTGAGTTATAACGAAGGACATATGATTTTTCAAAGTTTGATCAAATGCGTAAAAAAAATGTAGAAATTGGGTTGCCTGTCCGCTGTACGGACGAGGCCTCGCCGATGCCGTGAGGACCTCGCTGGTCACTGAGTTATTTGGTGAGGGATCGCCCCATGGGTGAGGTCCTCACCATCCAGGGATGCCGGAAACATGTGGGGCCCACCTTGGATCCCCCCGAATTGAGTCGTTTGGGCCCACGAGTCCTTCGAGGCGTTTATCGAGTCTCATTTGGAAACTGGAATGAGTTACACAATGTACAATATATGATTTTAGGGTAAAAGAAGCTAATCCATCCAAATAACCTATCTACATCATAAAATTCTAAATATTAAATAGTCAAAATCCCATTTTACGCATGTATTTACCATTTATAGTAAGTTTTAGTTTAAGTATAGTTCCTCACCTTTTAAACCTAGGTTTGTGTCTAATATGAAAGTACTTGGAGAAATTTGAAGAATGGGGTGGTGAAAGGTGAGATTTTGAAGGAAATGGTTAAAAAATGATTTCTAGACTTTAGGATTGATCTCTAAGAGTGATATGGTTGACCCATTACCTAAAGACGTCTAATTTCAGGTTGATAAAAATCTGAGGTGTTACAATCATGTACGGATTCGATCATCCACTGGAGGAACTGGAAGAGATCGAATCTTATTTAGCTATTTGCACTAGCTGCAACTGGAGAATATGGGAGATTCCTCAGTATACTGCGTGCCGCGTGCATTTTTGAAAATCTATTCCCTTTGGAGCTAGACTCCTTGGGGATTTTATTTGAAAACATATTTTTTGGATTTTTTTTAGAAAATATCCATTCGACTTCGTGGGTGGGTTTCGTCATTCAGTTTTTATTTGCAGGAAAGGTCAGATTGCCTCCACTGATAAGTTAATGGGGCTTGATGGCTTAGAAGGGATAGACCCTTTTAAGGCTATACTCACTAGGGATTTATTTTATTTTGGCCATTTTTGGTAATTTCTGGGATTTTTTGGAATTTTTAAACTTTTTGGAAAATCTCTCTTTTTTTAGGGCTATTTTGGTAAGTCTTGGGGACTATTTTAACAGCTGTTGAAGACTCGGAGGCTGTTTTAGTAACTTTTGAAAATTTAGGACTATTTTTTGAAAATTTTTGAGAGTTTGAGATTATTTTTGAAATTTTTGGGCTATTGTCCAGCGGTTAGAGAGAAAAACCGGTCGTTCTCACCAGCCCCAGGGGACAGCCCACTGCCCCATGTACCCTTTTGGTCAGGCGGCGGTCAAATTACCGCCTGCGGCAGTTTGGCTACCGCCCGTCCCTTATTTGGACCGTTGGCCTGTTCTCTTCACTGGTCCGTCCAGTGTAATCTCCTTCTGTATTTGAATGCAAAGATTGGGACATCCAGGGACTCATTTGTGGTCCTTGGAGCTATTTTAGGGAGTTTTACCAACACAAATTCCTTCCATTTCCTTCCTTCTTTCCATTTCAGGTAATCTTGGCCATTGCTTGGCTATTTATTTCAGGAGCTTTGATGGGCTGGATCTTCTCTTGGGCTAGAGAGAGGGCCGTGGCTAGGACTGTTGGATTATCCAAATTTGATCTGAACCATTGCATCTCTGGGTTTATTTATTTTGGGCTAAATGGTTGGCTGGATGTTGAATTTTTTTATTTTTATTTTTTATTAGAGTGGGGTGTGATAAGGAAAGGGGCCCCATCCTTTATTATTTTATTTTGGATTTTGGCTTTCTCTTTTTTTTTTCCTTTTTTTTTTCTTTTTTTTTTCTCCTTTTTTTTGAAATTGTTGGTGATGATCTGGATCGTTGGATGGATGATCTAGGGCCATTTGTGTATGGATGAATGTGGGACCCACCTGTGTATGGATGATTTGGGGGCCCATTTGTGTATGGATGATTGTGGGGCCCACTTGTGTATGGATGATATGGGCCATTGGATGGATGATCTGGGGGCCCATTTGTGTATGGACGATGTAAATCGTGATGGTTGGCCATTTGTGACAGATGATGGATGGGCCAAATTTTCTAAGTGGGCCCCACATCATGATCTTTAACTAGTCCAGATGTATTTATTGAGATGTGTGGTGAAAGTGGGCCCAACTCAAAACAACAAGGGCCTTTGAAAATGGTTTTATGAAATGTACCTTGGAGATGGGCCTTAAGATGGGCTTGGTGGGGTTTGGTCATGGGCTTTGGTGTGGGCCTTGAAAAGGGCTTTTAAGGTGAGCCTTGAACATGGGCCTTGATGTGGGCCTTAGAATGGGTTTGAGGGCCCTGAGGTGGGTTTTGAACATGGGCTTTCAAGCATACTTACTTATGTACCTTGCCTGTGCAGCATGCCTCGCCGTGGTAAAAATGAGGCTAGCTCCTCCAGTCAGTCGCCTGATTCGTGCTACGTGCTGAGAGAGGGTCGACATCTGTCTGACTTAGCCCGGGGAGGTGGTGCTCCCGTAGTCTTGAGAGGACACAGAGTTAAGACACAATGGCCTGATTGGTTCCATGACCTGCAACCGTTTATTCTTTGAGGTCTTGTAGCGCACCCCCTTCGTGCACCTATTCCAAGTTCGTCTGAGCCAGATGAACATGTCTCTCTTGTCTACCCTGACTGAGCGATGGCACCCAAAGACCCATATGTTACAGTTACCTTTTGAAGAGTGGGGCATCACCCCATACGATATATATGCAGCTAGGTCTTCGATATGATGGAGGATCCGTACCATTCGAGGATGACCTTCTAGTGCCTACTGAGGAGGACTGGATGGGGTTATTAGGGATGATGCCAGATGTTACAGATTTTACTGGTCCTTGATTCAAACTTCTCTGGTTATCATCGAACTTTGCCAGGTGCATCCCTGAGACCGAAGCTGCAGTTGTGGTGAAGGCTCGTGCCTTTATTTTGTACACTATGGATGCGATGATCTTCTGCCACGAGAATGAGCTTGTGAGTTCCCGCCTGTTGTCGCTCGTGACAGATATTAACGTTCTCACACCGTACAACTGGAATGCGGCCCTTTTGGCCCATTTGTACGAAGGGCTGGACAAGGCCAGCCGTTGTGCCAGCCGATCCCTGACAAATTTTTATCCAGTCATTAAGGTATCCTCTTGATGTGCCTTACGCCCTGTTTTCCATAAGGATTGTCTGGTGTGCCTTTCTGATTACTTGCTTTATGCAGACCTGCTTTTTCGACCACTTTCCCCATTTGGCTCCGACCTTGATCAATCATTCACCTCCTTTTCCACGCATGATGCTATGGTACAAAGATAACCGTAACAACATGCGCCTATTTTCGGATCTTGCCCGAAGGTCGAACGTCAATGCCCTTGTTCCCGATGATGTGAGTGATGCACCCTATCTTGTATTGCCCATGTACCGCTTCCTGTTTACTTTTTAGCCCTTAATTTGTTCCCTTTTTGTAGTTCCATGCTAGGTCGTATCTCCGACCGAATGCGGCTCTTACTCCTGGAGCTCAGGAGGCTTTTCAAGCCTCACAACGACGCCGTATTCTGGAGGATCCGCATGTGACGAAGTAGTACCTGGGAGAGAGACTTTTTTAGCAGTTGACTGGTAGTCCCATGGTGCCACTTAGCCCGCCATCTGGTCCTTCTGACTGGAGATCAGTGCCAGAGAGAGAGTTGACTGTTGCCTTGGAGGGTTTCGATGCCAACACTTTTGTTGATCCGGGGAGAGAGTACAGGTCCTGGTGTGAATAGAATGGTATTAGTCCGATCTTGCAGCCTGGATATGCTCCTGGTGGCGGCGCACGCTTCCCTGGAAGAGGGATCTTAGGGCCCCATTTTCATCATAAGGACACTGACACTTCTCTTCCCGACGATGATTAGTTCCTTGTATCATGCAATCTTGTACCCTTAGGTGTGTAATCTTCATGCTTATATAAGATCTCAGTTGACCAACATTGCTCTCCTTTGATCGTTACCTTTAATTATCATTTCGATCCCAATTAAGTATATAGACGTTTGTTCCTAGATGCTGGCCTTCTGGAGTGGGCTCCACCCGAAATTCACCCAGAAGTGGGCCCGAGCGGCAGTCCGACTGCCGCCCACTGACCTTTTTGTTCCGTTCTGTTCTGTCAGCACTGCAGTAATGACACAAAAATGGCAGGCCCGTAGGCGATGATTGGATTACCGCATGCGGTAATCGGGGTGCCACTCCATTCATCTTTTCTTCCAGAAAGTACCCCTCTTCTCTGTTCATTCCTTTTGCTCTCCCTCGTTTATTCGTTCTGTCCCTATCCATTTGTCTCTCTCCTTTTTGCTCCCTTCTCCTTCCTTTTGTCCCCTCTCTTTGTCCTCTTCCTCCTTTAGCTTTTTGTATCTTTTGTCTTTTCTTTCTTTTTTGATTGATTATGGCCAGCCATGATGAGAGTATTGATGGGTTTATGGGTGATGATGAGGTTGGTGGGTCCATAAATGGTGGAGGGAATCCATTTATGGTGGGGTTGATGGAGGTTGGTGGGGGAGTAATGGGCCCTCGTGAAGAGATAAATGTTATTTATGGCATTACTCCTACCACCATTAATGGAGGATGTGATGTTGGGTTGGATGGGATAGGAGGTTTTGATGGGTTTGATGGGTCCATACTAGATGGGCCACCAGGGTTTATGGATGTGAGAATGGATGGCTTGGGTGGTGAGGATAGTATGGTGACGATGGGAGATGGCTTGATTGATGGGGCGATGTCCATGGGTGGGATAGATGGTGGCACGGTGATGGTGAGTGGTGTGGATGGGATGGATCGGGCCATGATGGATGGCGGGCCCCATCTTAGCGACTTGAGCAACATGGGTTTGGCGGGAGATGGGTTTCTTGCTGACGGATTGGCTCAATTTTTTGGCACGAATATCGTGATGATGTTGGGACAAGCAGCTGTTGTCGAGGATTAGGGTGTCGGCCATTGGGACACTTCGGGCATTGCTGCCCCTGGGGCCTATGTATTTTCGACTGCTCCTAAGGTGGTGATTGTTGGCGGCTCGGGCCCACCCGTTGCAGCTTTTCAGGACACCTTGCACGATGCGATGGGCAAGGCTGACTTCTTTCGCCACCACGAGATAGACTTGTTGGATGAGAGGATGCCTATTTTTTACGACTCTCCTGTTGATCCCGGGGTCCAGATCATTGAGGGCGTACCTGTCCGGACTTGTCGGTTGCAGCCACATGGTACTTATTTTGAGCGGTTGCATATCTGGATTGACAGTCTGACCAAGTCTAAGCTTTTCGAGTTGAGCTCCCTAGGCTTGAGAGAGGTTCTTCATTTTCATCGAGTTCACCTAGATTGGAGGATGTTAAGCGTGGCGTTGTATGATTGGGTTCCATCTCTGAACCTGTTCTCCTTCGATGATCTGGAGCTAGGCCCTTCGCTGGAGGAGTTCTCACGCCTGTCCGGTCTTCCTCTTACCCGGGAGCCTTATGTTCCCTCATCTAAGTCGCTCCGGTCTTCTGATCTGATTTCCTGGTTCGGGTTCCTTACGGCTCCTCCTACCATAGAGGGTAGGGCTAGAGAGCTTTCCCTTACGAACCTATATGACCGTTGTTCCACCTCCCTTGGTGCCCTCGGATCAAATCGCCAGCTTTAGTGCTTAAATGCATTGATATTCTGTGTTTTAGCTGAGCTATTTTTTTCTGGCTGGAGACAGTAATCCCTGGCAGCTTTGCTGGATGTCTTTCACCGTGTTTTACATCACAGGAGCATTATTTCTGTAGTGCTGGTAGAGCTCTTCTTGGGGTTGACCGAGTGCTCCCTAGGGTGGACCTGCATCCTCCGGGGCTGTTGTACATTCCTCCAGGTATTCTTTGCTCTTTTTCTTTTCCTTGCTTTTCCTGGTTTTTCTTCTTGCAGCCTGAATTTGAAACGTATTTCCTTGCAGGTTTGGTTGTGAGAGCATCTGTTCATGACCCTTCAGCTTTTATGGCCGGAGTCTCGTCGTGATGATGTGCTATCTCTGTTGCTTGATGGCCTTCCCCTTAGTGCTGAGGCCACTGAGTCGTTGTACCGCAGCATGCTCTCTCAGCTTCGAGGGTGGGAGATAAGCTGGGAGGCTACCTGGCTTTGTCACTCACCGTTAGTTTGTAGTGCGGCTCGTACTCCCTTACTACTGTTGGGCCTTCGGGGGTACTGCTCTTATTATCCAGTGCGATTCCTTCATCAGTTCGGCTTCTGACAGGATATTCCAGACTTCGCCTTTTCTGGATTTGGGCACGCTCCTCTTCCTTCTGGCTTGACTGCTTTGTATAGAAGAGTCTGGATTTCCTGGCAGGGATCTTTGGATGCGGCAATGCTGGAGCTCTAGTCTTGGGCTCCTCCCATGGTGACAGTACCATACCAACAATGGGTGGCGGAGCAGTCACTGTATCGTCAGGTCCCGGGATGGCACTTGGTGGATGAGGCTGTTGATTATGACATAGTGGGCGATGCTACTTCATCCTCCTCGTGTGTCGATGATTCATTTGAGGCCTTCGAGGAGCGCCCTTTCATTGATCCGTCCTTTCTACTGGCCACACATGGTCACCTGATTTCTGAGATAGTTGTCCTCCGCCATACATGTGAGGTTATGGCCCGTCGGTTGGCAGTGGAGTGACGATATGATGAGAGTATGCTAGCGGCGCACCGCCTGGATAGGGATGAGATCTTTTACCTGCGCATGGAGATGGAGAGACTTAGACAGAGATTATCGATGTATGAGGGATAGGAGCTCACCTGTGACCTTTGGTGTTGATTTCCTGCTTGTTCTTGTTTTTGGTTTTTTATGTTTTTGGCTTTCTGTGAAGAAAGAAAACAATGCACTTATAAGAAAACTTTAAAGAAATGAAAGAAAATTTTGTTTGTGTCAAATCTGCCAGTGCTTGTTTGTGTTTGGATTTGTGCTTTAGATGATTGGAATCAGAAACTTGGGCTCGGCCCACGTTGTATGCAGCATTCTAGCTTGTGCTCATAGGGTCTTGGCTCCCTGAGAGGGCATCCGAGATCGCATCCCATGGATTTGGGTAGAGTTTGATAGAGTACTGATCCGAATTTTACCATTATATCTTGTTGTGGTGTTTGTTGTTTCGACTCCTTCTGTACCTGCACTTTTATTATTATTATTATTATTATTTACTATTTTTACCCGTAGAGCCCTTTTAGGTTTTCACCACGTCCAGCATTTTCTATCATTTTTTCCCTTGGCATCCTTTCGGATTTTCACTACATCCCGAGTTTTTAATCTTACCTGCCCCTTGGCGCCCTTTTAAGTTTTCACTAAGTCCGCTACATGCCCACTATTTTTAGTCGAGATGCCCTTTCGGGTTTTCACCTCACCCTTCTTACTTAGGCATACCCCTTGTTTGTTTTTTTTTCATCATTTTTTTTTTTGGAGTGTCGGGAGTGAGGGAGGAAACATGGAGACTTCCTTCATAGCCGGCCAACTGATTACCTGTCTGTCTCTGTCTTTAAGTACAATCGTAAGCTGCCTTTGGCGAGGTGGAGGTTTGGGGGATGGACTTGTTTTATTCCTTCGGGTCTTCTTTTGAAATTTCCTTGTTTTTCCCTTCTTCTTTTTTTCTTTCTTCTTTCTTTTTCTTTTTGCTTTCTTCTTCCTTCTGTTTTCTTTCTTTCTTTCTCCTTTCTTTTATTTATTTTTTTTCTTTTTTTTTTTCGGGAGAGATGATTGGGTTTTCTGATGGAAGAGGTGATATATATATATATATATATATATATATATATATATATATATATATATATATATATATATATATATATATATATATATATATATATATATATATACATATATATATATTTTTTCTTGAGTGGAAAGGTAATGGACACAGCTTCGCGATTGTAATCATTGACAAAAGATAGGTAAGGTTACCCGTGATAGGTTTTCACGTTGTCACTATTGATGAGCTCGGGAAGATCTTCTCCTCTCAGACTGGTGAGTCGAAGAGCGCCTCCTGGGAGTACTTCTCGAATGATCAGTGGTCCTTCTCACGAGGGTTTGAACTTTTCTCTAGGATCCGGTAGATGTGGTGGCAAGATATGCTTCATGACCATGTCACCGACCTTGAAACTCCTTTTTCGGTCCCTCTTGTTGTAGGCTCGGGCGATCCTTCTTTGGTAACATTGGGAGTGGCTTAGCACCCGCATGTGTTTTTCGTCTGCCAGATGCAGTTGATCGTATCTTGCTTGTTGCCACTCGCCTTCCTCAACTTCACTTTCTAGCAGTACACGGAGTGATGGGATTTCGATCTCGACTGGTAGTACTGCTTCTATTCCATACGTGAGTTCATATGGGGTTGCACCTATAGTAGACCGTATAGACGTCCGATAGGCCTAGAGTGCATAAGGAAGCATCTCCGACCAGTCATGGTATGTTCTCACCATCTTCTCCAGTATGCGGATGATAGTTTTGTTTGCGGCCTCGACCCCACCGTTCATTTGCAGGCGGTAAGGGCTTGACTGATGACGTTGAATCTTGAACTTATCGAGGAAATCGCCCATCTTTTTATTGATGAACGGGGTACCGTTGTCAGTAATGATAACCTAAGGGACCCCATAACGGTTGATGATGTTGTTCTTCATAAACTTAACCATGTGAGATGTTGGGATTGTGGTGTAAGATGCTGCCTCTATCCATTTGGTGAAGTAGTCTACTGCTATCAGGATGTATTCATGCCCATTTGAAGCTTTAGAGTTGACTTTGCCGATGATGTCAAGTCCCCATATAGAGAAGGGCCATGGTGATGTCGTGTTGTAGAGTTCGAATGTCGGGGCGTGGATCTGGTTCGCAGGTTCCTAACACTTGAAGCATTTTCTGACGTGTTTGCAGCAATCTGTCTCCATCGTAAGCCAATAGTAGCCGAGTCGAGGATCTTCTTTACCATATGGACACATGTGGGCCGCATAGTCCTTCATGAATTTCTGACATGACCTGTGCTACTTCTGTTTCATCCATGCATCGGAGAAGGACTTGATTAAAGGATCGCTTGTAGAGGATCCCCTCGGTAATTATGAATTGTGCCACCAATCTTTGTATGGTGCGGCGATCTGTTAGTGTTGCTCCTTCCGGGTATTTTTAATGCTCGAGATATTCCTTGATGTTTGTGTACCATGGCCGATCATTTGATTGAGGCTCAGCTCTGTCGATCTGTAGGTAGAATGCAGGTTCCTCTTGAAGTTCAACTGTGAGTTCCCATTCAGCAACTCCTTTCGAGATTTCTAACATGGAGGCGAGAGTGGCCAAAGCATCTGCGAATTGATTCTTAGCTCGGGGCATATAAGAGAACGTGATCTCCTCAAATTCCTCCATTAGGTTCTCTAGATAGACGTGATACGGTATCAGCTTCTCGTCCTTAGTTTTCCAATCGCTATTTGTTTGATTGATGATGAGTTGCGAGTCCCCGTAGACTCGCAACTTCTTCATATTGAGGACGATGGCTTCTCTCAGACCGGCGATTACTCGCAACTTCTTCATATTGAGGACGATGGCTTCTCTCAGACCGGCGATTCATGCTTCATACTCAGCTACGTTGTTAGTGCACTAGAATGCCAGCCTTCTGGATATGGGAACTGGGACGTCATTGGGAGAGTAGAGTATGGCGCCTACTCCATTCCCTTTTTAGTTTGCAGCTCCATCAAAAAGAGTCTCCACTCTCCTGCCTTTCTTTCTTCTTCTTCCTTGATTAGGAGGATGTCCTTGTTAGAGAAGAAGGTCTTCAGTGGTTGATAATCAGGCAGAGAATGTGCAGCTAGATGATCGGCTAGTGCCTGCCCCTTGATTGCCTTCTAAGTGACATGGGTGATGTCGAACTCAAAAAGCAGTAATTGCCATTTTGCGATCCTGCCTGTCAATGCTGGCTTTTCAAACAAGTACTTCAACGGGTCCACGCGAGCGAGCAGAAGGACCGAATGGGCGATCATATACTGCCGCAATCGTTGTGTGGCCCAGACTAGGGCGAGGCATGTCTTTTCTAAGCTGGAGTATTTGGCTTCATAGCTCGTGAATCATCTGCTTAGATAGTAGATTGTTTGCTCCTTTCTTCCTGTATCATCATGTTGGCCAAGGACGCATGCGATTGCTTCTGCTACAACGGAGATGTATAAGAGTAATGGCCTACATGGAGTAGGTGGCACAAGTACTGGAGGATTTAACAAGTATTGTTTGAACTTGTCAAAGGCCGCTTGACAGTCGTCATTCCATTCCTTTGGCGAGTTCTTCCGTAGGAGCTTAAATATGGGTTCGCAGACCGGAGTGAGTTGTGCGATGAATTGGCTGATATACTGGATCCACCCGAGGAAACCTCGAATTTCCTTCTCAATTCTGGGTGACGGCATTTCGATGATTGCCTTAGTCTTGGTCTCATCCACCTGAATACCTTCTTCACTGATAATGAAGCCTAACAGCTTGCCTCCAATTACATCGAAGACACACTTTTGAGGATTGAGTCAAAGTTCGAACTTTTCTAGCCTGTCGAAGAGTTTCTCGAGGTCTTTGAAATGTCCTTCGATCATGCAAGACTTGACAATCATGTCATTCATGTAGACTTCCATTTCCTTGTTTATCATGTCATGGAATAAGGCAGTCATGGCTTGCTGATATGTAGCTCCTGCATTTTTTAACCCAAAGGGCATAACCCGATAGCAGAAAGTTCCCCACGGTGTGATGAAAGAAGTCTTCTCACGATCCTCGATGGCCATCTTGATCTGATTATACCCGGAGAAGCTGTCCATAAAGGAGAAGATATTGTATCCAGCAGTGTTATCTAACAGTGTGTCGATGTGGGGCAAAGGAAAATCGTCTTTAAGGCTTGCTTTGTTGAGATCTCTGAAGTCGATGCACATTCTAACTTTCCCATCTTTTTTTGAAACTAGTACGATGTTTGCGAGCCATTCCGAGTAGTTGGAGACTACCAAGAATCCCACGTTGTATTGCTTGATGACTTCATCGCCAACCTTCAGGGCCCATTCTGGCTTCATTCTTCATAACTTCTGCTTAACAGGCTTTATTTCTAGCTTTGTTGGCAAATGGTGCACTACCAAATCTTCATCGAGCCCTGGCATGTCCTCATACAGGAAGGCAAAGTTGGAAAACCTCGGCCTCAGAAACTCCATCATCTTCTGCTTGTATTCTATGGACAACGACCTTCCGATACGCACCTCTCTAGGAGATTCCGCTGACCCTAAGTTCACAATCTCGAAGTCGTCTACTGCAATATTGGCCTTTGTTTCAAATTTTTTAAGAGAATCCTCGAATTCGAGAGCTGTATCATCATTTCCCTCATCCGGGGCTTCATCCAAACCCATGAGTTTGAAGTCCAACTCGAGATCGAAGTCATACGAGTCGACCTTAAACTCCTACAGTGTGTGTGATATGTTTGGCATAGTGGATCTTGAAAGTTTTTCTATTATTTTTATATTTAGAAGATTTTCTGATGTTTTGTGGTTTTGAAGAATATTTGATTTTTTTTTGTATTTTTGGGAATATGTGATGTTTTTGTGTTTTAAAATTTTTTTTATTTTTTGTGTTGCCTAGGGATCCCGAACAGGATGGTATTGCGAACCAAGATTGATCATGTCCTCGTCCGAGGTACCAATTGTTATTTACATTGACTTATTTTTAGGTCGGCATCCATGGAGGATTCACCAACCGACTCGATTGTTACGGGGATAGCCGTCCATGGTGATTCTTTTTCCTTTTCAATCCTGATGTCCTGATTTGTGTGTTCCTGTGGGTCATCTGTTTTGATGACCATAATGTCTGCTAGGCTGGGCTCAGAGTCGAAATCTGATTCGATCTCTTCGCCTAGGAGTTGGAGCTCTTCTGGTTCCTCTCATGATGGGACTTTGACGTCTGTCCAGTCAAGAGCAAGCCACTTTCCTTTGTCAATCTAGTGGATGGGCTGCTTCTACCCCTTATGTCGCTGGGCTGGTGGTGGGGACATGTCCCCTTGACTATGTGTGGGAATGGGTGTCTCCCTAGGTTTGCCTGTATCCCTTTCAAGGGACATTCCTAGTTTTGGGTCCTGTGTGGGTGGATCATTTTCCATACCCCTTGTCTCATGTGGTGAGTATGGGGGTTTTACCCCTTGTGTCAGATATGTTTTTGATGCCTCGAGAATCTTATCCCATCTTATGGGTGGCCAGACAGACTCCGGGTGGGAATGATTAGAGAATTTGAGTTGCTAGAGTTGGTCCTCAAGGGGAATCATTATGTCTTCACAAACTATTTTAGCCTTGATGAACTTGACAGGTGTGCACTTGAAGGATTGACCTTTCTTTGGCTCTCAACCTGATCTTCTGGCGTTGGTTGATACCCCAACCCCTGTCTCTGCACGTTAGCACGTGCTGGCTATACTATTATACCTTTTTCATGGAACTCAGTACGGTAGTTCCAGATTAATCGTTCAGCGGGGGAAATGACATGTTTTGCACTGAGAGGGCGAGGATTAGCGATTGAGTTTACAATTTCAAACTCGAAGCTGTGATATGATACATCACCCTCCTCGTGCTGGATGTCGATCACAGGGATGTCAGTTTCTGGGATATTAACCGCTACTGGCAGGACAGTTTCTGGCTCAGCTAACACTGAGATAATTCGATTTTCTGAATGGAATTTAACACTTTGATGGAGGGTTGAGGGAATGGCTCCAACAGCATGGAGCCATGGCCGCCCCAATAAAAGGTTAAATGAGGCAGGGATGTCAATGACCTGAAATGCGACAAGGGTCAGGTCTAGCTCAATTTGTAGCTCAATATCAATCTTCCCCTCAACCTGCCTTCGGGAATTATCAAAATCTCTGACGCTCATGGTATTGGGCCTGAAAGAGGACAGTTCTATCTCTAACCGTTCGGCAGTCCTTAGAGGGAAAACATTAAGGCTAGATCCATTATCAATGAGTACAAGTGAGACTTTAAAATTCTTGTGACGGGCCACTATGTTCAGTGAGCGTTCGTGCTTGCGTCCCTCAGGTGGTAATTCATCATCGGAGAAAGTGATGGCTCGTGGTGTGAGGAGTTGTCCAATCATACTTACCACCATTTCGGGGGTACGTCAGGAGAGATATGTGCATCATTCAAAGTCTTTGCATATGAGTTCCTAGATAGATATTTATGCGGGAATGGTTCTGAGCAGGGCTGCTATGTCATAAGCAGCGTCGGTTTTGCAGGTGGTTTCCAAAAAAGTTCTCCAAATTTTCTTTGGATTCTGGTTATCTTTCCTGAAATACCTCTCATTGTTGCCCACTTCAGCGCATTCTGGGTAATGCCATGAAACTGCCTTCGGGTTATAGGATGGAACCGTCCTTCCTTTCAAGTATATTAATGGTTCATGAGGTTGAGGGGTGGTGACTGAAATAGTTTGTGGTGGACTTGGTGGTTTCTCTTGAGGTACCACCGAGTTTTGGCAAGATTTAACGCTGGGATTCTCTTCCCCTTCTTGATATGCGGGAGAGGTCCTCTGGCCATGTGCCAGTTGGTGAGGCATCAAGAATTTTAGACCTTGAACCGGGGGTGCCCCTTGCAAAGTCAGCGAAGCTAGATCAGGGAGACCTATTGGGAGAATGACAGGTTCAGAATTTGACCTTTTTGGATGCATGGGTGCGGAGCGTACCCCTTGGAGGATAGGGTGCTGCGAATGTGACCTGTTAGGTGCGGCTTCGAGTGTTACGAGTGGTTGAACTGCCGGTGCTGCTTCTAGGAATACGAGGGCTTGTGTTGCTGGTGCTACTTCAAGGACCAGTTGTGGCTCCAGTGATGGCGTATATTGGTAACCCCATGTCCGGTTTGCCGTATCGGTCATGATTGCTTGTATGGAATGATGCGGAGAGGGGTACATAGATTGTCCTTCTTTAATGTGATTGACAGTAGAAGTAACGGATGTACTGGGTCCTGCTTGATGCGATGGCAGGGGATTTTGGAGAATGTTGGCCTGAGTTGTATTGTTGGCCTGCGGGTGATAATAAATTTTTTAGCTTTCGATCAAATATTGAACCGCATGTTTCAAAGCGAAGCAGCGGTCTGTCAAGTGGCTAGAGGCCTAATGGTATGCGTAATATTGATTTTCATTGTAACCAGGCAGCAAGGGGTTGGGAGGAAGTCGCGGTTGAAGCGGTGTCAGGAGTTATTTTTACATCAACATTGTCAGAACCTGACTGTAAGTTTGTGCTAAAGGGGTGAACTTCCTCCCTAGCATTGCCTGTCTGTATGGACTTGGTGCATTTCCCCAAGGCTGTTGATGATGTTGTTGAGACGGCTATCCCTGATATCCATGTTGGGCTTGATGTGGTTGGTACTGTCTATTTTGTTATGGCTCCGGTTGTGGAGCATATTGATTGCCCTGAGTGTTGGTGACGATATTGTTAACCTCTGTGGTGCGCTACGTGGGAGCAGTGCCATTTCCATTCCCATATCCTGCAGGTTTCCCTTCGACTTTATTTCTTTTGATTCAAAGGGTCTAATGTGCCTATGGGGAAATGGTTCCGGCTCTAATCCCAGATTCCACTTGTTCATCGGCTCGGATAAGTTAGGAGAAATTTACGTAGGGATATGAGATTAGATATCCTGAAATGCTAAGATTTGTGGAGTGTACGATTATGGATATCTGCTCCTCGTCATCGATGGAATTTCTCATTCAGGCTGCCATGGCCCGCCATCGTCCCACGTATGCTGACAATGATTCGTCACTTTTTTACCTCAGGGTAGCCAGATCAGATCTCCTTGGAGCCATGTTCAGATTGTAGGAGAATCGGTCAATGAATGCCTGGGAGAGTTTTTCCCAAGTTCTGATTTGATGGCTGTCCAACGAGGTATACCAATCCAAAGCATCGCCCTTGAGGGATTTCTGGAAGAGTCGTATCAAGGCCCTATCATTCCCTGCTATCGCATTGAGTTCCCCACAAAATGCCTTTAGATGTGCTGTGGGGCACCCGCTACCATCATACCTTTTGAACTTTGGTACCTCGAAGTTCGGAGGTACCCGAGCATCTGGGAAGGGACAAAGGTCTCTGAACTTGGTGGATGGGTGATCCACTCCTTGCTGTCTCTAAAGTTGATTTTGCACCATTTGTAACTGCTCTCGTAGTTTCTCAATTTCTGACTTACCTTGCTGCGAGTATCTTGTCCCTTACTGTAGGGCTTGTGCTGCTTCTTCTTCATATGTATCAATGATGAGATGTTGTTGAAAAGAAAATGGACTCCCGGTGGCGGGAGGTAGCTGGAATTGAACACCGCTCCCTTTCGGAGGAGGGTGTGACATTTGAAAATGGCTCCCGCCTGGGGTATCTGCCAAGTCCGAGACATTTCTCCTGTTAGGGAGAGTGAATTGGACTCGAAACTGGCCCCCTTCATGGGCATCCGCCAGTTCTTGTCTGTGGTTCCCATTAGGGGGAGCCTGTGTTGTAAACTGATTATTGTGATGTGTTGAGTAAAGATGTGAGGGAGGGTTACTCCCGTTTGTTGGTTGTTGTTGTTCTTGTGTCGACACTTCTGGGAGGGGGAGAACGGGGTTTGCTGGAGGAATGAGAGAGAAGGCGAAGGGAGTTTATAGGAGTGAGCTATTCTGTACGCTAGGCTGAGTTGCTTGTATATTTGGGGAGGGATTTGACACAAGGCGGTGTAGTAGCTCTTGCACTACTCGTAGGCTCTGAGTCATTTCTTGCATGGTGGTGTTAGCTTGTGGGTCTACTGGAGCCATTGGTGGTGGTAGCACGGGTGTGGGTGCGGGTGCGGAAGTTTCAGGAGTTGGCTGAGCTGCCGGTTCTTCTTCATGGGTTGCTTGAGAGGTCATGGCTGCGTGAGATCTAATAGTCATGGTTCGAATTTATGCCCAAGAGAAAGCAAGCCAAAGATGCTCTTTTTTATTGTATGAATGTAGTTATGATATCCCTTGAGATTAAAATACCACACACTTTCGAGTCGTGTCTCAGCTAGTGCGAGCTAGCATCTCCCCAGCAGAGTCGTCATTCTGTAGACACTGAAAAATCGGCACCCACGCTAATCGATGATTCATATGGTTGATTGGGGGGTAATAAGCTGATTATGGATGTTGGAGTCGTCACTAGCCAAAAAATCTCAGAATCTCACGGTCAGCTAGAACCACGAAATACGTAAGGTGAGGGAAATCTGAAGACTTCCCTACCTTAAATTAACTCCTAGTCTGCGATCTGGGATTCCGGGTAAGGGACTTCGGTTATAAAGAGGGAAGGTGTTAGGCACCCTCTCTGCCCATACATATGTACGGTCTCTACTTAGTGTGGTAAACTAATGTCAAAGGGAAGATGAATGTTGTGGTCGAAGATGGACTAGGTAGGCACGCGGATTTCTGATGCAGCAAGATCCGAGATTTCGGCAAGTCAGAGCATACGTCCAACAACGTGTCTAGAGGGCAGATTTGATGATGCACATGTAAATAAATAAGAAAAAAAATGGACTAGATCACTAGGAATTTCTGATTTGACAAGATTTGATGTTCGACGAGTCACAAAGCATACGTTCACTAGAAATCTAGAGGAGCAGGGGGGTTGAGAAGGGAATATATGTCATGATAAATGCTTGTATGTAGATAGATCTTTGGCTTGGATCTTTGAGTAGGTTAAAATATAAGTTGAACCATGATTACTCCAGGCTAGGCTTATGAGTTTGGAGAGTTGAGAGGAAGGCTACAGGGTGGTTGAAAAAATTAGATCTTTGGAGGCTTACGAGCTCCTTCCCTCTCCTTCACTCTCTTCCTCACTCTCCCTCTCCCACTCACTTAAGCTAAAGGAAATGGGCTTATGGGAATTGTTGTGTGAAATGTGAAAGACGATAGGGCTATTTATAGCCTTCTCCAATGGCATAGCTGTAATTAGCGAGTTTGAGAGGATTAAAAGATGACATGGCAGCATGTGAGTGGTTGAGGAGAGGGAAATGCCACATGGCATGCTCTCATTAGCTCATGGGGTTGGTCAAAAGGTAAATAATGGAGTTTGGAGGGATAATTTTGAAGGAAAGTTAACTTTTGGACACTGGGACAGTTGTCCTCACGCGGGCCGCGATGGACGGCAATCGAAAGACTGCAAGTGGCAGTCAGACTACCTCCTGTGATAGTCCGACTACCTCTTGTGCCGCGTTCAGGCAGGATTTGCACGTGTGGGCTCCTCTGGTCTTTCTTTTGGATTATGGTGGCTCAGATCGATGGATTCGGCTTCGGTAAAAGGGATCTAGCCATAATATGGGGTATAGGCGGGGGTGTAAGTGGATTTGGACAGTTTGGATAATGGTTTCGGGTTGTGGACTTGGAGTTTGTGGATTTTTGGATCAGGGTTCAGTTAAGGTTGGGATTAGGATTTGGTTTTAATTTATAATCATGGTTCTCGAGCTATCTTAGCCTTCTTAAGAAATTAGCCTGGGTGGGGTCTCTACACATACATACAACTAAGAATTGCCTAATAATTTCTGCCTTTCAAGAGATATTGAATGAGAAATCAAATGCCGTAAACAAGTATGTGTAGAGACCTTCACTTACAAAAAATCTTTCAGTGGACCCACCTCAAATACATATAACTCAAGCTGGAGGAACCATCCAAACTTCAGTTGGAGTGACAGACAAACGGCTACTCCTCAAGGGATCCTTAACTAATTTTTGAATAAAAAGAAACCTCAAGAGGATCTAGTCTTAAAACTTATACAAAACCAAGAGCTTTTTAATCAATGTATGCTGTAAGCCTTTCAAGACCTTACAAAGGCCATACAAGGGCTTGAAATAAAAAATTTGATTGGGGAGAAACAGATCCTTTCGGTTCAGCCTCTCCCCAACCCAAAACATCAATATGAAATCAGTGACCCAAGCTCTTCAAAACAGATGGAGCAGGCTAACTCTATCACCACTCTTAAGAGTGGGAAGATAATTGACAAATCTACTCTGGAGAGGGCTAAAAAGCTTAAGGACCTGGAAATAGATGAGAATGATAGACCTAACAATACTTCACGTGGGTTATAACCGAAACCTCAAAGTAAGCCGCTTGCGCCATTTTCTTAACGGTTAATTACACCGAAACCTCTCTTTAACTCTTAGGATATTATAGAGGTGCTTAAGTAAGTGAAGGTCAATATCCCTCTACTGGATGCTATTAAACAAATCCCTTCATTTGCTAAAATTCTGAAAGATTTATGTATGATCAAAAGATGGAAAAACATATAAAAGAAAAAAAAAATTGACAAAAAAGTGAGTGTCATCCTCAAACAAAATGTGCTACAAAAATACAAAGATTCCGGAGCCCAACTGTCAGGCCCATTTCCCAATGACCATTCTGTTCCTTAGGATCCCGCGGTCCTCCCAGTCGAATTTCAGTGACCCGCGACCCGTAGATTACATTTGCCTGTGACCTTAAGTCATATCCTGTAAACCCGAGTCGACTCAGCCCGAGACCCATGCCATTGTGATTGCGCTGTCACTGCATCTCATGCGCCAATCCGATGCTTAGATCATAAGATGTGGGCCGCACATGATCATGGCCATGGACTGCACGTGTGGAACCCACCTATTCTTTATGGAACATTTTTCTATGCCATTATTTGGGTGACATCACCCTAACTACAGCCCCTAGCCCATAGCCCTAGGCATGCTCTTACAACTCATGATTGCTAGCCACTCATGCCTCTTACACAAGTCATAATGACCCTAACCACACCTCTTCCCTAAACCACTCATTGGCTACCCAAGATACTCCCTCTCTCTTATCTCTCTATCCCTCCCTTTTATTTTCCATTTCCTCCATTGCCAGCAAGAGACTCCCTAAAAACCCTTAAAAATAAGTTAGAACATATTAGGGTTTTTGGGTAAGAGAATTTTTTTAAACATCAGAAAATCTCTTAGTTTTCTTGTCCTGTCGATTATATCGATACACATATCGATATAATCGACTTGCGCTGTCGATGTCCTTAGAAGCTAAATCGATCATATCGAATGAGGACTTAATGTATCCAGCAACCACATATATATTTGGACGGAATTATCGATATATCGATACACCTATCGATGTCATCGATATTTGAATCTTGAGTCAATCAGAACTGACTCGATAATATCGACAGGCAGTTTTCTGACGCCCCTATTTTTCAAAGAAAATCTCAAAATCCTTCGATATATTGATGCTCTTCCCGATAAGATCTTAAATCAAATCTCGATAATATCGGAAGTCCA
This sequence comes from Magnolia kwangsiensis, assembly GCA_037074715.1. Taxonomy (NCBI): domain Eukaryota; kingdom Viridiplantae; phylum Streptophyta; class Magnoliopsida; order Magnoliales; family Magnoliaceae; genus Magnolia; species Magnolia kwangsiensis. The sequence goes on from CM073574.1 coordinate 78,345,998, forward strand.
TCAATGATATCGATAGTGGGCGCGCATATCTTCTAGCAAATATTTCAGGTCACTTTTTATCTTTGATCGAGGGCCACTCGAGGAAATTAATATTCATATGTTGATGATATCGAGGCTGAGTCGATTGCATCGAGACTGGACACCAACTGTCCAGCGAACTTACTAGAAAATTCATGAGATTTATCGATGCATCGACACTACCTCCGATTTCATCGATATGTAAATTCCAATGACATTGGTTGACCCTTGATCATATCCTAAAATCTGAAATATTTCAAGGCTAGTCTCTCTCATTTTTTAAATGTCGATAGATCGATCCAATTATCAATAGAATCGGAGTTCAAAATCTGATGATATCGATACCTAATCGATCCCATCGACCAGCTGGCAAGAGGTTTCAAAAGCATATGGCATGTGAGTTTGTGTCATCGAGTAGACCGTCGATACCATCGAGAGTACACGCTCGATGATATCGACACTGCTCGATGATATCGAACTCTGTCATAAATGTGACCATTTTATATCCGTTAGAACCTTTTGCCTATATAAAGAGAGACTTGTCCATATTACTGGTAGAGAAAGAAGAGAGTGCTTTTGAGTATTTTACCTTTAGATCATATACCCAAAGCCCTTTCTCTCACGGGAGTTCATCCTCCAATCTACCCTCATCATTGACATTTAATAGAGTGAATTGGAGAATGAACTTCCGCACTCAAGGATCCTTCAGCTATCATCTTAATGGCCAATCATTAAGCTGGAATGCCTTGAATGCTTAGATGATTGGAATTGCTCTATCTCCTTTATAGAAAAACATTTAGAGAGTAGGATTCCATCATAACCTTGACCCAACCTGTTGCCTTAAATTGGTACATCATTTGTTACGGATCAAGGGAGCTGAAGACTATTTGTCAACAAGGAGGAGATCTTCACCACTGTGCTGAATGAGACTCATCAACTTATATATAAGTATTTAGAGTCTAGAGGACCCTTTAATCATTCCTTTGTACAATTAGGTGTAAGGAATTTCTCACCCTTTAAAGTCCTCAAGGAGGCCTCCGGTGGGAGTGTACGTGGTGAGTGCGTTGTGTAAACCCTTGCTCTGTGGAGAGCGTAAACATCTAGTTAGAGGTGAACCAGTAAAACCTTCAGTTTGAAGTGAACCGGGTAAAACCTTGGGTTTGAGGTGAACCGAGTGAAACCTCCATAGGGTCTTAGGGAAGTTCTTTAGCCAGTGTGCCTAAATGTGGGTGTGATGTGTTGACCCTTGCTTGTGAGAGCATAAACAGTCAGCCTCAGTGTACGTTGTAAAGGTTGAAGGTGAACTTGATTTAAAACCTTAGGTTAGAGGTGAACCATGTGAAACCTCCTTAGTGAAATCCGGTATACTCAAGGGTTGAGTGCGGTTACCGGGAGTGGAGTAGACAAGTAGTCGAACCACTATAAAAATGACTATGTTTGCGATTGCTATTCATCTATGTGTGTAATTATTTATGACAATGCTTTCATATCTACTTATCTGAGCACACCTCATAAACAAACACATTTATATCCATCATGAACTAAGCTATATATTGTTGTCTCTTGAATAGTTTGTGATTGGATCCTCATCAGGCTCGGAAGCCAGTAGAATTACATTTGAGTAATCCTGATAATTGTCTATCTGTAAGGATTAGTATAATAGGATTTTTAAATACATTGTAAAACTTTAAAAAGTCCTATTCACCCCCCTCTAAGATATATTGGCATATTCCTACTTCAACTCAAGCGGTCTTCACCGCTATTCAGTCCCTAGTAAGGCAGTAAGTAAAACCTCTTTTGAGCTATAAAATGGGAGAAAACAAAGTCTTCGATATCTACACATTTAGGGATGTCCTGCTAAGGCCAAAATTTACAACCCACATGAAAGAAAGCTTGATCCTAGAACCATAAGTTATTTTTTTATTGGATATCCAGAAAGGTTAAAAGGTTTTTAATTCAACTGTCCTTCTCACTCTATCAGGATTGTTAAGACTAAGACTTTCAAATTCATTGAGGACTCTGAAAACAGTGGAAGCACGAACATTAGAAACTTTGTATTTGAGGAAGAAAGGACAGTGACCCCGGTCATAGTCACTCAAGATCATGTGGATATAAATGTTGCAGTTGACCCTACAGTCACTGTAGAACACTACAATGAACCTTAAATATAACCCATTTGTGAGGAAAACAAAAATCACACCCAAGAGGTGAAGCCATTAAGAAGATTTGAAAGAGAGTGAAGACTTGTAAATCGAGACGATTACATCGTATACTTACAGGAGCACGATTTTGACATAAGGGTGGAAAAGGATCCTGAATCCTTTACACAAGTCAAAAAAACTGTTGATCCTTCTCGTTGGTTTGATGCTATGAAAGATGAGTTTAAATCCATGAGGGACAATAAAGTATGGAATCTTGTTGAATTACCCACTGGAATAAGGCCGATTGGTTATAAAAGGATATTTAAAACTAAGTGGGACTACAAAGGCAATGTTGAAATATATAAAGCCAGTGTTGTCAAGAGTTTTAATCAGCATGAGGGCATTGACTTTAAGGAGACCTTCTCACCAATGTCTAAGAAAGACTCATTCCGAATTATAATAGCTCTTGTAGCTCATATGGACTTAGAGTTACATCAGATAGATGTAAAAACTGCATTTCTCAATGAGGATCTAAATGAGAATGTATACATATTACAACTTGAAAGTTTTGTAGCAAATGACTCAGAACATTTAGTTTTCAAACTCAAGAAATTCATTTATGGGTTGAAACAGGCATTGTGACAGTGGTACCTAAAGTTTTATGAAGTAATTACCTCATACGGTTTTTTTAGAAAACACTGCAGATGAATGTATCTACATTAAAATCAATGAGAGTAAGTTCATTGTAATGATTTTATATGTTGATGACATTCTGTTGGCTAGCAGTAATATCAGGATGTTGAGTGACACCATGAAATTCTTATCTCAAATATTTGAAATAAAAGATCTTGGTGACGCCTTTTATGTCATCGGCATTGAGATTCGCCGTGATAGATCACTTAGACTACTCAACCTATCACAAAGGGCATATATTACTAGGGTACTTGAAAGATATGTCACGTAAAATTGTGCTTTCAAACAATTGCACATTGTAAAGGGCGACAAATTTAGCCTATTTTAGTGTCCAAAGAATGATTTGAAAAAGAAGCGAATGAAGGAATTTCCCTACGCATCAGTAGTAGGAAGCATCATGTATGCTTAAGTTTATACGCGACCAGATATTGCCTTTGTCACTGGAATGTTGGGGAGATCCCTATCTAATTTAGGAATACAACATTGGATAGCTGCAAAGTAAGTGTTACAGTATGTATAGAGAACGAAGAACTTCAAACTCACATACAGAAGATCTGATCGATTGGAGTTGATTGGATATTCAGACGTAGATTTTGTAGGCTGCATCCACCTCAGGATACATCTTCATGATGATTGGAAGAGTTGTGTCTTAGAAAAGCATAAAACAGTCTACCATAATCTCGTCCACTATGGAAGATGAATTTATTGCATGTCAGGCATTATGGTTAAAGAGTTTCTTCTCAGGTTTGTAGGTAGTGGAGCATATTCCGAAACCATTGAGAATATTTTGTGATAATTCAGTTGTTATTTCCTTCTCTATTAACAACAAGCATTCATCAAGGTCGAGACATATCGACATCAAATATCTTGTTGTAAAGGAAAAAGTTTAGAATCATCAAGTGTCCATGGAGTTCATCGGTATTAAGCAAATGATTACAGATCTGCTCACTAGAGGGCTCCCTTTTATGCCATTTCAGGAGCATGTGACATCCATGGGAGTCATTAATCCCACGGATGTTTTCAATTAGTGAGAGTTGATCATATTTTGATTTTCACAGACATTTAGAGATCTCATTTTATATAGTTTTGATGATTTTAATATAAAGTTTTATTTCTGCTTCTCATTTAGTATGCGCAATATAATTTGAGTAAATAGAACTTCAATCATGTCTCGTTGAAGACATTTAAAAGCTTTAGAACCTCTTAAGGATAGACACGCATCATCACACTGAGTGTATAATCCTTATACCACACTTCATAATATCAAATCTATGTCATCAAGATTGTTGGTATTTGTGACTGCACTTAACATCACTTCGCCTAGATTAAATGTTGTAATGGCTACCGCAATTCAATGCTGACAGTTTTGATGGACTAGATTGAATAGCATTTACTCGTATTATCCAATGGTTGCATTAGGCAACCATTTGGATGTTTTTTTAAAAATCAAAACTAATTTTTCAAAAGAATTTTTTACAAATAAACCATTGACTTTATTCAATATGACCCAAGTGGGAGAATATAAGAACTCTATAAGGTGGGTCTTATTGATCAACGGTCTAAATTGACCTAACAGTTGGACTATGTTATCAGGTAAACCAGTGGACCCCACTTCAGTGTGATTTACGCGGAGTATCTACGTATAAATGCATAAGGGGTTGGAGTGCTATAGCTTGGTATGTTGAGCTGTTTGTGTTTGACGAGGATAAGACAGTGTGGAGATGTGGGAGAGAATTGTGATGGGTTTCAAACTCTTATCCCCACATAATCTATATAAGATAGCTAGGTCCCCGATCCTACACCATCGTAGAAAGAAAGATCCCATCGATAGTTCTACAAACGGTGTGAAGGAGAGGAAGATCCTAACATTGGTTCTTCTGTAATTCTGCTATGGCGTGTCAGTTAGGTAAGCCATCCAAACCCTACATCTCTATGTCGTATGCAAAGTTAGATCTCTGGGATTTGCGCATTAAGCTAAAACAACACAAAAAAGATACCACGGCATAAAAACCAAATCCCCCCAAGTTCTTAGTATATGGCCATTCCACAATGCCACCCATTATATCAACGGTTTGGATCACTAAATCATTAGCCTACATTAGAATCTGATAAGCCGATTTTACCATGCCAGGGCCCATCATATCAATGGCTTGGATCACTTAATCATCAGCCTACTTTTAGCAACTTATCACCAAGCTTACGGTAGATAATTAAAGTAGGACATCGTATATTACCTCTTTGGTTCTAAGCATCATTTTAAAGCAGCCAGTGGGATGAATAAAAATTCATTTGATAAGAGTATGATTAGTGATTCATAAATGACAGGGCCCACCAAATGGATTGTCCTGATCATCCAATCATGCAACCAAATGGATCCCATCATGGATGAGCCAAGCAATAGATGGGAAAGCATAAGGATTAAACTTCAAGTCAATGTCTTTATCAATCAAAGAATTACATAGATGCAATCTGAAAATTCCTGAGCAAGTGTACTGAACTATTAAGGATTGGGGGATGCTTTACGCAATTGCTCTCGTCCCTTGCGTTGTCTTCAGTCATCATCAACATAGGTCATCTTGCATTGTCTTCAATCTGTAGGAATGATTGTAAAGGCACGCCCTCTTGTTTGAATTATTGCAAGTACCTCTCCCTCTGGTTTGTGAATTGTCCAAAGGTCTATTAACCCATGATCACTAAGAAACTGACCATTTTACCCCTATCTCCTAGGTAACTTCTTGTAGAATCATGGGCTTACCATGGTGCATTTATTTCATAAACCCGTTTAGCATGGTCATTCCTTCATGAAATGAGAAACTCCAAAAGACTGGCTGGTATAGCCATCAAGTAGCCCACCACGTGAATTTGGAAGTTATTGGGTACGTGCGGCCCACCCTATGATTGAATTAGCCTGATTTCTGGGTGTCCAACATTTATTGTGAAGCAACCCTGCTTGACAGATACAATTTAGATGACAGCGACCTGGCATGCTGGCAAACAAAGTTGTACATGAGTCAAACTGAGTCGAGCTTGGCAACCCCAACTTGAACTCGGCTCGGCTCGATCTTCCAGCTTGATTGGCCAACTCGGCTTGCTTCAGTCAATATCTCGGGCCAGTTCGAGTATGTGCAACATATTCTCAAACACAGAGTACACCTTCAATTTCTTATAATATGCAAAACAACAGCAGCAGTTTACAGGTTTTTCATCAAGCACTTGGTAGGCAAAATCAAAACCAAGATACGAGGGTGTAATACCTGTAAACAATTCTTCGTTGAGTCATTTCATCAAACACCTGGTGAGCAACGCCAATATCAAAATAACTAAGTCATCAAATTGATTCGATCCGAGTCGATTCAAGCTCAGACAAGCTCGAACTTGGCTCAAAATTTTTTCAGGTTCCAAAAATCAGCTCGACTCGGCTCAAACTCAGTTTCGAACCGAGTCGAATCTAGTTGAGCGAGTTAACAGAGCTAACTTGGTTCGTGTTCAGCTCTACCGGCAAAGCGAACAACTTAGACGATGGTGTTTTTGTCACTTGGTGTAGAATCATCTTGACATCTCTGGCAGAAGGGGGGTGGTTGCAGTAATAAAAATAGGATGTTAGGTGTTTACAAGTATCATAAACCAGAGGGGAGGCGTTTACAATCACCCCCAACTTTTATTGTAGGCTTGGACTTGTCTAGGCCAGCGCAAAAAGATTGAACAATTTCAGCACCCATGACTCAACAAAATGGCTAAACATCCCAAATTTTTATTGCAGGATTCAACTTTTGCTACGAACCCCCTAGAAGTTTCAACGATCTAACCACCCGTAGCTCAATGGAATGGCCACCCGAAAGAATCTCGAAATGAATGTTGAAAGTAAAGTGTAGGAGTTATACTAATGAGAAAGAGGGTGTAGTAGAAGATAGAAATACAATGGGAAATGTTTGCAGAACACGATAGACCAATAGACCACTGTATCATTTCTCGTATGCGTGTGGCGGGGTGCAAGGATTTATAAAAAGGAGAGAAGCTGCAGTGTTCCCAGTTGCAGTTTCAAATAGAGAGATTCTCATACATTTGTTTTTATTGATTTTGAAGATTCGTGGAGGTTGGTCGCCCTCTTCATCTCATTCCTGAATTTTCTTCTTTCTTTTCCTATTCTGGGATTATTATTTTTTTAAATGTTCTCAAGTTATGAATGCTAGTGCTTGGTACTCAGTAGGACATGAATGTGAAAATTATATGCATCCGTACATGTGTGCTAGATGTATGGTTGGGCGGTCCCTGTCAGCTTAGCTTACGAATAAGAATTTCAGCCCATAATTAATTTATTTTTATTTTTTATTTTTTTTAAAAAAAGCCTAAAATACCCTTAGTCAAATCAGATAATAGGACCTGAATGGAAACCTAAATGATATTCACTGCTTTTCCAAACAAAAATAAAATGAAATAAAATTTCCACAAAATGGTTGCAAAAAAATTTGAAATTCCGACATTGCTAAGACAGTGATCATCACCATCATCATTCATCATACAAAATTTGCCCGGGAAGACGGACGGCCTGGATATGCCCCCAATCCACTGCAATCGTGAAACCTCACACACCGATCCTCTCTAGATTTTCCGATACGGTCTTCATCCTCGGCCGCAACTCCGGATCCGTCTCGGTGCATGCAAGTGCAACATGGAATACCGCAAGCACCTCTTTCTTGGCATGGACCTCTTGAAGCAGCATTGGGTCCACCATATCCGATAGTGGATTCTCCTCCTCGAAACCTTTCCTGACCCACCTTACCAGCTCCGAAACATCCGACAATGAGGTCGATGACGACGTCATTGTCGGAGACGAGATCTCTGGAGATTTCCCAGTCAATAGTTCAAACACAACCACCCCGAAGGAGTATACGTCCCACTTCTGAGTGGGCCGGTTGCCTGGTAAGCGGGCCTCAGGGGCCCGGTAATTGTGAGTCCGCTCGGTTAGCGTGGGCTTAGTGTAGGGAAGGGCGGAGCCGATGAAACCACCGGACGAGCTAGTGTCATTGCCGGCAATGCTGATAAGGGTGTTGAGACCAAAGTCAGAGATGTAAGGATTGAAGTCGGTATCGAGGAGGATGTTTGATGGCTTGATGTCACCATGGACGAATTTTCGTGGGCTGCAATCGTGGAGGTAAGCAAGCCCATGGGCTGTTCCCTTAGCGATTCTGAGCCGAGTAGACCAGGTGAGACTCGGCGACGGTTGACCAGATCGCCCTGCAGGAGATTACAGACAGAGATTTTACATATCAATCAAATGCATAAAAAGATCAGACCACTGGTCCTCATAGAACCTCCCCATCATACATGTCATTGAACATTTAAAATCAACCTCAAAGGCAGCAAACGCTTCTCATTGAACAGTTAAAATATTTTGCACTGTGGTACTCACAAGATGAGTGGTTCTGATGACGAATGGTGGGCCCCATATATTCGTGTCGTGGCCCACATTCAGATCAAACAGTCGTAATAAATTGTATTTATTTTTTAGAAATTAGATTTGTTAAATTACTGAAACACGCACGCATATCCTTGTGGGGGCTCATAAAATTAAGGGTAACAATGGGTTGAATTCCGGTCAAGTCAGCCCATCTAATAAATGGGCTAAGAATTCTAGCACAACCCAACCTGACCCTAGCTAGTTAATTGTAGTTGCGCCTAAACAGAACAACCGGGGCATGATCAAACTCAGGTTTAAGAATGGAATATGGGGCTAAAGGTATGGCTAGGGGTGCCCAGCTAGGGGTACATGCAAACATACATACGTCAGATGGATGCATAGGGGTACAGCTTGGCTGGTTTGGGGGCGGGTTGAGATTCAATCCAAGCCCAACTCGGCCTCAACAGATCCCAAACCTTCAACGCCACCCAACTCAATTTCCAACATGAGGTGCCTAATCCTAATTCTTCTATACTCACCCAACCCAACCCAACCCAACCCAACCCAAATACATGCAATTATTCCCAACCCAACCTAAATTCAATCAAGTTGGTGTTTTTCAACACTAACAAACCCAACCCAACCTGAACCCAAGTTGCAGCCTTATGTATGCATTCAAACTTATGGTCTATTAATTCATTTCAGATTTTGGGCCAGGTCGAGTCAGTTTAACTGCTACAGCTTATTGATAAGCTCCACGGGTAATCAGGGTTGCGACTTAAATGGCCATTTTTGCTTACCTAAGTCCAACCTACTACCAATTTAGCCTGGCCCAAACCTCACCTCAGAAGCAGGCCAGGCCACTTGGCCCACGGGCTGACCAAACCCATGGCTACTCCATAAAACTAACCACAGGCAGGTTGGGTCGGGCTGAGGGTGAACCCGAGCCCAACCAGACCTCAAGAGGACCCGTCCCAACCTAAATACATGTGATTATTCCCTACCCTACCTATACAAAAGAAAGAGGTTGGCTTTTGTCAACCCAAACCCAAGTACATCGACAACCCGACTAAAACTTGAATTGGGTCAGTCAGGTTCGGGTTCGAACCCAAGTCGAAACCCTGGAAAGAAATAGAGCCACGCAGCAAAAAATGCCGAATGAGTGCAGTCAGTCAGCGAAGGGTATCATGGTCCTTTCGAGATGTCATAAATGCATACTGTTGTTTCGGGAAAACATCCAAACGAATATTCTCCCACCACAACTAAATAGCCAAAACACCAACGTTGCATACATCCTGTCACTTGCGGCAGGGGAACAATGGTGGAACCCCCAATCGGCACTTTCCTACTGTGCCTGCATCGTTCATCTGCAGCCGTCCGTGATGAATGTATTATATCCACACTGTCCATCGGTTTTGTCAGCTCATGTAGGGCATGAGCTCAAAAATGAGGCAGATCCAAAGCTTAAAGTGGACCACATCACAGAGAATAGAGGGGATTGAATGCTCACCATTAGAAACTTCTTGTGACTACGGAAGGTTTGGATCAAGCTTATAATGGGTTTTCCGAATCATGCAGGGCCGAGTGACCTTGTCAACAAGTTGGATCGCAAATAAACACCTGGGGATTCCTGTGATGTGATCCCCTTGAGCATTGGATCGACCTGCTATTTGGTTTCATGTCGTAAACTGAGCTGTCAAAACTGATGGGCGGCATGGATGTAACACATACACCACAGTGGGCCCCACAGAACTCAGTGATGCAGGCAATCCGCATTCATTACGAAGTCCCATGTAGTGGTGGCTCGGAAACGGATTGGCTAGTGACCCTGCCACTAGCCAATGGCTAGTGGTCGGTGATATGTGGGACCCACCATGATGTATTTGTTTCATCCACGTCATCTGTCCATTTTTTTCAGATCCTTTTATGGTACTAACTTAAAAATGAGGTAGATCCAAATCTCAACTGGACCACACAGTGTTGATTGAACACCCACCATTAAAAACTTCTCGCAGGCCACAAAAGTTTTGGATCAATATATGATGTTTCTTTTTTCCCTTCATCGACCTAATCAACAGCTTGGATGTAAAATAAACATTACAGTGGGCCTTAGGAGGTTTTTAACGGTGGACATTCACTCACTACTGTTTTCCCGTGCTGTGGTCCACCTGAGTTATATATATATATATATATATATATATATATATATATATATATATATATATATAACTCAGGTGGACCACAGCACGGGAAAACAGTAGTGATATCATTTTTGGGATCAAGCCCTAAGTGATATGTAAAAATGAATGGACGGCATGGATAAAACACATACATCAGAGCACCGACAGCATCACCAGCCAAACCGCGTCCTGGTGGCTCGCAGGTCGCAGCACAGCGACTGGTGGTTGGGCCCATTGATTTGGAAAGTCCATTCAGGTTTCCCCGAGAAAAACTGAGTTTCTGCTTGTTGAGTAAAAGGCAGGATTGCTCAGCAACCGGTCTGATTGCCCGAATTTCTGGGCCATAGGCCATCCACATGATGACCCACAGCTAATCAACGTTCCTGAACAAATGCCACGTGTAGTAGGGAAGGGTGCTCTGGAATGCACCTGGATCCCTCACTCCTAGAAATGAAACTTTTTTTCTGAAAAGATGTCTTTGTGAGTTCATCAATGAAAGTGAAAGCGGTACGTAAAAGTTTCACAAAGCCACTTTATTTTTCCTTTCAAAAATCAAAATTGAAATTTGTTTGCTTTTGAGTAGAGCTATCCAGGCCATCCAAATTATAGGATCGTAATGGATTGGACCATATATCTCTAAAATAATACTAAACAAGCAATCCTGACCGTTCAATCGATGTCAATCAAATGCATGGTTACTAATAAAAAATGACTGGCCTGAATTCGAATGGAAATATGAGACGATTAGTTTTTGGGTGGTGCTACATCTGCAGTTGGGTCAGCGACTTGGATGGTTAGGATCCTTTTACAACCATGTCATGTATACGGAGGGAGAGTAACAAACAAAGGAATCCCACCCATTCTTGTTTAAAAATGAGAATGGGTATAGCCAAGAAACTACACCCGTCTGATGAATCACTCTAGTTATCCTAAGTGTCCAAAACACTTACAATGAGGACCAAAACAAATCCCATTGATCTCAACCACTCATGGAATGGTTAAGATCATGGATCAGGTCCATATTTTTGTGTACTAGGCCCATCCAAGCAGTAGGGATGCACCAAATTGACAACAGAAATGGTATATACACCGAGTTTCAGTGTAAAGCCACAAGCCTGATCATGCCTCCTAAACATTCATCATTATAGATAAGCACGATCCATCATTCAGCCCGGCCATGTCTAATCGCGAGAGTCGGATCATGCTTCTCCTGAGGTGGCACAACATTGCATGTTGCATGCTGGAGGTAAAAAGAAAAAAAGAAAAAGGGCCCGTCCAAATCCTTAAGTGGGTCCTACTGTGACGTCTGTGTTGTATCCACTTGTCCATCTGTCATGTTGGGAGGTGAGACGAAAACATTCAAGTGGGCCACCAGAAGAAACATTAGGGTTTTAACGCCCACCATTGAAACCTTCTGGAACCATGGAAGTTCTTTATCAGGCTGATATCTTTGGCCTTTCTACGTAATCACTTCATGAATGGGGCCGTATAACGTTTCAATCGCCAGTGTTTACATCCTTAATGTTTCCTGTGCGGTCGCATACTTGAATTTTCGATTTGCCTCATTTTTGGACTTTTTTGGTCCAAACACATGCTGATGAAATTGATGGACGGAGTGGATGTCGCTTGGACACGGTAGTAGACCCCACCCCACAGTTTTTGCCAAAGGCTCTTGTAACCAAGTTAATTCTCTTCCTATTTTATCCATGCGAGTGTGGCCCACCTGATGAACGGACCAGCCTCATGGTGGGCTCCGTAAGGCAAACAGCCCGGAACCCATGCAGATAGGACAGCATATCCACGTCGATGGATATGAGATCGTCCATATCAATGGGAATTCACACCAATCGGACGGTTCCGATTAGACCGTCCACTGAATTTCAGTGTAGAGCCATCATCTTCAGCATCTAACCTCAGAGAGAGAGAGAGAGAGAGAGAGACATAAACTCACCTTTCAGAGCATTGCCCAAATTCCCATTGGAAATGAAATCGCAGATCAGCAGCTTCTCATCTGGGGCCCAGTAGTAAGCTCTCAACCGTACAATGTTCGGATGCTTGACCCGCCCGATCGCCTGAATCTCCGCCGCGAATTCCTTATACCTCTGCCCTCCGCCTTCCCCCAATCTCCTCACCGCCACCGGAATGCCATTCCCCAACACAACCTTGTAGACGATCCCCAACCCGCTCTTCCCGAGCACATACGCCGATGCCCGCAGTAATTCATCTAATTCGAACGTGAATCCCTTGTCGATCGCCACCAAATCCCCTTCCCCGCCGCCTTCACCACCCTTCTCTGATTCTTCCAATTCCGACGAATTCCCCGATAATCGTCTCCAGCAATAACAGAGCCGATCACTGCCCCCCAATTTCCCTTTCCCGGTGCAGCTACAGTTATCCGAATCTTTCCGCTTCCAGTACAGATAGACTACAATCATCCCGATCAGCGCCACTCCAGCAGCATCAGCTGCTGAAATCAGGACAATCAAGCCCGGTTTTAGACCCCTTTTGGCCCGTGTGTCAGATCCCGTCGACGGAAGCTGACTCTTCGGCGCGCTTTCTGGTAAATTCTTGCAGGCCTTCTGGAGGGGGAATCCGCAGAGCCCCGGGTTGTCAACGAATGCAGTGGGCCCCTGATTCGCGAACGAGCCGGTCTGTGGGATCTCACCGCTGAGATTGTTGCCGCGGAGATCGAAGCTGACAGTCACTGGCAACTTCCCTAGCGACATCGGTATCTCACCGGAGAACCGGTTGTAGGACAGATTGAGTGTCCCAGATAACGATTTCAGCTCTCCAAGGTCAGACGGGATTCCTCCATTGAAACCGTTCGATGAAATGTCGAGCTGGACTAGATTCTCCATATTGGGCCAGATTCCGGTAGGGATCTCGCCAGTGAGCCGATTCCTCGCGAGTGAGAGCCGTTGAAGCTGGCGGCAGTTTCGGAGGATATCCGGGAGCGGGCCAGAGAGTGAATTCTGGGATAAATCAAGATTCTGGAGGCGAGGGAGGTTGCAGATGGAGGACGGGAGAGAGCCGGAGAGGTTGTTGCTGTAGAGAAACATGCTGTGGAGGGAGGTGGCGTTGAAGAGTTGGGCGGGGATGGTCCCACGGAAGAGATTGCCGTGGAGATTGATGCGGCGAAGGAAAACGAGGGAGCCGAGTTCGGAGGGGATGTAGCCGGAGACGTTCTGGCTGGGAATGCTGATGGCGACGACGCGGGGAGATGATGAGATGTTCATGCAGGAGATGCCAGACCAGCGGCACGGCGTGGTGTCGTTCTCGTTCCAGTCAGAGAATGGGGGTGACTGTGGGCCTGATGATGAGGTGGAATCAACGGCGGATTTGAGGGCGAGGAGAGAGAGGCCATCTGAGGTAAGAGAGAAGGTGGGGTTTGGGAGTGTTATGATGAAGAGAATAAGGAGAAGGTGGCTGTTTTTCATTTTTATTTTTTTCGAAGGATTGGATTTTGGTGGAGTTTGGAGGAAGGGAAGATGTGGTTGGATGGTATTTATTGGAAGTAGGAGGTGGGGAGAGTGGGAGGGAGTGAGATTTGATTGTGGGTGGGGCCCATCATCTCGTCCCGCCAAAAAGACTTCGATGGGAAGGGAGTAGAAGGAAAGCAAAGATGTTCGCTGGACATGATGGGCGACGGTGGTCACTGGTAAGATAGATGTTAGGAAGCTGAAAGTTTTCTTGAGGGATTCGTTGTTTCTTCAAGCGCCTAAAGACTCGAGTTTCCTACGTGATGTTTCTGTTAAATCCACTCCATCCATCAGTTTCTCCAGACCATGTTAGCTCAAGATCCGAAAATTGAGGCAGATCCAATAGTCAAATGAGCCACAAGAAACAGAGGGAATTGAACGCCCACCATTGAAACATTCTTGGGATGGGCAGAAATTTTGGATCATGTTGCTATTTGTGTTTTACCTTTGTTCCTCGCTGGAATAAGTTTATGAACGTATTGGATGGCATATAAACATCATTGGTAAAGTTTTAACGGTGGTCGCTTTCATTCTCACTGTTTCCTGTGGTGGAGCTCACTTGTCTTGAATCTGCTTCATTTTTAGCCTTTAATCCTAAAATGAGCTAGCGAAACTCATAGTCGGATTGGATTTCACATAGAGATCGCGATGGGCCACAAAGCTTTCGGTTACAGGAAACTCGCGTCCTGGCATAAACGCGTTACCCGTGCCAGCATGATACGCGCGTGCGTGCCAGCAAGGACGTTCATCACATGCAAGGGAACATGGAAGACTCTTGCTAGTCATTGTTTTCGAACCATATATTTCTTGCACGTGTGTTTCACCTGATAGTCCCGAATTCATTACACATGAGTAGGTCTGAGGGGAGTTCTGTGCGGCAATTTCTACTCTCTGATTAAAAGGTTATCTATTCGTTAATTTTATTTAGTTTCTGCCAATAATAAGAAGGTTAAAAACATCCATCCTTTTGTGAAAATGGTCCCCAAGGTTTAGACGGTTTGGATTGGTGATAAATGCGTGCCAGATAGTATATTCGAAGGCAGGATGTCTACGAGTCATTATACTCTCAAGATGCACCAAAATAATTCTTTGGTTATTCGAAAACTGAAAGAAGATGGAAATTAGAAAAAAAAGTGGCCTTTGGCTTTATCGCTGGACATATCCTGATTTTTAGTCGTTTGGCTGTCCAGATAGCGACTGATAGCTGATGCCCGCTGCAGTTTCTGCCTTGAGGAGTTATAAGATACTCAGGCTGCGTATGGACGCAGGCACGCAGTGATTGTGTACGTAGCATATATCGAATTAAACAAAACCGACTAGACGGCGCAGCACACTGTTGCTAAGTCACACAATCCATGATCGGATTGGTTGAATAATCCTTGTTGATTCGGAAATGTGGTTAACCCCTGTACATTCGAGTACCTAAACACAGATAAGACAAAGGAGATCCCATCCGATGCTAAAGTTAGACTGGTAAACTGGGTACAGCAGCACGTAGAGTTTTTTAGTGTAATTTATGCATTAGGTTATTTGTACCTTTTATCATTGAAGAGGCTCATATTTATAGTTGACGGGTGTCTTTCTATTTAGTAAGTGTATCATGAGCATGTCATAATTATCTTTCGAGATCTTTGACTGAGATCTCGGATAGATCCGTGCCGCAGTTATCTTCTGAGTGTGTCACAGTTACTTTATGAGATCTTCGGCTAAAATCTTGAATAGATCTCTTCAATAAGATCTGAGTAGTTAGAGTCAAAGAAAACATATAATAGGAGACCGAGGTCAAGCATTTGAGGTGGCCTACATAGCCATTCTGAGGAATAGTTTACTGACCTAAATTCTCCGATGAGCTATGGTCGAGTTTTCCTTTAACATTGAGTGAATCATCGACCTTCCGACCTTCCCTTGGACTTTGTATCTGAGCACTGAGACCGATCTCATGTGCTTAGTAAAACATAGACAAAATCGAGGATGACCATCCTCTTATTCTTATTGTACGGTGTAGGGCGTCTCAGAGCATAGCAACCCAGAGTTTACCTCGGGCGAGGTCATACCTCAGGAACCCTTACCAAGAGATGATTCGAGCAACAACTCAAAAATGGATGGGACCATAGAAGGGCTCGACATCTGATGAAAGTGGAGATACTTCATCTTCTGACCATTGAGGAGATTGGGGAATAGGTAGTTTCCCCAATAGTAGGTCACTACTTTCTGGTCGTTGAGGAGCTGCTTAGTCATGATTGGCGCTGGCTGTGAAAGTGTCTTTGTTTGTCCATATACGTGAGTGTTGAGTCAGCCTACTAAGTGAGCCCCAAATTAAAGATTATAAGACCAAAGACTCAGCTAATCTGAAAAAAGTTCAAAAGTTCACACAAGCAAATAAAGCTCACTTCCCTAACCAAACCCCTAAGGTGTATAACCCTTTTTATAAGTGTTAAGATGTGGAGCCATATCCGGACAGCCGCTCAACCAGTCGAGTGCCCTGCTCGACCGATCGAGTGGCCCACTCAACCAGTCGTGGACTGGCTCGACTCAAAGTCAAGCGAGCATTGGTTTTGTGGTTCTGCGGTACCTAACCGGTCGAGGCCCATACTCGACCAGTCGAGGGTCCGCTCGACCAGTCGAGCACCCTACTGATCAGTTGAGGTTACACAGATTCATTTTCAGATTTGATGCGGACAGCAGATTTTTAAGTCGATTTTCGCAGAGGTGCGAAAGGGGAGTTGCCTAAACTATAAATAGGAGTCCCTAAGGCTTTTATAGGTAGTATGAGAGTTATTCCAATGTGCGGGGAAAGAGTTTTCTCTATACTTCTAAGGGAAGAGGTTAGTATATTGTCTTGTAATCTTCATTTTCTTTCATGATGGAAGTTTGCATCCATGGTTTTTTACCCTTGTTGGGATTTTTCTATGTATATCTTGTCTTGTGGTTTATTTAGAATGCTTTGATTCTTCTTGTAGTCTATATTTCTTCTTATTTATGGTTTGTCGGTGAGACTGGAGATTGGATCTCGGTTCATTGCGTTATTGGCGTGCTGCGTAACAATTAATATCAGAGCTATTGGTTTAGTTCTATTGGGAGTGATGACGGAAGAAGGAAAGACTATAATTGAGAAGTTTGATGGTTCAAACTTTACCTTCTGGTAGATGCAGATGGAAGATTATCTGTATCAGAAGGAACTCTATATTCCTCTAGGAGAAAAAAGAAGAAACCAAAAAAGATGACAGATGAATAGTTTTTATTGGATCGGAAGACTTTAGGAACGATCCAAGTCTCTTTGTCTAAGAGCGTCGCCTTTAATATATCCAAGGTAAAAACTATAAAAGAATTAATAGAAGCCCTAGTTATAATGTATGAAAAACCCTCAGCGTCTAAAAAGGTTCATCTTATGAAACAACTATTTAATATGAAGATATCAGATAGTGGGAGCATGACTAAACATCTAAATGAGTTCATTACAGTCACGAGCCAGTTGGAATCCGTTGGCATTATTTTTTAGGATGAGGTCAGGGCGTTATTGATCTTGTCCAGTTTGCTAGAAAGTTGGGATAGTTTAGTAATTGTTATGAGCAATTCTTCAAGGTCAACAAAGCTGAAATTTGATAATGTGGTTAGTCTAATTCTCAGCAAAAAATCTCACAAAAAGGCATCATGAGTTTCATGGGATTCAAGGAATGCTCTAAATGTTGAAGGAAAAGGAAGATCGCTGAACAAAAGAAGCAATAAACACGGACGTTCTAAGTCAAGGAAGAAGTTTAAGGGACCGAAAGATAAAGACGGGAGTTAGCATTACAGCAAAAATGGGCACATGAAACGTAATTGCAAAAATAAGAAGAAAGCTCTCAAAGTGGGAAGGATTCAGTAAATCTATCTGAGGAGAGTGACATAAAGGCGTTGATCTTGTCTCTTAATGTGATGAATGAGTCTTGGGTTATAGACTCGAGTGTTTCGTTTTATGCACTTCATGTAACGAAATTTTGCGTAATTATGTATCAGGTGACTTCGGGAGAGTTTACCTGGGTGATGATGAGTCATGCAGTATTGTTAGAAAGGGAGACGTTCATGTAAATCAGAAAGACAGGACGAATTTGAAATTGAAGGATGTCAGACATGTACCGAGTTTGAGACGGAACTTGATCTTAGTGGGGCAGTTGGCCGATACCGGTTATGTGATGACATTCACTAGTGATTCCTGGAATATCACAAAAAGTGTCTCGGTGATATCTCGAGGTAAGATGGAAGATACTTTGTACGTAACTTTAAGATCGTATAGTTCACTCGCAATCACATCAACTGGAGTAAATGAGCAGTTATGACATCAAAATTTGGGACATATAAGTGAGAAGGAGATGAAAGTGTTATTGTCAAAAGGAAAACTACTAGGGCTAAAGTCTATTGACTTGGAATTCTGTGAGGACTGCGTGTATGACAACCAGAAGAGGGTAAGTTTCAAGAAGATAGGACGCGCTCCAAAGACGCATCTGTTGGATCTTGTACACACTGATGTGTGGGGACCGGCACAGGTATCATCATCTGGTGGCTCATGTTATTTTGTTTCTTTTATTGATATTGCTAGTAGAAAACTGTGGATTTATTTCTTAAAGCACAAATCCGATGTATTTGATGTATTTAAGAAGTGAAAAGTAATGGTAGGAAATTAAATGAAAAAAATAATAAAGTGTCTCAGATCTGATAATGGGGGAGAATACTGTGATAAGAGGTTTTAGGAGTATTGTACGGTAAATGGAATCAAACATCAGAAAATGATTCTAGAGACACCACAACAGAATGGCGTGGCTGAACGCATTAACAAGACCATCCTTGAGTGCTCTAAGAGCATGAGGTTACATGCAGGGTTGCATAAGACATTTTGGGCAGATGATGTGAATACTCCCACATATCTCATCAATAAAAGTCCCTCAACACCATTGGATGGTGGGCTACAAGAAGAAACGTAGACTGAAAAAGAAGTGAACTTTGAATATCTCAGAGTGTTTGGTTGCACTTCATATGTTCACATTGATGCAGAGCACAGAAACAAGCTGGATGCGAAGTTCAGGAGGTGCACGTTTATAGGTTATGGGCAGTATGATTTTGGCTACAGGTTTTGGGATACAAAAAATATAAAAATCATCAGAAGCAAAGATATAGTCTTCAATGAAAAAGTTATGCATAAAGACAGTGGGCAGGAAAATAAGGCTGAGGAAAAAGAATTCGTAGAGTTGGAAGAGTTACCGGACACGGGTGTTACAGTGCCATAGGATGACCATGCATAGGAGCATTATGAGGCAAAGCCACAGACACCGGTTGTGAAGAGGTCTACTCGGGAGAGGAGACCCATGGTTTGATACTCACCCTCCTTATATTATCTATTGCTGGCAGATAATGGTGAATCAGAGTGTTTTAAAGAGACAGTATAGTCAGATACACGAGTTAAGTGGGAGCAGGTCATGAATGATGAGATGGACTCTCTTGAGTCTAATTATACATAAGAGATAGTCACTCTACCTAAGGGTAAAAAGCTCTTCATAACAAGTGGGTTTACAGACTGAAGGAGCACGATGGTTCGAAACAGTACAAGGTCAATTGGTTGTGAAAGGATTTCAATAAAAGGCAGATATCAATTTCACTGAAATATTTTCACCTGTAGTGAAAATGTCTATGATTCGTATGGTCTTAAGTACAGTGGCTACAGAGGACTTACATTTAGAGCAGTTAGATGTTAAGACAACCTTTCTTCATGGGGACCTTGAAGAAGAAATATATATGCATCGGCCAACTAAATACGTAACACCAGGAAAGGAGAACAAGGTATACAGATTGAAGAAGAGTTTATATGGCCTGAAGCAGGCTCTGAGGCAGTGGTAGAAGAAGTTCGACAGTTTCATGTCAGAAAACGGTTTTAGGAGATGTTATGTAAACCACTTTTGTTATTTGAATAAGTTCGATACGTCGTATATCATCTTTCTTCTGTCCGTTGATGATATGCTAGTGGTCGGTTCAAGCATGAATGACATCTCATATTTCAAAAGACAACTGTCTAGAGAATTACCATGAAGGATTTAGAAGCTGCAAAATAAATCCTATGCATGAGGATAAAGCGTGACAGGGAAAATAAGAAACTGGTTTTGTCACATGCAGAGTACATAGCCAAGGTACTTGATCGATTCAATATGGGAGGTGTTAAGCCAGTTAACATTTCATTAGCCAACTACTTCAAATATCTAAGGAGCAAGGTGCAAAGACGCAAGAGGAACGAGACTACATGGCTAAAGTCTCATACACGTCAGCTATTGGGAGTCTCATGTATGTTATGGTGATCACAAGGTCAGACATTGCTCAAGTAATAGGAGTTGTTAGCAGGTTCATGAACAACCCCGGGAAGGAACATTATGAAGCTGTGAAGTGGATCATCAGATACCTGGTAAGTACTGTGGATTTAGGGTTGTGCTATGGAGGATCAAAAATCAAGCTACAAGGCTACGTGGATTCAGATTTGGCAGGAGATATCGACAACAGAAGAAACACTACAGGATATGTCTTTACTCTAGGTAGTGCTACAGTCAGTTGGATCTCTCAATTACAGAAGATAGTATCTATCAGTACGACGGAAGCAGAATATGTTGCGGCTACAGAAGTGTGCAAAGAGATGGTGTGGATGTAAGGTTTCATGGAAGAGTTGGGTAAAAAGTAAGTAGATTACAAGCTGTATAGTGACAGTCAGAGTGCAATACACTTGGTTAAGAATTCAGCCTTTTATTCAAGGACTAAGCCTATTGCCATCAGATATCACTTCATACGTTCGCTACTGAAAGATGGATCAATTGTTCTAGAGAAGATTCATACAAGTGAGAATCCTACAGATATGTTGACCAAGGCGGTCACACGGGAGAAGCTGAAGCTCTATTTAGCTTTGATTGGTCTTCAGGCTTGAAGACGAGGAGGTGTTGTACTCCAGATGAAGAAGACAAAGGTTTATAGCGATGTGTCTCCAAGTGAGAGATTTTTGAGCTGTGGAGCCACATTTGGACCGCCGCTCGACCGGTCGAGTGGCCCACTCAACCAGTCGTGGACTGTCTCGACTCAAAGTCTAGCAAGCATCGGTTTTGTGGTTCCACTGTACTCGACCAGTCTAGGCCCATGCTTGACCAGTTGAGGTTACGCAGATTCATTTTCGAATTTGATGCAGATTGTGAATTTTTGAGTCAGTTTTCGTAGAGGTGCGAAAGAGAAGTTGCCTAAACTATAAATAGGGGTTCACAGGGCTTTTCTAGGTAGTATGAGATTTTTTTCAAGGTGTGGGTAAAGGGTTTTCTCTGTACTTCCAAGGGGAGAGGTTAGTATATTGCTTTGTAATCTTCATTTTCTTTCATAGTGGAAGTTTGCATCCGTAGTTTTTTACCTTTGTTGGGGTTTTTTCATGTATATTTTATCTTGTGGTTTGTTTAGAATGCTTTGATTTTTCTTCTAGTCTATATTTCTTCTTGTTTATCGTTTGTGGGTGAGATCGGAGATTGGATCTCGGTTCACTACGTTGTTGGCGTGCTGCGCAACAATAAGAACCTAATCTTACCTAAAAATGTATTTACAAAATCCCTGATAAGCTTAGTTTAGATTATTTCTAAAGTTGGTGAAAAATTGAATTAAATGGGTAAATTTCATGCCATGTCGATTGCATCGAAGTGCAATTGAGGATGATTTTGATGGCATCAAACTCTATTTGATAGCATCGATATTCTAGCCTAACAGTCCAACAACAAACTGAACATATGCTAGGTATTGTCAATTGCATCGAAGGAAGTTGATGGCATCGAAACTTATGTTTCGATGACATCGAACCTACTTCGATTGCATCGACCTTGGACTACTTCCCTCCACCATTCTTAAATTCTTCGATGTGATAGAACCTATTTCGATGACATCAAAAGTACGTTATCGATGGCATTGAAAATCGTTCGATTACATCGATATATGGATCAATTTGTATAGAAAGCTTTCTAGGAAAGTCTTATATCTTGATTGCATCGAAACCACTATCGATGACATCGAAATAATGATCGATGGCATCGAAACTTGGCTCATTTAGTCTAGCAACCAAGTGATATTTTCAAAGAAAAATCACGATGGCATTGAGCCATCTCTTGATGACATCGAAGGGCCCTTTGATGACATCAGACAAAATGTCTTTCACTTATTTGAAAATCATAGTGCAAAAAGTCAATGCAATCAAAGAAGGTTTGATGACATCAAATGAAACTTCAATGGCATCGACAATGACAGATTTCTTTTTTCTTTTTTTTTTTTTCTTTTTTTTTACCATTGGGATTTGACTCTATATAAACACTTGGGTTGCTACTTGGATAAATGAGTAAGTATTGAAAAGAGCCTTAAGAGAGTTATTACATGAGTTATTACCCTTCATCTCAGCCCCTCTTTCTAATAAGAGTTCATCATTCAATTTATTACTCAAGCATTTATTAGTATATTCAATATCTTGGATTGAAGAATGAACTCCGGCCTTTATTGATCATCCAACATCACCTCTTAAATGCAAATCATTGTGTTAGGATCTTTAAAGGCTTTGTCCATAGGAATCTTTCCTAGATCATTAATGCATATCATTAACTAGAGTAGATCAATCAAACCCTAAACCTAATAACCTCGGTACCTCGATTGGAGCATCTATAAGCGGTTGCAGTTCAAGGGAGCTGAAGACTCTTCATCATTAGGAAGATCTTCAACAACATATGCTGAAACGAGGCTCACTTACTTATTTATAAGTATATATAGTCCATTAAGTCTGAAGCCTTTTCATTGTGTAGGATTGGGATTTAGTGTTTGAGTTGACAAAATAACTAAGACCTTTCGTAGGCCTCTGATGAGAGAATACGTGTTTTTGTCCTTGTGTAGGACTTAAATGTTAGGTTCTCGTGTAGTACCTTAGCCTATGTAGTCTAAATTGTTTTGTCCTGATATAGGACATAACTTGTAGGTTCTTGTATAGGACCTTGGCCCGTGTGGCCTAAATTGTTGGGTTCTTGTGTAGAACCTTTTCTCTTGTGTAGGGCATAAAATATTGAGTTCTTGTGTAGGACCCTTGCTCTTTCATAGGACATAAACTTTAGAGTCCTTATGTAGGACCTTTTGCCTTGTGTAGGCACCTAATGTTTCCTTATGCAGGTTCCTTAGTTTAACCTTGTGTAGGTTGTAAAGGTTTATGGTTAACCTAATTTAAAACCATTGGATTGTGAAATCCGATACACTCATGGGTTAAGTGCATCCGCAGGGAGTGGAGTAAGCACATAACCAAACCACTATATATCGTTGTGTTTAAGATTGTCGTTGTACATCAGTTTAATTATACTTATATGATTTAAATGCTTATTTATATGCATGATTGAATGAATGCTTAAAATTGATAGTTATCACATCTCTCACACTCATATACACTAGCTCTCTAAGCTAACTGCTTAACTTGCAAATCATAAGTAGCCTATGTGATTAGACTCTCTATTGGCTTGGAAGCCTTAGAGTTGCTTTGCCTTAATTTAATTGCTAAATTAATTTAAGTTAGGCATTGTTTGACTTTTGTAGTTAAATAATTTTGAAAAGTCATATTCACTCCCCTCAGGATAGTTGGACATAATTGCATACTTCAATTAGCAGTTTACCTCCCAATTTCAGGCTGATCATATGATGAGCACAGATGTCCAAGCCCACTTTTTCTCCTTAGCCAGTCTATTTTTACCCTTAACAATCCTGACCTCTAATTTTTGGACACTTGTTCGTGAAAGTAGGACCGTTGGATATTTTTCATTTTTGACCGCCCAATAAATATCCATCAAATCTAAGTAAGCTTATTTTTAGGTTCATGATAAATCTGCAATGGGTAACATAATTTGGACTGTTTAATTTGACTAATTGTATGCCATGTATGAAGGTTCTAACTTCTAAGTAATAACTAAGTTCCCACCTGCGTATCATCTACCTCATTCTGCCAGAGTAATAAAGTTTCATCTTCTACATTCCATGCCTATCTAAATGCTGAGTGGCCTCACCTAGTGTTACTCCCACTCCATAGAAATAAAAACAATAGTATTTACCTGTTTCCAAAAATCGTGGTGACTGAGACGAAGTGCTCACGTGGCATGCATCTACCACAACTTGGACTGTTCAAAATCACGTCCGTGTTGTTGACGTTGCATAGCTGAAAATTCACATTGGTGGGACGATCTTAACCATTTGATTACATCCCAGGAGCATGGATTATTGTGGATTTTCTTATAGCCGTTCATTTTATGGGTGTCAATTGGATGGTTGTGGTCATTCCATCAATCCAATTTTCGGCCATGTTCTCTGTTGATGCAGTTTTCTAGTGGACCCTCCTTGGTTAACCCTTTAGGACCTGCACAGATGAAAGCAATAGACAAAGGAGACCCTAGCTTGTACAAGGGACCCTTCGATGCCTTAGTTAGGCTCTTGGGTCTTTTGTAGGTTAGGATCTTAAAGAAAAGAGTCACCAGTCGAGTATTAGGGTATGTATGCGTACCTTACATTGGTTGAGGGTACCTCTATTTATAGTAGAAGGAAGATCATGCCGTAAGGAGTTTTTCCTGATATGCCAGAGATCATTCTGCACAAGTATTCGGATTCATCCAGGATTCTCTCGAGATTATCGTCATCCGAGGTTCTCAGGATCTGATTTGATCCCTTGAAGATGTTGGGAGAGATTTTTGAGCTATTGGAGTGATTTTCGGACTGCTGGTTCAGGAAAAGGTTAGATGCTAGAGGTGTCGGATGTAGTAGGCACAATCAATATTGAGCTTTCTGTCAGATCGGCATTTACCTTATGTTAGAGGTCATACCGAGCTATGGTCGTATTATGGCCGAGCTATGGTTGAGTTATGGCCAAGCTATGGCTGAGTTATGGTTGACCTATAGATTAGGTTGGTAATTGGCCATTTGAGTGGACTTATAGTTGCATCCTCTTTAAGTGTCTTACAGCTGCATTGACCTCCTTAAAGGTCGTCCTGTATTCGACAGTGGATGCCCCTTAAGGCTCAAATCCCATTGGGTCCGTGCTAGTTTATAGAGTTGGTCCATTCCATAAGTCAACCTATCGACTCCTCTCTTTTTTCCCCCAACAGTAAGCCCCCTTACTTTTCAAGCTGATCTACAGAGGTCCGGAAAGTAAGCTGAGTATAGCTTAGGTCAGGTTATGTTGTCATAAATGCGAGGTATGGCAGCTAGCACGGTAATCAAGGTATGTCATTAATCAAACATGACGTGGTGTTTCATGGTTTGAGGTCACGTGGTCTGTCAGGCCGCCATTTCGGTGATAAGTTAATGAGAGTGTGACACGTGGCCATTACTCGATATTAGGGTTAATGTCACGCCCCAAACATGGAAACCGGGCTCACAAAATTTTCGATCGTCGAATCAGACGCTGACAGCCTCCGTAGTACCCAATTCTCAGCTCCCGGCACCCATATACCAGGTGTTGATCCTGAGATGCTATAAGGAGGATTTCAAACATGATTTGATTCATAATGAGCATAACCGCAAGCATAACCCACGAACAATAACCACAAGAACATCATCATAAAATCCACTATGATCAAAAACTTTCAGTACAATGCATAGGAAAGGAAATACAAGATAGTGAAAATAACAAAAACTCCAGAAGCTCGGCTGCACGCTCCAACGGCGGCGAGACTAAGGCTCCGTCCTGGCGTCACCTGCACGCATCAATCGTGCATAAGCTTATAAAAAGCTTAGAGGGCGGTGTAAGTGTGCGTGCAATACGAGCGTGCTCAGAATGTAAGGTCAGCATAATGCGGTAATGTGCTGATGAGTACGTGAATGCAATCAACCATACCAAGGCTACGCGTTACAAGATATGAATACTATCGGCCATGACACAGCCATGCGATGCGAGATGTAACTCAAGCATGTCAATCCTCATCATATATGTCACGCCCCAAACTCAGAAACCGGGCTCACAAAGTTTTCGATCGCCGAATCCGGCGCCGACAGCCTCCGTAGAACTCCATTTTCGGCTTCTAGCTCCCATTCGCCAGGTTCCGATCCTGGGATGCTACGAGGAGGATTTTCAATGTCAGTTTGATTTGTATTGAGCATAACCAAAGGCATAACCCACAAACAACAACCAAGAACTCTATTACATTTTCACTATAATCAAAAACTTTACAAGTACAATGAGCATAAAGGGAAATACAATGGTAAAGAATAAAAACTCCAAAATGCTCCGCAACGTGCTCCTGCCTCAGCGCTGCTGCGAACCAACGTCACCTGCACGCAACGGTCGTGCATAAGCTTACAGAAAGCTTAGAGGGTGGTGAAAGTGTGTGCGCAAGGTAGTAATATGAACATGCAATGACAGAGTAATGCGGAATATGCAGATGGAACCATAATATCATGAGCCGTACCAAGGCTTATGCGATGCAAGACATGAATGGTATTGGCCACCCCAAGGCAATACGATGTGCAATGCAACTCAAGCATACAAATCCTCATCTATGTCCATACATCAATACAACTCAAAATATGGAATATCACCGGGGTCTAATACACTCTAAACCAGATTGTCGCCACATCGCGAGTAATGAGGTAAGTGAAAGAGACCTCACTATCCGTCTGCCAACATCGGGCGCGACTCGTCGATAGTGGACCCATTCCTCGAGCTGGTCAAATCAGCCTAGCATTGCCCCCTACTCCCGGGCGGATAAGGCCGCACCCCCTTCCAACCGACCACGACACAGTGGAGAGCGTAACCGTCTAGTAATTGGCACTCAACACTCATCTACTCACTCGGTCTAGACGTTGGAGCAACCTCTTGGTACCATAAGGGTTTAAGGACTTTCACTCAGGGATATCAATAGCACCCCATGTAGAACAAGATTTCTGGTATCCAATCCTGCCAACCACGATGCGTCTGTGGAGGCTACGGCCCTGATGTAGCTAGGGCGTAATAATAACCATGTCACACAAATGCGAAATGCATGATTCACGCTATCCAGTCATGCAATAATTCGTGCGCATATCGTGCGCTCATGTAGGGCAACACCGCCTAGACGGGAGCCCATAGACAACCTGCCCGAAGGCAAATGCTATGATCAGACAACTCTCACGTCAAGCATACATATGATGCGTATGATCATGAGTCATGGAACTGTACTAAACATCTTATAATAAAATGAACTATCTTACAATGCAGATGGACCTGGACGGCCTATACACGATAAGTACGGCCCAGTAATGAGCCCTGAGGAGAGTCGTAATGTGGACATCCAACCAGCATTACACTCGCAATGTGGACGTCAAACCAACATTGCCCTCAAGGCACAAATCTTCTTAAACATCGCTACATAATCGGTATTGGGATTACACATTGCAATGGACTTAGGTTCATCCCATTGGGCTTTTTATATATATATCAAATAGGCCCTATCCTATGGGCCTTTTATTTATCAGATGGGCCACATAAATGGGCCACACCAATGGGTCTTATGTGCATTGCAATGGGTCAAAACCCGTGGGCCTTGGATTGCATCAATTGGACCTAGTCATATGAGTCTAATATGTATCAAATGGGCCACACCAATTAAGCCCCACATGTAGATCAAGTGGGCCTCAACCCATAGAACTAACATGAGTCAAATGGGCCTAAACTCCTAGGCCTTAATCAAATAAAATGAGCCTAACTCATGGGTCTCAAATAAATCTAGTGGGCCTAATCCCATGGACTTGTAACACATCAAATGGGCCTAAGTTCTTAGGCCTAAAATGAACCTAATGGGCCTAGCCCATAGGCATTTCATAAACCAAATGGGCCTAGCCCATAGCCCTTTTGAAATTCGAATGGGCCTAGCCCATAGGCCTTCTATGAGTCAGATGGGCCTAAATCCCTAGGCCTTACATATATATCAAATGGGCCCAATTCCATGGGCCTTGGAATACATCAAATGGGCCTAGTCCCATGGACTTGAAACATATCAAGTGGGCTCAAGCCCATAGCCTTTACATAAATTAAATGGGCCTAACCCATAGGCCTTTGCTCACATGCAACATGGTGGGTCCCACTGTCGCTGGACAGTGGGGATAACACGTACATCAAGGAGGACTCCACCATCCGCTGGACGGTGGAGACGCTACAGTGCAAAGGTGGGCGCCACCGTCCACTGGACGGTGGACTTACAATACACACATCATTGTGGGTCCCATGTGGGGCCCACTGTAATATTTATTTGGCAATCCAACCCATTCACAAGGTCACTTGGACCTGGATGAAGGGAAAACATAAATTTCAGCTTGATCCAATACTTCTGTGAGCCCCAAAAAAATTTTCAATGGCAAACACTCAATTCTACTGTTTCACGTGGTGTGGGCCACCTGAGTTTTGGATCTGTCCCATTCTTGGAGGGGGGCCACTTTAGAGGGTGGCCCATCCGATGAACGGTTTGAATGGCATATAAACATCAAGGTGGGGCCCACGGCTGGTGGCCGTGGGTCCACGGCGTCCGCCCGCCCGCTCGCCTGGCAGCCGTGCAGGCGCTGCCAGCGCCTGACGCAAGCAGCCACCCTGCTGCCTTATCTTTCTCTCTCTCCTTGAATTTCTATCTTCGCCAAAAATCACGTGTGGGGCCCGCTTCCTGGAAATCCACTCCAGCCATAGCGTTCTACAGCTCGCAACAGACAAAAAGAGTCCGAAGTTCGAATTTTTTTGATGCCTAAAAACACCAGAAAAATTCTCAATGGTAACCGTCAATGTTTCCCATGCTATGGCCCACAAGATATTCAGATCAGTCCCATTCTTTTACTTGACGGTTAAATCGATGTGGGTAAGGGGATGGACGGCTTGGATCGAACATACACATCAAGGTGGGGCATACACTGGAGACCACCCAAAAACTCTTCTTTCCTTCTTTCCTTTTTCTTCTTTCCTTTGAAAACGTCCAGCGTCCCAGACGCTGGACGGTTATATTAATATTTTTTTTTGAATGGTGGGCCCTGATGAAGTGGGCCACCACTGATGAGTGACATGGATTCAACATCTAAGGTGGGCCCCACTTGAATAAAAATAATTGCATCAAGGTGAGATCCATTCAAGTGGGCCACAATCCTATAGCATAAAAATAACATAAAATAAAATAAAATAAAATAAAAGCAATAAAAAAGAGAGAGAGATATGGAGAGTGGGACACGGCTTGTGATGGAGGGACCCCGTCATTATGGGCCCTCCATTGCAATGAATCATACAATAAACGGATCCCGTTGAACATGGGACCATCAAAATGTAAATCAACGGTGGAGATCCATTCCCCACCGATATGGACGGTCTAGATGACCTTTTGCAATGAAATAAACATCATGATGACGTCCATGGAGAATGGCCCCATCATGAAACGATCGTGATGATCCAAGTGGTCCATCGATCACATTTTAGGGTCCCAAGTGAGATCCACACCATTGATCGGTGGACCTCACTTGGTCCACCATAAAAATAAGAAAATCTATCCTATAGAAGCACCCACCGTCCGATCTTCTCGCTCCTAGGGGTTCCTTGGCACCTTAGCTTCAACTTCAATGGTTAAGATGAAGAATGGAGGCTTGAGATGGGAGATTTTTGGGGTAGGAAGGTGGGCCACTTGGAGCTTAGGAGCTCTTACAAAATTCCATACGTATGGAGCTCCTTTGCTTGGAGTTTTGCAAATGAGAAAGAGAGAAAGAGAGAGAGTGATGTAAGGGGGAGAGAGAGAGAGTGATGGATGGATGGGTGAGTGATGGTTGTGTAAGAAAAATTTGACTTTTGAGGCTTTTGTGTAAGAGAGGTATGGGAGATGAAGACTTTTGTGGCTTTTTGTGTAAGAGAGGCATGGGTGATGAAGACTTTTGTGGTTGCTTGGGAAAATGGAATAAAGTGATGTGTACTTGACATGTGATGGATTGATGGGTGATTGATTGATGGGATTGATGTGATTGATGTGACACATCGTAGAGATTCTCTTGGGTTTCGTAACGCGCGGCATTTTCTCGCACCGAACGTTGGCCCATATCTCTTGACCAGGGTATCGCCTCGGCGCGCGAGTCACGGTATCGGAACCGCAATGACGGCGCGGTCGCTATGGTATTGGTCTTGGGTTGGGTCGACTCAGGTTGTCGGCACATGAATCAGGGTCGCGCGTCGATATCATTTAAGGGTCGAAGGTTGCCGAAATTCGACCGGTAAGACCGTGGAAGTCTACGGAACGGTACGGACCAAGATACGGGTCTTACAATATATCAGTACAGTTCTCATTCTGGACAATCACCGGGATCTATTACACTCCAAATGGCACTGTCGCTCTCCAAGCCATGCAGTGCAAGTGAGTATAAGAAACCTCACTATTCGTCTAGCCAATAGTCTGTCAATGCCTATTCGGCATGTCGATAGTGGACCCATTCACGAGCTGGTCAAACTCAGCCTAGTATTGCCCCCTACCCTCGGGTGAGTAAGGTCACACCCCTTTCCAACCGACCACTACACAGTGGGAGATGCGGCCTCCTGGTATTTGGCCCTCGTGCGCTCGTATATCCACTCGGTCTCGACGTTGGAGTCATCCTCTGATACCATCGGGTTCAGGTACTTTCACCCAGGGACATCTATGGCGCCCCAATTGCTTAGAACAAAGTTTCCAGTATCCAACCAGCCACCCTTGGTGTATCTGTGGAGGCTATGGCCCTGATGTCGCAAGGGCATATCATAATCACACAAATGTAAGTGTATGTATCACACTATCAGTCATGCAACCATCCTGCGTGAAGCACGCTCTCATGTAGGGCAACTTTGCTTATTAGGGAGCCTGTAAACAGTCTCCCTGAAGGCATATGCTATGATCAGTCACTCCTCATCTCAAACATACATATGATGCGTATGATCATGAATCATGGATCTATACTAAGCATATTATGTGGTGATGGGCTTAATTATAATGAAAATAGACCTAGACGGCCCATATGCTATAAGTCTGGGCCTATCAATGGCCTTAGGGAGAGTGACAATGCGGACATTTAACCAACGTTATCCTTATAATGAAGACGTCAAACCATCATTGCTCCCAAGGCATAGCCTGCTATAATTGTCAACACATGTACCATGATGGAATCACACTACAACGGGCCTTAAGTACATCTCATTGGGCTCGACCCATGGGCCTTCAATACATCGAATGGGCCTCAAACCATGGTCTCATATATATCAAAGTAGGCCTTAGTGGGCGGCCACAATTACATTAAGATGAGCCTCAACAATGGGCCACAA
The DNA here is from genome assembly GCA_037074715.1 of Magnolia kwangsiensis. Classification (NCBI taxonomy): domain Eukaryota; kingdom Viridiplantae; phylum Streptophyta; class Magnoliopsida; order Magnoliales; family Magnoliaceae; genus Magnolia; species Magnolia kwangsiensis. The sequence continues at coordinate 78,377,227 of CM073574.1, forward strand.
ATACCTCAAATGGGCCTACAACATGGGCCCATATATAACAAGGTGGACCTCAACATTAGGCCATATACATATCAAGATGGGCCTAAATACATGGGTCTATATGCATCCAAGCGGGCCTCAATAATGGGCTTAGAATTACCTCAAGATGAGCCTAACTACATGAGCCCATATTCACCAAAGTGAGCCTCATGTGAGGCCCACCATAATGTTTATTTTCCTCCCAATCTAGGGCCCAATATAATGTTTATTTTCCACCCAACTTATGGCCCATCATAATGTTTATTTTTCACCCAAACTGATCATAGGGTCACATGGGCCTAGGGCCCACTGTAATGTTTTATTTGCCACCCAATCTATTCATAAGATCACGTGGACCAGGGTAGGGCCCACAATAATATTTATTTGCCATTCAACCTACTCATATGGTCCCTGGACCTAGGGCCCACTGTACTGTTTTATATAACATCCAAACTGTTCATATGGTACTGTGGACCAGGGGCCCACCGTAATGTTTATTAGCCATCCAAACCTGCTCATGAGGTCACGTGAGACCAGGGCCCACCATAATGTTTATTTACATCCAAACCGTTCATAAGGTCCTTGGACGAGGGGGCCCGCCGTCTTGTTTATTTGCTAGCCAACCTATTTACAAGGTCTCTTGGACCTGGGGTGGGTGTGGGGCTCACTGGAATGTGTTTCACAAATCCGGCCCACCCATTATGTGTGTCCCACCTGGTTGAGGGTCCAGACCCAGTTTCAGCTGCTTCCAAATTTCAGGTAGGCCCCACCAAGTGTTTTTATATGTTTTAGGCATGTCTTCACATGATTTTAGACGGTATGGCCCACCTGAGATCCGTATACGGCTGATTTTTGGCAGGGGGCCCACTGCCCTAAGGGGCTTCCTAATGGACGGTGTGGATGTTTGAAACGCACCAGGTGAGGCCCACAGCTAGGGCCGTGAGCCCCAGCCAGTTCGTCCGCCTGCTCCAGCCACAGGCAGCGCCTGCGTTGTGTCAGTAGCAGCAGCAGTTGCTGCTGCTTGTAATTTTTTTTAAAAAAAAAACACAAATTTTATGGTTTTTCGCATGTGGGGCCCACATAAGAAAAATCCAACCCATCCATTAGATTCTACGGCTCCAAACAAGTCAAACAAGACCAATATGTGAGGTGTTTCGGATGAATAGAAGAATCAAATGGTTTTTAATGGTAATATCACTATTTCTTATGGTACGACCTGCTTGTTTGTCAGATCAGCATCATCTTTTGGCTCAACACCTAAAATAATTTAAGAAAAAGGATGGACGGCTTGGATCAAGCACATACATCAAGGTGGGGCTTACATGAGCAGCCCACCATTCTCTTTATTTGGCTAGCTCATTAGTACACTCCCATGTCAATACACGCCTCTCCCACGTCCAGCGTCCAGTAACGCTGGACGACATGGATAAAATGGACATCATGGTGGGTCCCACATGCATGTGGCCCACCTATTTGAACCATCCACTGTTTGTGTTTTCCTTCCATCTAGGCCCACTAATGGGCTGGATGGTGTAGATCCAACACATTTAGCTGATGGGTCCCACATGAAAATATGATTTATGGTGGGCCACACTCACTCCTTCATCATCATCAGCATTCAAAGAGAGAGAGAGAGAGAGAGAGAGAGAGAGAGAGAGAGAGACAAGAGACGGTGATGGTGGGGCCCCGCCACTATGGGCCCCACATGATACAACTCATACATAAAGAAAATGGATCCCACCAATAAGTGGTCCCTAAAAATAAATTTAACGGTGGATCACCCACCTCTTGCACTCCTCCTTGCTCCTTACGGCTTGTATACACTTATGCACAACGATCAACGGTGGTGATGGAGTTTTGATGGTGAGGATGAGAAATGAGAGGGTGGGCCACACTTGAGGTTTGGGAGAGGGAAAGCTTGGACGTGGGATGTTGCTTGGGAGAGATTTTTGAGAAAATGAGGGAGAGAGAGAAGTGATGGGATGATAAGCATGGGTGAGGTGTGATGGGTGATGTGTTGTAAGAAAAAGGTATGGGTTGGGTTGAAAATGAGGTAAAGAGGGATGGTGAGAGGAGAGAGAGAGTTGACTTTTGACAAGGGAAGGGATGGGTTGTTGTACTTGGGTATGGCTTGTACTTGACTTGTACTTAACATGAGTGATTGATTGATTGATGGGACATCTCATAGAGATTCCCTTGTAATTCGCAACGTGCGGTGTTTTCTTCGAATTGAAAGTGGGCCTACATCTTCTACCGTGGGTATCGGGTCGGTGCGCGAGTTGCGGTGTTAGAAACGCGGCGACGGTACGGTCGTTAAGGTATAGGTTTCAGTTTGAGCCAACTTTGGCAGACAGGTCTCGGCTTAGGATCGCGCGTAAACGTTAAAAATGGGTCGAGGATTTCTGAATTTCGACCGGAAGGACCGCGAAGGCCAATGGAACGGTATAGACTAGGACACGGGTCTTACAGTTAAGTAAATGCATGGGGTTGTGCCACATGTCAGGTGGGGGTAGTCGATGATACGTCGTACAAACCCATCATTGATGGGCGTACTCAAGCGTTTCCACATAGCTTTTCTATATAAGGGAAGCCCTAACCCTTTGTAACGCCCTGGAAAAATCCGTACTTGGACTCGAGTACCAACTCGACCAGAAATCGCGTAGGATTAATTCCTTTAGAAAATAAGTGTAAGTTAGCTAGCGCAACGCAAGAGTAGCTGGGAAATAGTCCCTAATCACTTTAAATACGTTCTACAAGACCCAAATCAAGTAGAACCAATGATGCTATAATACTCTAAAACCTCGGATCAAACTCTAAGCCAGTTTGTTCTCTGGACCACCTTGAAACTTTGTATTGGATCTAGACTGCGCGTCGAAAGTCCGATACTTACAATCTAAGACCGTTAGAACCGCCTAGCTGGACTTGACAATCATTTCAAAAATCAAGTCCAACCGATGATCACAGGCTATTTCATTGAGCCCAGACTGAAGAGAGTGAGAATAGGGTCAGATTTGGAATTTAAAATTCAAATCTGGCACACGACTTGACGCGTTATTATTAAGCGTTCTGACCGTCAGAATTTAGTCAAATTACACCCTCGGATCAGGTAAAATTTCTATTTCATATCATGAGATTTGTAGGCCTGATCTATGTGCGGTGACCGCTGAACTGAAACTGGACCGCCACGTGCGATCTACGAACACTGATGGTCTGAAAACGGGATGAGAGCGACATCCGACAAGCATGAACTTAAGTCCGATCACGTTCAGCCAGGGGACCACCAGAAATGGTCTTTTGGACCGAAACAGCCCCGATTTGGATATACCTTGAGTATACTTTGTTCCTAAGCCTATTTTGGGCACATTTGGGCTTATAAAAGGGGTTGAAACCCTCATTCCTCTCTCCCATCCAAAATTGAGAAAAACCCTAGATTGGGAGAGAGAGAAGGTGAGAGTTTGTGAGAGAGAGTGGAGGAGAATTTTCCTGCTGTCGTGCCACCTATTGCACGTGCTTTAGCAACACGCTCCAATCACTTGGCCGGTGATTTCTCTGCGTTTTTAGGTAAGAAAATACCCTAATAAGTTGCTGATTTGAGGTTCCCTTGGTTTCACAGCGAAGTAGCTGATAGATCTTGTGTATTAGGTTCCCTATTCATCGTAGACGAAGCGTATACGCTCCGTTCGAATTAACACACCTATAGGAGAAAAGGTATGGATTTTAGACGCTTTGATTGACTGTTTCCAATGCTTTCAATATCGTTTAATAGTAGATTGTTGACGGCAACGCCGTTTGACATGTACAATATGCTGTCTGTTTCCTGTTTTGTAAATAGACGAAGAATATAAGATTTAGGGCATTTTAGTCATTTGTAGGAAATATTGTTTTCATCCATAATTTGTTGATGTGATTGACATGGCTTATTGTCGCATTAGAATGTTAGGAATACGTGCATAATTAGTTTGGCCAAGAGATTCGCCTAAATGCGCACTTTGAGTCGACATACTATATGTAGACTTAAGTGTATAGTGTAAGTGTTTGTATAAATGCTTGTATTAGTATGTATTAAATTAAATGGTGTTATGGATTAGTTTAAGATTGATTTCTTAATTAATATGCTGATGTAAATGATTTCCTACATGTTAGCTATATGCATGATTTCATTATATGTATGAAATACATGTGCTTGAAGATTTACTTAAGTTGTATGTTATAACATGTGTTAACATGCTCACATGGTTGTATTTCATTTCTAATACTCTCACATGATTACTGATGTGGATTCATAATTGTTTGCGACTATACCTAGTCCAGGCAGTCGACAACCGAGCAAGTTCGTGGTTGGCCTATCTTTGCCACGAACGACGCGTCGATGAACGCGAGCCGTGTTTTGAAGTTGGCAGCAGTGGTTTGGCCACGCGAGGTGTTTTACGCACTTCATGTCGTTCGACTTGAGATGCGATCGTGCTAGTCGAGCCCGTCAAGTAACCCGACTGGCCGTTGTATGTTCACCCTATATGAGTCATAACTGCTTAAACCTAGGGTACTGAACTTACGATTGTAATCCTGTTAACAATGGTAACTTGATCCATGAAGACTCATGAGTCTTGCATGGTGGTATGGGACACCGTGGTCGAGCTGTCGGCCTACGCTGGGGCCACAAACCTCCCCGTAGTGACCAGTGAGCACCTATGTCTCGTGAGAAGATTATGGTGGTATGGGACACTATATTCTTGCTGTCAGCCTACACTGATCAGGCGATGAGTCCTTTGTAGTGACCGCGAGCGTATTCTGAGTTTACGGGAGGCGACGACCCTTCCGTAGCAGTGAGAGTACAGTAGGCCTGTATTGATAAGGTGATGGGGAAGCGGTGCAACGAGTGCGAGCAACAGCCCTGACAGCCCTTGCAGCGACCTACAAAATATACATCGTATGAGATTACTAGGAGTGACGACCCTAGACAGGATCTGTGTTGGGATTGATATAAGGGAAGTACCTTAGTTTCCAAATCCTGCTGTTTAAATGGACTAATAACAACTTGGCAATTATATCACCATTACATTGCATGTGCCTGGAAGATGTGGAGCACTTGAGGGACGATTGCATGCCACGGTCGTAAGATGGTGCCGTATGAGGGAGACCGTCAGTGAGGACATACATCACGTCATGTCATATTGCATTAATAACAGTATTAGGATTGTTTGATTTACTGCTTTACTATTATCGCATGATTGATTTGAGAATATGTTAATCCTTGCTCTATTATTCCACTGAGTTAGCTACTCATTCTCACATTTCGGGATGGTGTTTGCAACACCCACCAGACCCTGTCTTAGATGCAGGTGAGGCGGAGATCCATGAGGTAGAGCCAGACTACGATGAGGACCAGGACGAGTTCTCATACATGAAGTACCATGATGGCTTTGCTTAGGTGGCATGGGTTGACGGGACTTCTCAGTGGGACTCTTTTGACATTTTGATTTTGTTTATTTACATGTATATGAGACTCAGAGATGTATTCATACTTTAGAGACAGTCGAGATCTACTTTGTTTTACCATACAGTGATATATATTCTTTAGTCTTCCGCTTGCTTTTATCACTGAATCTGGAGTATGAATTGCAGTTTTGGTATACTTTTACTCATGTGAATGCTTTAACTCAGACAACATTGAATCATAATCATTTTTGTTGCATAAGTGATGGTCTGGAACTCGGGAGTTGAGTTTATACACGACCCCCGATTTTCAAGGTGTTACAAGTTGGTATCAGAGCATGAATAAGATTATACCGGGCCTGGGTTATGGTCACGCAACGTACGCTGTCGCTTCCTTTGACTTAGGTGAGTGCGAGAAGGGTCTAGAAACACGTATAGGATCACAGATTCGCCAATAGGCGAAGTTTATTCGTATCGATCGTCCGATCGAGTCCGTAACGCATGTAGGGTCGCGTGAAACGACCTGAGTAGCTCCTAGATTGTAGGTAGTTGGGTCGAGACATTCTTTGAACGATTCTAAACCCGTAAATGTAAATTCATGGGGTGTGGGATAACCACAACCCCTGCATTCAATCGCTAGGGCTTAAAAACCCCGTTTCACCTAAATTCTTCGAGATTCTTCCTCTCACCACTCCATTCTTTAATTATTTCTTATTCTTTTTATGTTAAGCATTGATCCTAATGTGAAAATGACATAAAATCATACTTCAACAAAATTTTACAGTGAATAGTAAAATTTCATGAAAACTGTCCATAAGGCCATTCTAAGTTTATGTTCTTTAGCAACTAATTGGCTAGATGAATTTATTAGCTCCTTCTACCCCAAAATCATATGCTGCATGATAGGAAATTGTATTCGGGATTACAGATTGGCCCCGGAAAGTCCCGAACAAATGTTTGGGCTCCATAGGGCAATCGGGAATGAACTGAGGTAGGGCCCATAGTTTTTTGGGGTCCCTGGACCAGGGGGGACCAGACCCATGTGCTCCCACCGGCCGGCGATGCCATCGCCGATGGGTGGGGCCCACTTGATCTGATTTTTGGCACGTGTGGGTTATTTTGGTAGTACACCCCCTCCATGTAGGTTCCGTCCATAGAAAACCCCTAAAAGGGGTACTTCCTTCACAACAGCCCCCTTCCCTAGCTCCATTTTCGTTCTCTTGCTGCCCATCTCCAAAAATGTGATTCTGAATCACTCCCAAACCCATTCTTTGTTGAAAACGACCCCACTCCATCACTCCACAGTGATTTACAGCCCTCCCTCTTGCAAATCTCATCGTTTGGAGCTCTTACAATCCCTAAAATGAGCTGAAATCATGAGGAGCTCCATTTCCCTTTTTCATTCTCTTTTCTTTCTGAAAATCCATCCTAGGGGAGCTTGAAGCATCCCTCTACAACGCCTAGATCTCCCTTTTCCAGTTTGGGCAGCCATTTCTCAACATTTTCTCCATTTTTCATGGCTTTTGTTGAAGCCATTTTGGGTCTTTTATCTCTCTCCACCATCCTCTCTTTGATGGGAAAGAGAAAGACCGCAGCGGATGAGGCTGGGCCTAGTCGCCTTGCTCAATCAAGAAGACCGTGGGGTGGCGCCGCTAACTCAAGCACCGCCGTAAGTCCAAGCACAGCCCGAGAGTTCCATACAAAGTGGGATTTGGATCCCCATACTCAACTTGGGCGAGTGATTTTAGTAGAGATGCCTCACGGAGAATACACTGACCGTAAGGTGTTGTTTGAAGCGGACGTGGAAGGGAGACTCTTCGGTGAATTTCTGTTATTCAAGCGCATTGAAGCTGCGCATTGGGATCCTCTCTTTGAAGCTCGTGCTCGTGCTAATGTGAGCACCGTTCGTGCCTTCTATGCTCGTATTCAGAATCCTACACTGGAGCCATTGCAGTTCAAGATTCCTTTTGGTAGAGACTGGATGGCTACGATCGATGTTCGGTTAATTACGCGACTTCTGAACGTGCCTCTTGGTGATGTTCATCCTAGTGCGAAGAATTTGAGGAGTAGGCGTGAACGAGATCGTCGTACCAGGTTTCTATATGGTAAACTGGTTCCATGGCAGCCTAATAATAGCCTCAAGGCATCTCACATGTCCGATGATTTGCACCTGCTGCACCACATTTGCACATTCAACGTGTATCCCAGGTCGACAAATCGCATTGAATGTACGCGCCTTATGGTTGATTTCTTGTATCAGGTGGCCCAGGGAGAAAATGTGTGTATGGCCACTTTCATCTTGTGACAGATTATCCTCATAGCGAAATCAAGAAGAATGTCTAAGTCGCTTCCTTTTGGCCGACTCATATGCAAGATCGCACTTGAGTTTTCTTACAGACTTGGGCTGGAGTTGCCAGTTTCGATTCACAGCATTGATGAGTCTACCATGGTCAAGATGAAGATCGGGTCTCAGTACCGTGAGACTCAGCTTGAGGAGGATAGCGAGGATGATTTTGATGATGAAGAGGATCCAAGTGAGGGAGAACCTGGAGCAGAAGTTGAGGAATAAGTCCAGGAAGAGGTAGAAGAGGAGGCTCAGGATACAGATGAGAGCCCTCCTCCTTCTGCTCAGGCTACTGGTGACGATCGCATTGCTCGAATTGAGGAGAGCCAGGTCACCTTGCGAAGGGAAGTTCAGGAACTTCGAGCTGAGGTTGAGGATACTAAGGCCGTTATGAAGAGGAAATTTGGCAAGGTGACTCGCACCTTGAAGGCGATCCTGTGCTGCTTGCAGGATAAGGGTGCTCCTCCTCCGTCACCCGACTTAGACTAGTGATGCGATCTTTGATGTTGTTATTAGTAGTTTGACGTTTCCTGATTTAAGTTGTGTAAGCCTATTAAGGCTAGTGCTTTACTTATGTTGCTGTTGTAACTTTAATTGTCTTAGTTCCCATGTACTTCTCGTCATGATGCTTGTAAGGAGATATCCCTTGTATTGTGACAATTTTGATTAAATGAAATGCATGGAATGCCTTTAACTCTTTATGTGAATGATTACGGTGTATTGTGCTATTGAGACTGACAAGGTTGTGCCCTATTTTGAATATAGGGAATGCCGCCGAAGGCTACACGGAGCACAGCTCGGCTTACATTGGGTGAGCCTATGGATCAGGCTCCTTCGCAGTTTGATGCACATGCGGACCCTGCTGTGGGCCCGATTCCTGAGACAGTTCGTGCGTCTCAGCCTACTACTGGTCCTGCAGTTGGACCACTGCCTTTCACACCACCCGTCAGAGAGCCGTACCGCCCGTCTTCTTCGACGCAGTACATGCCACAGCCTACTCCACCTCCAAATAGATTTGAGCAGATGATGGCCATGATGCAGCAGCAGCAGCAGCTCCTGACTACGATTGTGGGGACTTTAACCCAGGGTGGGAGTGTGTCTCCTGCACCACCTGCGCATCCAGCTGAGGATGCTTATACTTATACACAGGATGAGGGCATGGCTCATCCTGTACCACCTGCTTACCCTGCGGGGAATGCCGCAGACACACGGGGCTTGTTAGAGAGATTCCAACACTTACGGCCTCCCACTATTCCGGGTTCTCATAGACCCGAGGAGGCCGAGTATTGGCTCGACCGTGTGTTGAAGATACTGCGGATGCTACATTGTTCAGAGGCTGAGAAGGTCGAGTTGGCTACGTTCTTATTCGAGCGAGAGGCCAGCTTGTGGTGGGACAGTGTATTGTGGACCGTTGCCGCCGATTATATATGGACCTGGGCAGCGTTCGAGTTCCGTTTCCACGAGAAATACTATCCCCAGACGTACAGGCATGAGCGGGAGAATGAGTTTCTACGCCTCAGACAGGGAGGCATGACAGTTACTGAATATGAGCATTGGTTCACCGAGTTGGGCAGATACGTCCTGACTATTTTGACAGATGAGCAAATGCGCATACGGCGCTTTTCAGAGGGTCTGCGACCGGATATTCGGTCGAAGATGTGTTGCGTGAGCATTCCTTCCTATGCAGAGCTGATTCACATGTCCATGCGGGCAGAGCAGGATGTGGATCGACTTACCCGATCTCGTAGCCCTATTGCTCCTAGGCCACGACCAGAGTTGCAGGACAGGCCCTTTTTGGGCAAGAGGCCTCGCGCCGACCCTCCTACTAGGGCTACCGTGCCAGTACCACTGATGCGGCGCCCTGATTTTCTATGCACATATTGTGGGAGAGTGGGCCATTTGGCACAGAGTTGTTTTGCCCGGATGCGGGACAGTTGGTTCTCGCCACCGCAGAAGATCGATCGTACAAGCTCACAGGCGATATCAGCACCGCCTTTACGGTTGGCTCATGTGCACCCTTCCTTCAAACTTCCGGTGTCTCAGATCAGGCAGCCTCTACGACCCACGGCACAATGGATGAACCGACCACAGCAGGCACGGGTGCATGCCTTGACAGCTGAGGCAGCTGCGACAGAGACTTCTCAGCACTCGGCCTTTGAGGTCACTGCCCACATTTGAGGTATTACTATACTCGTGATGGCGGACACAGGATCCACGATTCCATTGATATCACGTGCCATAGTCAGACGCATTGGGCTATCGACTATTACTATGGATGGGGTGCGAGTTTATACAGCTCACAGGTCCTTTACAGATGTCACCCTGATGTGTGAGGGCTGTTTGGTGGATCTGGGGGGCAAGACGATGACCCTTGATCTTGTCGTCGACCCCTCTCTGGTTTATCTCGACGTCATTCTTGGCATGGACTGGTTGACTGCAGCGAGGGCTGAGATTGACTGCGAGACTCGTATAGTGACTGCCTACGAGCCAGAGGGCGCATCCTTCACATTTCCAGTGCGGGTAAATCTCTCCTTCCGCAAACTTAGCTACGCTACTTTGCTACGTGACGCTGGTGCCCAGATACTTGAGCATACGCCAATCGCTTGCGAGTTTAGGGATCTGTTCAGGAAGATCCCTGGTTTGCTGCCTCGACGGGAGATTGATTTCACTATCGATCTGGTGCCTGGTTCCATGCCCGTCTCACTGTCGACGTATCGCATGACACCGTGTGAGATGGAGGAGTTGAGGACGCAGATTGACAGTTTGATAGAGCTTGGCCTTATAAGGCCTAGTGTGTCTCCTTGGGGAGCACCAGTTCTGTTCGTGAGAAAGAAGGATGGTTCGATGCGATTATGTATTGATTATCGCAGGCTGAACTAGATCACGGTGAAGAACAAGTAACCTTTACTCAGGATCGATGACTTGTTTGATCAGTTGAGAGGAGTGCAGTACTTCTCGAAGATTGATCTTCAGTCAAGATATCATCAGTTGCGCGTCAGGGATGAGGACGTGCAGAAGACAGCATTCAGGACAAGGTTTGGCCACTACGAGTTCCTTGTGATGTCGTTCGGTCTCACGAACGTACCATCCGTGTTCATGGATCTGATAAACCAGGTATTTCGACCTTTCCTCTATCGATTCGTCGTTGTGTTCATTGACGACATATTGGTATACTCCAGGAGTCGAGAGGAGCATGAGGAGCACTTACGCTTAGTCCTGGATACACTCAAATAGCATCAGTTGTTCTCACAGTACAAGAAGTGCGACTTCTGGAAGCAGAAAGTGAAGTTCCTGAGACACATGGTGTCCAAGGATGGCATGGCAGTTGACCTGTCTAAGGTAGCTGCAGTTCAGGACTGGGAGCAGCCTGGTTCTGTCACTGAGGTGAGGAGTTTCTTGGGTCTCGCTGGCTATTATCGATACTTCATTCGAGATTTCTCGAAGATCGCGAGACCTTTATCTCAGTTGACACCGAAGGACGTGAAGTTCGCCTGGAATGACAAGGCGGAGTCAGCTTTTCAGGAGCTGAAGGACAGGCTTACGTCCGCCCCTGTGCTAGTATTGCCAGAACAAGGGGTTAGATACACTATATACACTGACGCGTCTAGCGTTGGTCTGGGTTGTGTCCTTATGCAGAGGGATAGGGTAATTTCGTATGCCTCGAGACAATTAAGGAAGTACGAGGAGAATTACCCTACACACAACCTAGAGTTGACAGTCGTCATATTCGCACTAAGACTCTGGAGACATTACCTCTATGGAGAGGAGTTCGAGCTCTTTTGCGACCACAAGAGCCTCAAGTACATATTCACGCAGCGAGACTTGAATATGAGGCAGCGGCGATGGATGGATACTTTGAATGACTTCAAGTTTGAAGTCTCTTACCATCCTGGGAAGGCGAACCTTGTGCCTAACGCGTTGAGCCGCAAGAAGGCGATAGAGTTTGCGGCTCCGCTGATAGTTGCTGAGTGGGATATGGTTGAGTTTTTGCGATACTTTAAGCAGAAACTCACTGTAGAGGAGCCGTATGAGTTCATCGCACATGTACAAGTGCGATCTCAAATTGATGACCGGGTCATCGAGGCGCAGAGGGACGATGCGCATCTGACTGAGCTTCGAGAGCAGGCTAGTGATGATGCAGACGCCGAGTGGCGAGTTAGCATGGATGGGGGCTTACGTTATCGTGGCCGCCTATGCGTCCCAGATATCCCTGACTTGAGACGAGAGATTCTCGAGGCTGCGCATTGTACCAGACTCGCGATGCATCCAGGCAGTACGAAGATGTATCGTGACGTGAAGAGGACTTATTGGTGGGAATGTATGAAGACCCACATAGCAGAGTTCATGTCCCATTGTCTCACTCGTCAGCAGGTGAAGGCAGAGCGTCGCCGACCACCTGGACTCTTGCAGCCTATGCCGATCGCAGAGTGGAAGTGGGATTTCATTTTCATGGACTTCATTTCAGGGCTGCTGAAGACGAGGAAGGGACATGATTCCATATGGGTGATCGTCGACCGTCTGACAAAGTCGGCACACTTCCTACCGATCAGAGTTACGAACTCTATAGACGAGCTGGCTAGACTGTACATCAGTGAGATTGTGCGTCTGCATGGAGTTCCGTTGGAGATCCTGTCGGACAGAGACACGCGGTTCACTTCTATTTTATGGACTGGCATTCAGGAGGCTATGGGTGTGAAGTTGAAGTTCAGTACTGCCTTTCACCCACAGACAGACGGACAGACAGAACGGGTGAACCAGATCTTAGAGGACATGTTGCGAGCTTGCGCATTAGACTTCAAGGACAGTTGGGATGATTGTCTTGCATATGCGGAGTTCGCATACAACAACAGTTTTCAGGCGAGTATCGGTATGGCACCTTACGAGGTGTTATATGGGCGACCTTGTCGCGCACCGCATTGCTGGGCAGAGGTCGGTGAGCGTAGCTTGATTGGCCCAGAGTTAGTGCAGGCGACGTCAGAAAATATTGATATCATTAGACGTCGGCTTCTCACAGCACAGCAGACAGAAGAGTTATGCCGATACGAGACGGCGGCAGCTAGAGTTCACAGTTGGGGATCATGTATTTTTGTGAGTTTTCCCTATGAAGGGAGTCCTTCGGTTCGGAAAGAAGGGGAAGCTGGCACCGCGATTCATTGGTCCATTCCAGATCCTCGATCGTGTGGGAGCAATGGCATATCGTTTGGCTTTACCCACGCCTCTCGCGAGCGTTCACAACGTATTTCATGTTTATATGCTGAAGAAATACATTTTTGATCCTTCCCGTATCATCAGATGGGAGCAGGTGCAGTTAGGAGAGGACGTTACATATATCCTGCGACCGACGCGTACCTAGACAGGAAGGAGCAGGTACTGCGTAGTAAGGTGATTCCCCTTGTGAAGGTATTGTGGATGCATCACTCTGAGGAAGAGGCTACCTGGGAGACAGAAGCCGAAATCAGAAAGAACTACCCACAGCTTCTCGAGGAGTACGAAAAGGTACAAATTTCGAGGTCGAAATTATTTGTTAAGGGGGATAGATTGTAACGCCTTGGAAAAATCCGTACTTGGACTCAAGTACCAACTCGACCAGAAATCGCATAGGATTAATTCCTTTAGAAAATAAGTGTAAGTTAGCTAGCGCAACGCTAGAGTAGCTGGGAAATAGTCCCTGATCACTTTAAATATGTTCTACAAGACCCAAATCAAGTAGAACCAATGATGCTATAATACTCTAAAACCTCGGATCAAACTCTAAGCCAGTTTGTTCTCTGGACCACTTTGAAACTTTGTATTGGATCTAGACCACGCGTCGTTAGTCCGATACCTACAATCTTAGACCGTTAGAATCGCCTAGCTGGACTTGACAATCATTTCAAAAATCAAGTCCAACTGATGATCACAGGCTATTTCATTGAGCCCGGACTGAAGAGAGTGAGAATAGGGTCAGATTTAGAATTTGAAATTCAAATCTGGCACACGACTTGACGAATTATTATTAAGCGTTCTGACCGTCAGAATTCAGCCAAATTACACCCTCGGATCAGGAAAAATTTCTATTTCATATCATGATATTTGTAGGCCTGATCTATGTGCGGTGACCGCTGAACTGAAACTGGACTACCACGTGCGATCTACGAACACTGATGGTCTGAAAACGGGATGAGAGCGACATCCGACGAACATGAACTTAAGTCCGATCGCGTTCGGCCAGGGGACCACCAGAAATGGTCTTTTGGACCGAAACAGCCCCCATTTGGATATACCTTAAGTATACTTTGTTCCTAAGCCTATTTTGGGCACATTTGGGCTTATAAAAGGGGTTGAAACCCTCATTCCTCTCTCCCATCCGAAATTGAGAAAAACCCTAGATTGAGAGAGAGAGAAGGTGAGAGTTTGTGAGAGAGAGTGGAGGAGAATTTTCCTGCTGTCGTGCTACCTGTTGCACGTGCTTTAGCAACACGCTCCAATCACTTGGCCGGTGATTTCTCTGCGTTTCTAGGTAAGAAAATATCCTAATAAGTTGCTGATTTCAGGTTCCCTTGGTTTCATAGCGAAGTAGCTGATAGATCTTGTGTATTAGGTTCCCTATTCATCGTAGACGAAGCGTATACGCTCCGTTGGAATTAACACACCTATAGGAGAAAAGGTGCAGATTTTAGACGCTTTGATTGACTGTTTCCAACGCTTTCAATGTTGTTTAATAGTAGATTATCGACGGCAACGCCGTTTGACATGTACAACATGCTGTCCGTTTCCTGTTTCGTAAATAGACGAAGAATATGAGATTTAGGGCATTTTAGTCATTTGTAGGAAATATTGTTTTCATCCATAATCTGCTGATGTGATTGACATGGCTTATTGTCACATTAGAATGTTAGGAATACGTACATAATTAGTTTGGCGAAGAGATTCGCCTAAATGCGCACTTTGAGTCGACATACTATATGTAGATTTAAGTGTGTAGTGTAAGTGTTTGTATAAATGCTTGTATTAATATGTATTGAATTAAATGGTGTTATGAATTAGTTTGAGATTGATTTCTCAATTAATATGCTGATGTAAATGATTTCCTACATATTAGCTATATGCATGATTTCATTATATGTATGAAATGCATGTGCTTGAAGATTTACTTAAGTTGTATGTTATAACATGTGTTAACATGCTCACATGGTTGTATTTCATTTCTAATACTCTCACATGATTACTGATGTGGATTCATAATTGTTTGGGACTATACCTAGTCCAGGCAGTCGGCAACTGAGCAAGTTCGTGGTTGGCCTATCTTTGCCACGAACGACGCGTCGATGAACGCGAGCCGTGTTTTGGAGTTGGCGACAGTGATTTGGCCACGCGAGGTGTTTTACGCACTTCATGTCGTTCGACTTGAAATGCTATCGTACTAGTCGAGCCCGTCAAGTAACCCGACTGGCCGTTGTATGTTCACCCTGTATGAGTCATAACTGCTTGAACCTAGGGTACTGAACTTACCATTGTAAACCCTGTTAACCATGGTACCTTGATCCACGAAGACTCATGAGCCGGGCATGGTGGTATGGGAGACCGTGGTCGAGCTGTCGGCCTACGCTGGGGCCACAAACCTCCCCGTAGTGACCAGTGAGCACCTATGTCTCGTGAGAAGATTATGGTGGTATGGGACACTATATTCTTGCTGTCGGCCTACACTGATCAGGCGACGAGTCCTTTATAGTGACCGCGAGCGTATTCTGAGTTTACGGGAGGCGATGACCCTTCCGTAGCAGTGAGAGTACAGTAGGCCTGTATTGATAAGGTGATGGGAAAGCGGTGCAACGAGTGCGAGCAACAGCCCTGGCAGCCCTTGCACCGACCTACAAAATATACATCGTATGAGATTACTAGGAGTGAAAACCCTAGACAGGATCTGTGTTGGGATTGATATAAGGGAAGTACCTTAGTTTCTCAATCCTGCTATTTGAATGGACTAATAACAACTCGGCAATCATATCACCATTACATTGCATGTGCTTGGAAGATGTGGAGCACTTGAGGGACGATTGCATGCCGCGGTCGTAAGATGGTGGCGTATGAGGGAGACCGTCGGTGAGGGCATACATCACGTCATGTCATATTACATTAATAACAGTATTAGGATTGTTTGATTTACTGCTTTACTATTATCGCATGATTGATTTGAGAACATGTTAATCCTTGCTCTATTATTCCACTGAGTTAGCTACTCATTCCCACGTTTCAGGATAGTGTTTGCAACACCCACCAGACCCTGTCTTAGATGCAGGTGAGGTGGAGATCCAGGAGGCAGAGCCGGACTATGATGAGGACCAGGACGAGTTCTCATACATGCAGTACCACGACGGCTTTGCTTAGGTGGCTTGGGTTGACAGGACTTCTCAGTGGGACTCTTTTGACATTTTGATTTTGTTTATTTACATGTATATGAGACTCAGAGATGTATTCATACTTTAGAGACAGTCGAGATCTACTTTGTTTTACCATACAGTGATATATATATTCTTTAGTCTTCCGCTTACTTTTATCGCTGAATCTGGAGTATGAATTGCAGTTTTGGTATACTTTTACTCATGTGAATGCTTTAACTCAGACAACATTGAATCATAATCATTTTTGTTGCATAAGTGACGGTCTGGAACTCGGGAGTTGAGTTTATACACGACCCCCAATTTTCAGGGTGTTACACCCTTAGTCGTTTTCGTTTGCACTTTTGCCTATTCCCATCCAGTCGTCTTCCTTAGTGCAAATAGGCAATTTCTTGTGACTTTCTTCACCAACATCAAGGCACTTCTTTCTTCCCCAGTGAGCTTCAAATATTAGTTTCCCCCTCATTTCTTTTTCCTTGTAATTAGCGACTCTCAACATCTATAAAAAGTTGTCATGTAGGATTCTTTGAGTTTATTAGAGGGGGTCTCCAGCGGCGACAGTGGGGTGAGGGGGTCTCCGGCGGCGACAGTGGGCCTTAGGGTAATGTCGAACCCATTGTTGTCATTGGTGATGATGGCCGATGTCGATTTTCTGGTGTCGCAGGCGGTGGAGGGGTCCCTGGCAGAGCGGTCTGTTAGGGTAGAACATGACCAGTCCAGTGAGGAAGATCTGGAAGAGTTCGTTGGTGAGGAGGGTCCAAGAGTCCCTGTGCCCTCGACCCTAACAGAGGCGAAGTTAGCTTTGATCAGACTGGGGTATCATATCCCTGAGTCTGTAATACTCCGACTTCCCTTGCCAGATGAGCTTCCCAATCGGCCTCCAAAGGGGGCAGTCACCATTTTTCAGGTCACCCTTCAATGTGGCCTTAGGCTCCCTTTGCAAGGTCTGCTAAGGCGAGTGATTACTCGCCTACACTTGGCCCTGGGGTAGATGATCCCCAATGAATGGAGGGCTCTAATCAGCTGCGCAGTCTTATGGTCCGACCTAGAGCAGCCTAAACTTACTGTTGAAGAGTTCCTCTATCTATACCAACTAAAGCCAAACAAATTTCACCCTAACTGGTATTATCTCTCCGCTTGGCGGGGACTAGAGGGAGCCTCATTACCGACCCTCCATCGTCCAATAAAAATTGAAGGGATAAGTGGTTCTGGGCTTCTGAATTTTGGGAAGTAGCTGACCTAGTCTTGGATCAACACTTAGTCCCCATAGCATTCTTTGACCCAGGTCAGTATTCTTTGGATGTAGTCATTCTTTAGCTCATTCTTAGTTGGTTTATTTTCGTATTCTCTTAACTTGTTCTCATATGTCTTATGTTGCAGTTACTCCTAAGCACACTCCCTTGCTGGACAGCGGATCCCTTGCTCGGATTAGAGGAGTGAAAGCGCTAAAGGAGGAAAGATCTTGAGGGGTACTTCTCCAACCCGAGCTACTTCTTAAGTTAGGTTTAGACCCCACTCTCACCAGTAAGGATTTTGGTAAGAACTCTAACTGAGCTTTAGGACTTAGAAACTTTCGTAGATTTCATAGTTTGAGTTTCTTCATATTTTGATGCAGAAATGCTTGAAGCTCGCCCTCTGTTAAGGCCCGCTTCCAAACTCCAAGCACGTTCCCTGGAAGAGATAGTGGTGCCAAAAAGGAAGAAGCCAAAAACATCCTTCAAGAGTAAGGGGAAGGTTGACTATTCTTTCCCCATTATGATGGAGGTCAAAGGGGAGGAAGCGGAGGCGAAGCCTACCCTTAACACTGCTAATGCAACGGTCGGGATGACTGTTCGAGAAGGGGCGCCCTCTGCTGAGGCGCAAGGAGTTTTTGAGCTTCCAGTGGAAGCTCGTTCTGCAGGGTCGGAAGAGATCAACCGTCCTTCAACCGGTCTTTCAGGAGCTTAAGGGGAGGAGGAAGGTTGGGGCCTCCGCCAAGCTATTGAGTGGATCCTTCCTTGGGCAGATCAGTACGTGACCAAGGTAGAATTCCTCAATTTTTTTGACTCTTCAGAGGACTTTATGCTTGCATTTGTGACAACGAACCTCCTTGGGGTAAGCAGATCTTCATTAAGTAGTTCCTCTTTCTCTTCAATTTTTTAGCTTCACTTAATTTTTCTTCACCTTGGCAACTCGCCCAATGCTTGCTGAAGGTGTGTAGTGAGATGTCATAGCTGCAGGGGCAACTAAGCAAGACTAGTCAGAGGCTCGCTCAGTCCCAAGCTCGTGCTTCTTTAACTGAGGTCGAGTTGAAGGCTGCGAAGAAGCTCCTTCAAGAGGCTTCTGCAAAGTCAGCCCAGCAAGAGGCGAAGCTTGAGGAAGCTAGGGAAAAGCTTAGGGAGGTCGAGATGACGATTGGGGAGACAGAGGTTAAGCTTGAGAAGCTTAAAGCAGGGACTCGAGCTACTCTGGCCCGAGCTTGGGAGGACGCTGTTAAAGAATATCAGTCCTCCCAAGTGTACGTAGATGACAGAAATTGTAACACCCTAAAAATCGGGGGTCGAGCATAAACTCTACTCCCAAGTTCCAGAACATCACTTATGCAACATTTTCAATGATGGATGAATGTTATCAGTATAAGGCATAAAACATGAGGTAGATTAAGCCAAAACAACATATCATACTCCAGAGACAGTTAAATTAGCAAGCAGAAGAATGTAATAGATATATAAAATCTATATAAATGATTGTAAGTCTCCAGAGTGTGAACATGTTACCAGGTTAACTAAATACATGTATACTCCAAAATAGAAAGAAAAGAATATATATGGGTGTGTAAATAAAAGGCAAAATACCAAGTATATTGGCATCTAATCAGTAACCCTGTAACCCCGTCGATTAGAATCTGCAAATGGGACGGATCCTCCTCATCATCATCAAGTCCGCTCTGCTTCGCAAGCATCCCCATCATCTGAAACTAAAATAGGGACTGGTGGGTGTCCGGAACACCGTCCCGCAATGTGGGAGTGAGTAGCTAACTCAGTGGAATCATAGAGCAAAGGTTAACATGTTATCAAATTCATCACGCGATAATAGTAAAGCAAGCGATCAAACATTCCTAAACACTGTGATTAATGCAAGCATGAAATGACATGATGGATGCCCTCACCGACATACTCCCTCATGCGACACCATCTTACGTCCGCGATATGCTTTCTGCCCTTAGTGCTCCACATCTTCCAGGCACATGCAGTGCGATATGAATATGATTACCAAGTTGTTATTAGTCCTTTTTATACAGCAGGATTGGGAAACTAGGGTACTTCCCCTATATCATTCCCAACAAGGATCCTGTCTAGGGTCGTCACTCCTAGTATTCTCATACGATGATATATTTCAAGGTCGCTGCAAGGGATGCTAGGGCTGTTGCACGCACTCGTTGCTCCGCTCCCCCATCACCTTATCAATACAGGCCTAGTTGCACTCTTGTTGCTACAGAAGGGTCGTCGCCTCATGTAGACTCAGAGTATGCTCGAGGTCACTACAAAGGGCTGCCAGGACTGTTGCTTGCATTCGTTGCACCGCTCCCCCATCACCTTATCAGTGTAGGCCGACAGCAAGAATATAGTGTCCCATACCACCATAATCCGCTCACGAGTCTGGGTTACTCAATGGTCACTACGGGGAGGTTTGTGGCCCCAGCGCAGGCCGACAGCTCAACCACGGTGTCCCATACCACCATGCCCGGCTCATGAGTCTTAGTGGATTAAGGTACCACGGTTATCAGGGTTATCACTGGTAAATTCAATACCCTAGGTTCAAGCAGTTATGACGAATACAAGGTGAACATACAACGGTCAATCGCGTTACCTGATGAGTCCAACTAGCGTGAGCGCACGTTGAATCGACCGACATGAAGTGCACAAGCACTTCGTGTGGCCTAACCACTACCGACGACTTTAGTACGACTCGAGTTCGTCATACACATCCTTCGTGGCGAATAGAATCCAACCACGAATTCTAAGCTGTTACCGACTGCCTGGACTAGAATATAGCCCCAAGCACTTGTAATCTAAATCAATGATCATATGTGAGTGACAGAATTGAAATACAAGAAATTTTAGCATGTTATCGGCATGTTATAACATAGATTATAAGCAGTTAACCATACACGAGTACTTCACACATAAGGTAATCAATTGAAATACAACAAGCATGGAGGAAATCATGTACATCATCAAATTAGTTGAGAATCCAGTCTTAACGCTAATCTACAACACCATTTACTCAATAGTTACTAATATATACATTTACACAAACACTTAGACTACACAGCTCCAACGTACTTGACGTATGTTGATTTCCACATATAATATGACAGATCCTTATATCAAGGAGATGTCTAATACACAACAATCATATTCTTACATTCAAAATATATGGTAGGCATAAATCATATTGATTTAGGCATTTCAACAAACACTTAGTCTACACACATTAGTCTACATAGCATATATCGGCCAATATGTGCATTAGGGCGAATCTCTTCACCAAACAGATCATACACATATAACTAGTATAGGTACACGGTAAATACTCATGGCAATTATATCAGCAAAATACGTACGCATACAGTATTTCCTATAAATACCTAAAATACCCTAAATCTCATATTCTTCGTACGTATTCGAAATGAAAAACGGACAGCATGTTCTACATGTCAAACAACATCCTTATCAGTAATCTACCATTAAACAGCATTGAAAGCTTTGAAAATAGGTAATCTAAGCATCTAAAATCCGTACCTTAAACCAGAAAATACATATTCGTTAGGATTCAGACGATGTGTCTTCGTCAACGGCAGATACGCTACCTATGTCAAGGAACAGGTTAGCTAGAACTCTTCTACAGCTATTTTAAGCTTCAAAACAGGTTAGGGTTAGGGTTTCTTACCTAAGAATGATGTCGGAATCGTCGAAAAAGTGATACAGATGGACAGTTTTGGCACGTAGAGCAGTAGGGAAGAATCCCAGGAGAAAACCCCAACTTCTCCCTCACTTTCTCTCTCTTTTCTCTTTTCTCTTTCCTAGGTTTTCTCCAAATTCGTATGGGTTAGAAAGCTAAGGGTTTAAGCCCCTTTTATAAGCCCAAACATAATAAAAAAAAAACTCTAAGTCAAGGTATACTTGGGTTATAGCCAAATCGGGTCTTTTCTAATCCAAAAGGATGTTTCTGGAGGTTCCCTGACTGAATGCGGTCGGACTTAAGCTTATGGATGTCGGATCCTGATCACATTAAGTTTTCAGTTCGATAGGGTTTCAAGATCGCACGTGGCGGACCAGTTTCAGTTCAGCAGTCACTGAGACTCGATTGAGGATTCCAAATACACTGACTTGAGTGGAAAATATTTCCTGATCCGAGGGTGTATTTGGGTCAGATTTCGACAGTCTGAATGCTAAAAAAATGTCGCGCAAGCGACATGTGCCAGATTTATTTAAATTGAATTAATTTTCTAAATAAATTCACTTTTCTCACACTCTTCACTCCGGACAAAAGGAAATGGTCTAAGGACATCGTATCGACTTGATTTTTGAGGTGATTTTCAAGTCCAACTAGGCGGTCAGGATTGCCTAAGTTCGGGACAATCGGACTTCCGATGTGCGGTTCAGGTCCGATACAAAGTTTCTGAATACTCCCGTGAGCAACCGGGTTTAGAGTTTGATCCTAAGTTTTAGGGTATTGTAGCATCAACTATTCTACACATTTTGGCTCTAGCAGATCGTATTTAAAGTGATTGGTGACAATTTCACAAGTCGTCTAATCTAACACTTAGTTAGTTTCATCTAATTTCTAAAGGAAGTAGCCTATAATGATTTCTGTTTGAGATGAGATTTGAAGGGTGGAGTGAGGGTGCTTGAAAACGGAAAAAGGAAGAGTTTGGAGAGGGACTTTTGGAGAGATTTGAGAGATTTTTCAAGAAAAGGTAAGCTTGGAGGGATGGTTTGTGAAGGAAGTACTTGATTTAGGATGAAAGGAGGGTCGAACCCTATACCATAGGGTTCCACTAGGCCCCAAATGCAATCAGCCCAAAGGCTCGGCCCAACTGGACCTTGTCAACCACTGGTGGATTTGGCGAGGCCTCGCCATTTGGGCGAGGTTCTCCTATCCCTTAGGCCCCAAAAAAGTGTGGGGCCCACCCTGGGTCCCCCTGAAAGTTGATCGTTTGGCCCCCGACTCCATTTGTGGCATTTTCGGGGCCAATTTGTAAACTGAAATGAGTTTATGTGGCGTATAGCATAAGATTTTGGGGTAGGAGATGCTAATTTATCCAACTTACTTATTTATTTTGTTACATTCCAAAAGGTTAAGGGTCAAGACCCATTTTATCCATTTCTTTACTATTCACGAAAAGTTTTAGCTTCAGTATTGTTCTTCATCATTAATACCCTAGGATTGGTGTGTATTATGAATGTGTTTAGAAAATAAATGAAGAATAAAGTGGCAGAGGGTGAGATTTTGAACGAATTGGATAAAAAGAGGTTTTACACTTTGAGATTGAGTGCAAGATGTTGAGGTTGACCTACCACCTAAGGACATTCATTTCTAGGTTTGGAATGGAATGAAACATGGCCTAAACCCTTCGATTGACGGTCTAGAAGTGATTTTAGGTCGTTGGGTGTGATCAGGAGTGTGCACGGACTCATTCTCGGCGACCGTTTATAGTGAGTTTTAGTTTAAGTATAGTTTGTCACTATTTAAATTTGAAGATTCGTGTCTAATATGAAAGTACTTAGAGAAGTTTGAAGAATGAGGTGGTGAAAGGTGAAAGTTTGAAGGAAATGCATTGAAAAGTGATTTCTTTGGCTTTGGGATTGAGCTTTAAGAGTGTTATGGTTGACCTATTGCCTAAGGATGTCTAACCCCAGGTTGGCAAAAATCTGGGGTGTTACAGAAATGCCCTCTACGAGTGGGGTTACTAGAAATGCATTAAGACCATGAAAGAGGCCTTTTCGGAGTTAGTTCTTTCTGGCTTCGACAAGTCCAAATCAGTCTTCGATGTGTCTGGTGATGAAACGACTCCCAAATAGACCTCCGAGGCTTAAGGACCAACTTCCCTTTGCAATACCTTTCCCTTTTTCTTTTTCTTTTTAAATATAAGATGATGTAAATGTGCCCTTTGAGGCTTTATATAGAATGAAGTAAATGTGCCTTTATCAATGAAACTTTCTCCTTTTTGAAATAACATCTTCTATTGTAGATTTTTTCTAAGTTAAGTAGATCTCTCCCAATAAACGAGTTGGATCCAGTAGGTGGATCGAATTTGGGTCGAATCTTGTAGGTCGGATCCTGCGGGTCGGATATAGGTTGGACCTTGGTCGGATGTAGGTCAGATGTAGGTCAAACTTTGGTCGAACCTTGGTCAGATCCGGTACGCATAGTAAAACCAATAGGAGTCATGTTGTAATCGATCTTTATTAACTTTATCTCAAGGTTGATTAATATACAATAAACTTATGCATCGATTGGTTAAGGACGATAGATCTTGAGATGTTTAACATTTCAGGGGTGTGGCAGGAGTTAACCATCCAAATCTTCCAGTCGATATGAGTCAGGTCAGCTTGTACTTGTTATTACATAGGGTCCTTCCCAGTTTGGGCCTAAAGTTTCCGACCCTATTTCCTTAGTTTTTTGGAAGGTTCTTCAAAGTACCAAGTCGCCAGCTCAAAATCTTCTAATTTTTACCCTAGCATTGTAGAAATGCGTCACTTGTTACTAGTGGATAGCGATTCAGATCTGAGCTTGCTCTCTTTGTTCTTCGAGAAGGTCAAGACTCAGCGTCATTTGCTTGGTATTCATTTGTTCATCGAATGTCTTTGTCCAAGCTATTGGCAATCCGATCTCTACTGGAGTGACCGCTTTAGCTCCATATGCTAATGAAAAGGGCGTCTCTCTAGTGGCTGTTCGAGCAATAATTCGGTATGCCTAAAGGACTTTAGGGAGTTCCTCAGCCCACGCTCCCTTTGCATTCTTGAGCTTGGTTCAGAGGTGATGTTTGATGATTTTATTGACTACTTCGACTTGTCAATTTACCTGCAGATGTCGTGGCGAAGAGTAGACATTACGAATCTCGAGGTTCTCACACATCTCTTAGAACTATTTATTATTAAACTGCTTTCCATTGTCGAAGATGATCATTCGAGGAATTTTGAATATGCACAATATTTTTTCAGACGAATACGTGATCTTTTGTTCGGTTATCTTCGCCAATGGTTTAGCCTCAGCTCATTTCGTAAAGTAGTCAACAGCTACTACAAAAAACTTGGTTTGACTTTTTTTCGGTGGGGAGAGGGTCGATGATGTCGATTCCCCATTAGGTAAATGATCATGGCTCGGTCATAAAGGTGAGCTCTTCAGGTGGCTGTCAGGGTATGTTTGCGAAGTGTTGGCATTTGTTGCACTTTTGAGCAAATTGTTGAGCATCGGCTTGGATGATCGACCAATAATAACCTCACCGAATGACTTTATGGGTTAAAGATCGGCCTCCGAAGTGGTTCCCACAAATCCCCTCGTGGGTCTTCCTTAGAACGCACTCTGCTTCGTCCAGTCTGAGACATCTGAAATAAAGAAAATAAAAATCTTTTTTTTGTAAAGGACGTCATTGAGCATGGTGTATCGAGTTGCCATAGTTCATAACCTACGCACCTCCATTCGATCTTCGGGTAATTTTTCCTCTTTAAGATAGTCGACAATTGGATCCATCCAAGTAGGTTTCGAACTTACTGGAAGAACTGCGGCAAGGTCGGCCTAGTCGATCTTGGTTTCGTAAGGAACTCGATTGGGATAGATCATGGAATATCACATTCGTCTACAGTGGCTAGCTTTACCAGCATGTCAGCTTTGTAGTTCTCGGCCCAAGGAATCAGGGTGATGGTGTATTTTTGAAATTTACCGATTAATTCTTTGGCCTTCCGTAGATAGGCTTTCATGCATTCCTTCTTGGCCTGATATTCTTCAGCTATTTAATTGACGACCAACTGGGAGTCGCTGAAGACTTCGAGGTGTTATGCTCTCATGTTGGCTGACAGTTTAAGTCCGATGAACAAAGCTTCATATTTCGTTGTATTATTGGAGGGTTAAAATTTGAATCTTAAGGCATATTACATACATATATGGTCTGGGGTCTCTAGGAATATCCCAACCCCACTTGCCTTAGAGTTGGATAAGCCATCAACATAGATTGTCTACTTGGGTGGGTCGGGTGTAGCTTGGGCGTCAGACGCTTGTTCAGATGCTTGGCCAGATGGAACATTTGGGATGAGCTCCAGCCTAGGTAGGTCGGTATCTTGCCCAGAGGTATGAGTTAACTCAACAATGAAATCAGACACGGCCTAACCTTTAATAGCTAAGCGGAGTCGATGCTTGATATCAAACTCGCTTAGCTCAATTGCCCACTTAGTAAGCCTTCCTGAAGCTTCGATCTTTTAGAACACTTCACGTAGTGGTTGGTCGGTCATAACAATGATGGCATGAGCTTAAAAGTACAGCTACAAACATTGAGAATAAATGACCAAAGCTAGTGCTAATTTTTTCAAGTTTGGGTATCTGGTCTCGGTTGAAACTAGGGCTTTACTGACGAAGTACACTGGAAACTTTTTTCTGGCATATTCCCTAATTAAAACCGAGTTGACCGCTGCATTAGAGACAACCAAGTACAACAGAAGAGACTCCCCTTGCTCAAGTTTGGAGAGTAGTGGTGGTGACCTTAGATATTGCTTAGGCTTCTAGAAAGATGCCTCACATTCTTCTCTCCAGTCCAGATATTGCTTAAGCTTCTAAAAAGCCACCTCATATTCCTTTTTCCAATCCACCATTTGTTTCTCTTTGAACTATTTGAAGAAGGGGAGACATTTGTCGGTGGTTTGGGACATGAAGCGATTGAGAGCCGCAATCCTCCTAGTAAGTCGTTGAACGTCTTTGGTCATCCTTGGTGATTCCATGTCAATGAGAGCTTTGATCTTCTTGGGGTTTACTTCGATTCCTCGTTGGTTGATCAAGAAACTGAAGAATTTACCTGAGCTAACCCTGAAGGCACATTTGTTCAGGTTCAACTTCATTCGGTATTTACGAAGGATGAGGAATATCTCCTCAAGATCCGTGACATGATTCATAGCTTTTATACTCTTGACAAGCATATCGTCGACGTAGACCTCTATTGTTCACCCTATTTTTTGAGTGAACATTTTGGTGACCAGTCACGGATAAGTAGCGCCAGCATTTTTCATTCCAAAAGGCATGACTCGGTAAGGCAATTTTTATTTTATCATGTGGATGCATTACAATTTGATTATAATCATAATAAGCATCCATAAAACTGAGTAGCTCATGCCCAGCGGTGCTATCGACCAGTTGGTCGATTCGGGGAAGGGAAAAGCTATCTTTGGGACAAGCCTTGTTCAAGTCTGTGTAGTCCATATAGACTTGCCATTTGCCATTTGCCATTTGCCTTCTAGACTAACACAATGTTGGCTATCCAGTATGGATAATACACTTACTCGATGAATCCAACCTTGAGGAGTTTGTCGACTTCTTCTCTGATCACGGAATATCTTTCGGGACCGAGTGCGCGACGCTTCTGTCGAATTAGTCGATGAGCAAGGTCGACTTTTAAGTGGTGCACGATGATCTTGGAGTCGATGTCGGGCATGTCTTCATGAGACTTGTTGAAGATGTCCACATAACGTCGGAGGAGAGCTATCATCTTGTCCTGTAGTGGGGCTGTTAAGGACGATCCAATTTGGACAGTCTTTGTAGGGACAAATTCGTCAAGCGAGATGGGAATAAGGTCTTCCATGGAGTAGCCTCGTTCTTGGAGTCTTCACAAGGATTCAGAGAAGTGACGGTCATTACTTGATGTGAAGCGGATAGTGCCATTGCATAGAACTGTTGAGAATTATGTTGATCACCCTTCACTAATCTGACACCTTACTCGGTTGGAAACTTCATGGCTAAGTGGTAGGTCAAAACTATAGCTCACAGGGCATTCAAGGACAGCTGGCCAAGGATAGCATTGTAAACGGATGGACAGTCTACTACCAAGAAATCGACCATTGTGGTGACTTAGTTTTGTCCCTCTCCAACCATAAGTGAGAGCTGTATCACTCCCTTAGGTATGACCTTCCCACCTGAGAAATCAAGCAATGGGGTTTTAACAGTTTAAAGTAGAGATCGACCAACTCTCATCTTGTCGAAAGTTTGAGGGAAGAGGACATCAACCGATGATCTAGTGTTCATGATTATTCTAAACACCTTACGATTAGCTATGGTTAGGGTGACCACAAGTGCATTATCGTGCGGATGGTGGATTCCTCAGGCATCTTCGTCGGTGAAGGTGAGGGTTGTACATCGAGTCGAGCCGAGTCGAGGTGGGCCAAGCTCGACTTGACTCGTCCATGCTACACTCGACTTCGAGCTCGAGCTCAACCTCGCCCTCGAGCTCAACATTGAAGCTTGGCTTGTTTGACAAAGCTTTCAAGTCGAGTTCAAGTCGATTTAGTGGTTCGAGTCAAGTCAAGTCGAGTTTACCTCGGTAAGGTAAGGGAAAGAAAAAGTGGGAATGGGGACAAGTAGGGTTTTTTAGTAAAAACTTTTAAGTTTTAACTTCTTCTTTTTTTAACTTATATATATTTAATATTTATATATATATATATATATATATATATATATATTATATTTAATATTAATATAATATATATAATATATATTATTAAAATATATTACTCGAGCGAGTCAAGTTGAGTCGAGTTGAAATACACCATGGTCGAACTTGGCTTGAACTCAACTCGAGCTTTAGTAAACAAGCTTAACTCGCCTTGAGTCAGCCTTTCAAGCCGAGTCAATCCGAGCTGAGTCGAGCTGAGTCGAGCGAGCTTTTCGAGCCAGCTTGACTCATGTACAACCCTAGTGAAGGTCAGGCTATGGGTCTCCATCTTTTTCTCTTTCAGAGGCCTTCTGATAAGTAGAATTTCGTCTTCGGGACGACAATATTCCTCGCGTGCACCTTCCGAGCATTATTTAAGTCTCCATAGCCTCTTTGGTCTTCGAAGATCGTGTGGATCTCCCTGGTTGGCTCATTCTTGACTGGTTTTTCATCTTTCGCTATGACTTAATCTCTTCTATTATTGACATATTCCCCAAGACAGCCACTGCGGATGAGTGCCTCGATCTCTTGTTTGAGATCAAAGCAGTTACTCGTGTTATGTCTGTGGTCTGGATGAAAGAGGCAATATTTGTTTTTTACTTCTATTTTTTTAGATTAGACTTCAATTTGTTCAGCCAGTGGAGGAGACACTTGTCCTGGATCTCCATCAGGACTTGCTCTAGTGTTTTGTTAAGAGAAGTGTAAGTTTTAAACTTACTATCGAGCCGCTTGTTCGGGCAATGATTGTCTCACGATTGATTGTCCTTTATCTTCCTGTTTGCATTGGTTGAACTTGGTTCTTCCCTTGTCTATTGCCCTTTGGTTGGAGGAACCTTGTTCTAGACAACCTCTCGCAGGATACGAGATTCTTCAGCATTACCATATTTTTGTGACCTGTTCAGTAGTTCATCCATCATTGTAGGAGGATTTTTGTCCAACGAAAATGATAACTACTTATCCCTCAGCCCACTCATGATAGCATTTAGGGCGAGCTCCTCTGAGTGCTTCCGGACTTGTAAAGTTTCCAGATTGAAGCGTTTGATGTGGTCCTTTAAAAGTTCTCCATCCTTTTGAATGACGTGAAGGAGATGGTCAGGTGCTATGAGCCTCTTCCTTCCCCCAGTAAAGTTTATGACAAAGGCTTGGATGAGTTAGGAGAACGAACTAATAGAGTATGGTTTTAATTACTTCAACCAAAGTCGAGCAGCCTCAACCAAAGTTAAGGAAAAGGCTCGACACATGAATACGTTAAAAGCATCATGGAGCTCCATGTAGACTCTAAAAGACTCCATGTATTCCGACGGGTTGGTATTCCCTGAGAATGAAGAAATCTAAGGTAACCAAAACCGATCTAGTAGTCGCGCCTACATGATATTTGCAGTGAAGGGGGGGATCGGATTCCTCCATTATGGCTTGTGCTGGCGTGTTAGTTCGGTAAGCCTGTTGCATGTCTCCGATCTGATCTTGCAAGTTCTTTAGCTCGACCTCTCAGGGTTAACTGCTCTCTGTCGTTGCTTCGACCTGGGCTTTACCGTGCTTCTTTCGGTCTAGTTTATGGCATAGATTGGAAGTGGGCAAGGCCGCAGTCTCCGAAACGTGAGATAGGGTTGGTTTAGGTGAGCTATGTCATTGGCTCCATTAGGAGGCTGGTCAGCTTCGCTGAGAGGCTGCACGTGTACAGGAAGGTAGAGGAGGGTTGTAGCTATTTGTTCATCCTCCCTGTTGGCTCTCTACACATGTTGTGGCTGCAGTTGTTCCAACATCTGCTTTATGTAACCCATGTTCTCTCTCAGCATTCTGACCTCCTTTTCAAGGGAGTTCAATTGGCCTCCCCTTGCGCGAGATCGCTGACCCTACCTCTTGGAACCGGAATTAGCCTGATGCTATGAGGAAGAGCCCCGATGGCTTTTCAGTTGTTCGGGTTACTCCGGGGGCGGCGGTGTGCATTCAGGTGCAATTGGAACTATAGCCAAGGAGGATCAAGTTCTCTTCTTTCCTTTTGTCATTGTAGTTTCTCTAGTAAAGCAAGAATGACTAAGATGTCGTTTTCCACAGAAGGCGCCAATTGTTGATGTAGTTTTTTGGTGGACCCTCCTTAGTTAACCCTTCAGGACTTGAACAGATGAAAGCGATAAACAAAGGAGACCCTGGCTTGTAAAAGGGACCCTCCGATGCCTAGGTCAGGCTCTTAGGTCTTTCGTAGGTTAGAATCTTAAGGAAAAGTGTCACCAGTCTATTATTAGGGTATGTATGCGTACCTTCCATTGACCTCTATTTATAAGAGAAGGAAGATCATGCCGTAAGAAGGTTTTCCTAATACGCTGGAGATCATTCCGCACAAGTATCCGAATTCGTCCATGATTCTCTCGATATTATCGCCATCCGAGGTTCTTGGGATTTGATTTGATCCCTCGAAGATATGGGGAGAGATCGTTGGGGCATTGGAGAGATTTTTGCACTGTTGGCTTGGAAAAAGGTTGGATGATAGAGGTGTAGGATGTAATAAGCACAATCAATATTGAGTTTTTCGTCAGATCGACATTTGCCTTGTATTAGAAGTTATACCGAGCTATGGCCGACCTATAGGTTAGGTCGGAAGTTGGTCATTTGAGTTGACTTACAATTGTATCCTCTTTGAGTGTCCTTACAACTGCATCGACCTCGTCGAAGGTCGTCCTGTATTAGACAATGGATGCCCCTTAAGATCGAATCTCATTGGGTCTGTGCTGATTTGTAGAGTTGGTCCATACCATGAATCTCATTGGGTCTGTGCTGATTTGTAGAGTTGGTTCATGCCACAAGTCAACCTACTGAGTCATCTATTTTTCCCCAACATTCTCTATGCAATCTAACCATTAGCGTGGATGTGGGCCATATATACATTGGGTGACTCACACAATTTTTAAAAATGGTGCTGAACAAACACCACAACCATAAACCCCTCAATATCCGAATTTTTAGATTGGCAGCTCCACAAGTACGGACGCGAATTTCCTGTAACACCTGCGAAAGTTCGGTGGGCCCACCGGAATGTACATGTAACATCCCCAGTCCTTCAGTTTGGCTCGATCATGTTAGGATATTAGCTCAAAAGTAAGGTAGATCCAAAACTCAGCCGGACCATACCACAGGAAACAATGGGAATTAAACATCCACCGTTGAAACCTTTTTAGGATGATAGGGGCTGATATTTGTATTCTCCATTTATTCTGTTCTGAATAACCTTATAAACGGTTTGGATGGTATAAAAAATAATAAAAAAAAATAAATAAATAATAATGATAGTAGGCCCCGGGAAGGTTTCAAAGGTGGCCATTTTCATACCTACTATTCTTGTAGCGTGGCCCATTTGAGTACTGGATCTCTCTCATTTTTGTTTGGTATCCTAACGTAAGCTAGAGAAACTGATGGGCGGAGCAGATGTGACATAGATATGTGTGCCCCACAGAGCTTCTATTTACGGGTCTCTCCACATGCGTCCCTACCAGCTAAGCTTCTGAGGTACTGGAAAGTGGAATTTTGCTGGAGACCGTAGCATGTGGGGGAAAAACGGTTCTTTCGCGCAACTGAATAGGTTTGTTACAGTAGACAGTGGCACCATATATGTATCCTTAATATGGGGTCCCACTTCTAGTCGGCCAATGAAACTTGGTCGTGACCGTACTCGGATCTCATAATATAGAACACCGCACTGATGTCATTAGTGTAGATACGTTCAAAACTCTACAGCCCTTTTATCATGTATGTGTTTTATAACGGTTATAAAAAATGTGACAAATAATCCAAAGCTCAAGTAGACAACACTACATAAAGTGGGGATATTGACGCCAATAGTTGACACCTTACTAGGGTCACACCCAGATCCATAGCTCAACTGGCAGACTGAGTGGAGATACCTCGTTTCAACACTTGAGGTCTTGGTATCGATCCCTAGTGGGGGTGGCTAACATGGAGTGTGTACTGACATGGGTGTGTACTAAATAAAAAATACCATTAAAAAAATTAAAAAAAAAAAACTTTACTAAGATCCATTATGATGTTTATTTGCCATGTATTCTGTTATTTGAGTTCACACATGAAAAAAAGGAAAAACACAAATATAAGCTTGATTGAAAACTTTTCTAATCCCACGTGCCAAACACTCCTTCATCTACTTGAGCATCAGATGTACTTCATTTTTGAGCTTTTTCCCACAACTAATATGACAAACCATGCAGATAAAACACATATATCAAAGTACAGCTACAGATTGTTTTGTCACACACACCTACAACTAACCTCACAAAATGAATATACAGTGTGGATAAAACACATATTAAGGTGCTTCATCCAATCCAAGTTATGCTAACCCATAGAAGGGTGTGGGGCCATTGGATTGGTATTCCTCGTACAAGGAGAATATGATTGCACACTAACACTGCTAGTCGGCTTGCTACTAGACACTGCTTTATGGGCCTATTACGTTGTATGTGTTTTATCTACTCAATTTGTCCATTTTAAGCCATCATTTTAAGGTTTGATATCAGAAATGAGGCATGTTCAAATCTTAAGTTGATTACACCGTATGAAAATAGTCTGTCATTGAAAACTTCCTAAGCCCATTGTAGTTTTTATTTGCCACCTAACCTGTTGATTATACTACATAGATTGGAATGAAGGGAAAACACAAATATCAACTTAACCTAGCTTTTCTGTGCCCCCACATGAGTTTCTAATCCTGGGCTTCAATTACCTATGTTTCTTGTGGTCGGGTCTACTTAATATTTGGATCTGTCTCATTTTAGAATGATGCCCTAAAATAATGATCCAAAATGTACTGATGAGGTAGATGAAACACATGCATCATGGTGGGGCCCACAGTCCACCATCCAATTGCGAGTCTGCAGTGGAAGTGTCAGTACCCAATCGGTGTCCTAGAAATATCCATTCCCTTTTATGTCAGAAGGTGCTACTAGCATATGCCCCCAGAGGCAATGAACTTTATATGCTGGTGCTCATTTTTAACAAGTGAGCCCATGCTCTGGGAATCTAAACCATTGATGTTGCCCCTTTTATGGGACAATAGTATCCTATGGATTTATGACCATAAATACAGTAAAAGACGACGGTCATATTCATCTAAAAAAAAGTCAGTAGAGTGATGGCTGGGATATTTCGATGTGAGAAATGTTTGTTGCGTGCTCCATCTACACCAGTACATAAACACAGCAATTGTATAGATTTACAAACATGGTCCCATTTGTTTGCATTCGATACCCACGTATGCAGTAAATTCAGGAGCTGGCCAACCTTGTATTTTGGAGAACGCCTGCATAAACTAGCGTCTAATGCAATGGTGCCCCCCCCCCCCCCCCCCCACACACACACACACACACACGCACGCACACGTGTACACGTGCGCGCATATAATTGGGAAGCACCTTTGGTGGAATGAGCTACAGAACCCCCCCCCCCCCCCCCCCCCCCCCCCCCACACACACACACAACACACAAAAAAATAATAATAATAATAATTAAAATAATAATAATAATAGTTGATGTCTCATCCCAACCTTTTCCTGTGTTGTAGCCTATTTTAGTTCTCGAATAACACAATTTTTTTTCCAAGATGAACATAAGCAGCATACCTGATGATGGACGGGGTGGATCTTACGAAAGTTCTACCCACGTGGCTGTGGGTACGTGAATCTCAGAAATTCCAGAAGCCGGTGGGCCATTTATATGTGAGCAATCAGAAATTGTACCATCCATTTCGATATCATCCGAAGATCAGATCGATTTAGAAGTGCTAAACTCCAATAATGGATGTTTGTTTGTTGAATTTAGACCATTGAATAATTTTCATTACAGTTGATAACTCAAATCAGTGAAGCTTTTGATTTTAACCCATCTAAAACTAGGGCCCACTATTTGGATGACTAAATTTGAATTATTAATATACACGTGCGTATCAACTGTCACCACCTAACTCTGTATGATTTTTTTTCTTAACTCCTGCAAATGCTAAGGTCTATTTTCTACAAGTGGGGATCACATTCCGGTCATCTAGAACATTATTGATAGAGCTGGGCACAAGTCGAGTCCGACTGAGTTAGGGTTGACTTGACTCGATCCATTTTTGAAAAAGGCATTACCTGAAATCAATCCGACTCGGTACCGAATCTAGCATGCCTAACTCGATCCGAGTCCACATCTGGGCTAGACTAATCCGAACCAAGTCCAATCTGGTTAGAAATATCAAGTCGGATCGAGTTGGCACTGAGTTGGATCGGGTTGCCGGGCTGAGTTACTAGGGCAAGGTCGCAAGGGCTTGGGCTCAAACGCTTGACCTGAGGGTTGAGCACAAGCTTAAAATTCTAGCCTTGGGGATCAAGTTGGCACCGAGTTGGATCGGGTCACTGGACTAGGTTACTATGGCAAGGCCACAAGTACTTAGAATCAAACACTTGACCCGAGGGTTGAGCACCCGAGCGCAAGTTTAAAAATTTACCCTTAGGGTGTCCACTCCAGACTATGTTCAAAATACATATGTCACTTAAAAGCACTAAGAGAAGTCTTCTTTGAAATTAAAAGTAAATAAATTATATTCATAAAATGAACAAAGTATATAAATAGTGTTAAAATTCAAAGTAAATAAACCATGTCTACATACAAACCAATAATCATTTCATTCATTCAATATCCTCTGTTTGATGAATGTCTTTGTGGTGTATAACCTGAGTAACATTGTCCATAATAGTAACCTCCTCCTCCATCTTTGTCGCTAGAATCATCATTTGGTTCTCTTTTTATAGCTTCAGTTATAAGAGAATTCTACACTAACTCTGAGCTGGAGGTGTTCAAAAGATGGTTGTTTACTTCTATTGAATCGGATGGTGGAGATGCCTTTCCATCTCCTCATTCATAGATTCAACAAGTTTTTTCTGCCACTTTTTATGATCCAATTTGTACAAGATTCCCAACTGCTTATAGAATGCTCGAAGACTTTTAAGAAACTTTGATGATTTACTCGTGCCTGATTCAGTATCATATTATCTCAGAGGGGGTTGATTATTGTCTGATCCTGGATGCCATTTTCAAGCTTTCTTTTATGGCTTTTTTATAATCTTGTTCTTCTTATTCCCGTAATAGTCTCTCTTGTTCTTCTCTGCTAACTGTGGAAGCAGTTCCTTTACTTAACCCTTCTTTAATTATATTAAGCCTACTTTTATATCTATTATGTCTGGTTGTATTGGTTGTAGTTGTAAGGGAATGAGTGGAGAAAGTCATTGTATTTGAGTTGAGAATGGCTTGAAATAAATCCTATACTTCCTAAGGAGCTTTGCTATATGGGGCAGCGTCTCCTCCCGACAAGACAAATGTAATTTCAACCGGTTTGTTTTGTTTACAAATTGTTTTTCACACGACTTGGGTTCCATAATCTTAAATATCTGCCGATGTATCATCTTTCGTTGACATATCTATCGGTGTTTATTTTAAAAGAAAAAATATTTGGTTAGGTTAAGACAATATAATTAATTAATTAATTAATTAAGATAAATAAATACAATTAGCCAATCATATGAGATTTAAGCAACATTAATTAATTTAGAAGCATTAATGAAAAGCGAAAAATATTCATCCACCCATTAAATATTACAATTTAAGTCTTAAAAAACTAATTGTCAAAATTTTATTATAATTAAATGCAAGAGAAATAGAAGGCAGTGTCTTATCCTGCTTCATATAATTATTGTAGGTACTGTCTTATTTTACTTCTCACTCTTCTCTTCCTCAAACTCCTCATCAACAGAGTTCCCTTTCCCCCACACCTGACACAACCAAACATGTGTATAAATGAGTGCTTCAACTGATTCTGACATAAGTGAGCTTTGATACTTGTTCAATACCATACTTCAAGTACTAAAAATAGATTCTGAAGCCACGGTTGAAATTGGAATTGATAATATGCCTCATACCATTAATGAGAGCACAGGGTACTGTGAATCACGAGCTTTTGACTTCCACCAGTATAAAACATCATATTCTTCGTCTTTATTCTTTACAAGTGACTCATTAAAACAGTGGTCAAGTTCTATTTGAGTTGTCTGCTTTTAAGTCTCAACATGTGTCATGAAAGACATGAAATCATTGATTGTATTTCGTTGTTCATCAATAGTAGAACTAAAACCTACTTCGGGAGTCAGACCTGCAACTACAGTATTGTCTTTTGTGGTGCCCAAAGTTTGTACATAAAATTTGTACAAATCATCAACTGTATCATGAATCTTATCGACATCAGTGACACTCTTCTCACCATACAACTTATAAAAGATGAATATAACCATTAATATCTTGTATCAATGATCAATAATGACTGCAACAACCATTACTAGACTGTATTCAGAC
Source organism: Magnolia kwangsiensis (assembly GCA_037074715.1). Taxonomy (NCBI): domain Eukaryota; kingdom Viridiplantae; phylum Streptophyta; class Magnoliopsida; order Magnoliales; family Magnoliaceae; genus Magnolia; species Magnolia kwangsiensis. The sequence goes on from CM073574.1 coordinate 78,413,465, forward strand.
CAATATTTATCAAACTTTAACCGCATACTCATAGTCATTAATTGTAAAAAGTCTAGTCCTCTATAACTTATGTACAAAATATCTTTTATCCTCCAAAGTTTTGGTAGAAATTATTTATTTTTAGATACTTGCTTCATAAAAATTTCTTCGTTGTATCGTAAAAAACTTAAAGGAACTTGTGAACTGCTTCAGTTCTTATCCAATCATCATCAGAAGCCAACCAAAGATACGCACTATCATGCATTGCATTGTGAGAAAATGTATATTTGAAAGCTATCACTGAATCCAACATTTCAAAATTTGAATTCCAATATGTCATGACATATAACTTCATTGTTCTTTAAGATGACAAATTCAATCATTTCACGATCTCATTTCAAGTATATAATCATGAATGTGACACTTGTATGTACTTCACACACTCTTATATGTTCTCAATTGTTGGCTTAATTATTTTAAGGGCATCTTGTATAATTAAGTTTAGGATGTGGGCATAACACCTAACAGGAAATATCTTTTCACCAAAAAACAAGTCATCGGTGGCCCTAAAATGGTTTCGTAAATTCATTATTATGCTATCATTTGTAGAGGCATCGTCTAAAGTTATTAAGGATATTTTGTTCTTAATGCTCTACTTCATAATACAATTGTAGATGCAGTCTGAAATCATCAATCCAGTGTGAGGAGGCGCAAGATAACAAAAGTATATGATTCTTTTATAAAGCCTCTATTCGGCATCAACGTAGTAGGTAGTTAGTGATATATACTCCTTTCTTTGGTTGGATGTCGTCCACAAATCTGATGTTAGACTAATTTGAAAAACCGATTCCAATTGTCCTTTCAACTTGAGCTTCTCGCTTGCATACATCTTCATGCAAACTCTCTTTATTGTTATACATGAGACCTCATATCTGGGGTTAAGGCATCTGGCTAATTTAACAAAGGAAAGAATCTCTACCATCTGAAATGATCTTTCATTAGCGATAATAAATATGGCCATTAACTCATTCACATAGTCTTTGTTATACTTATAGATGAACAATGTACACCTATTAAAGATAATGAAAGTGTTTGTTGCCACGAGGTTTGACTTCTTAATTTTTTATGACACTTCGAAATGTGTTTATTTAGAGTTGTGGTTGACCCATTTACTTGTTTAGCATATTGTGTCTGGCAGTACTTGCATTGTAACTTCACTGTGCTGGCTTTTAGGGTTACTTCAAAATATTCCTACACTATCGATCTCTTTTTTTTTTCCTGAAATATTTGATTGTGAGGTACTAATATCAATGAACACAACTTCATCTTCTAAACTTAATCCTTCATCATCTAATATTATCGACGATGTGACTGACAAACCACCGGGGGTATTGAAAATTCCCTCATTAGACATCTACTATTTGAAAAATTCTAAATTAGATTAGCATTAGCACTCGAATGCCCTAAAGGTTTATACTAAATCATAAATTAGTCACCCATCCAAGGTTGGATAGATTGTAATACTTTCATATTCTCATTTAAATGCCTATGCCAAAAATTCGACAGCATATCCCCATATCTCTCCAGATAAGTTGATCTTCCATTACATTCTGATGTTAAATATCTAAGCAATGTGAAGATATTTAACATGTGTAAGTGCTATGTTGTAATTCGAGCACCCGGTATTGTCAAATTTTGTTGTGCCAAACCACTTGGAGTTGGTATCTTGTCATGATAAGATGAAAAGTTCACCTTCAAGTCATTGTCAACTCTTCTACATTTTCAAGTTGAAGAACATTGCACATTTTCAAGTTGAAGAACATTGCCAAATATCAAACACAAGCCCAAGTACAATAATAGAAATTCAAAGCTTAGGTTAAAGTTCAAGACCACCACCTTAAGTCTCAAGAACACAAGCACTAGTTCTTGCTCAAGTTTAAGACTACAAGGTTAAGCTTCACGTGCTTCAAGATAAACGAGTTACTAAAGCGATCGATGTTTTGATGTTTCAAACTCACATTCAAGGTATAGATGACCCTATATTGACGATAAGTTAGGTCATATTGATTGCATATTAAATTTGGATCTTTCTATAAGTTTATAAGCTTTTCTTTGACCAGTTCTAGTCTTTGTTCGACTAGTCCAGACACTAGCTCGACCAGTCCAAATATTTGTTCGACCAGTCCAAGTTTTGTTGAAGATTTTTTAGATTTTTTATTGGACTCTTGACCAGTCCTGGACACTGCTTGACCAGTCGAGTGAACAATGCTCGACCAGTCGTGCAGTGCTCGACTCAAAGTCCAACAATCTCATCTAGTCCCTCTCGACTAGTCGAGTGCATTGCTCAACCAGTTGAGCAGGCCACTCAACTAGTCAAGCAAGCCACTCGACCAGTTAAGTAATAGAATTATCTTATCGCGCCAGAATTTTTGAAATTTGGTTGGTGCTTCGATAAGTCAAACCGAACCTTAGACCAGTTGAGAGAATAGAATTTCTACTTATAAATAAAGGACATTTCTCAAAATTAATCATCAATTCCAAGTCTAATAAAGCCATCACTCTGAGAGATAAGTTCCTACAATTGTGAACCTATTACTTATTCATTTTAGATTCTTTTATAACTTTATGTATTTAATTTTGAGATCTCATTATTCAATTCTATTCTATTAAAAAGAGAATATTGATTTACCCTTTTGAGATTAAAATCAAATCAAGCTAGCCCCAGGTTGATTTAATTTAAAAATCATTTAGACTTAAAATCCTTTCATTTGTGAAATTATACATTGAACATCTACGTCTACATCGAATTGGTTCTACCAGACTATATCAAAAGAAGAATCTTCAGATAAGTATAATTTCATTTTCTATATTTTTGGTTTGTAAGATTCAGTCAGGAAAATCTCATTGTGGGGTTTTTGTGATTGTGTAAGCCCATTTGAAAAACACAATTATGAAAGTTTTAAGGTGAACCTTGAAAAACCTTATTTCTTAGTGAAAGTCAATATCTCGTGGGTGTGGATATTAGGAGTGGAGTAGTTGTGTGGCTGTTTACGAACAGTAGGTGTACACACATGAACCACTATAATTCTTAAAGTTTAGATGATGATTGTGATGTATGTGTGGTGCTGAATGTTGTAATTTACTTTATGCGCTTGTGGTGAATGTTGTAATAATTTAGTTTATTTCCTTCGCTTCATTCTCAGTTTAAGTTTTTTATACTTACCAACGTTTTAAACATCAGTTTGTCCTATCATAAACTTTGATTTTTAGTGAAAGGTTGTCCTTAGAACTCAGTTTGTATCAATCACTCAAGACTAGTGCATTTGAGGTTGTTATTTAATTATGTTATCTATCTTTATATTTCACGTTTATTTTTTTATTTGGCATATTCCTATTCACCCCCCCCCCCCCCCCCCCCCCCCCCCCCCCTATAGGACTTAGAGCTCAGCCTTTTCAAGTAGTATCAGAGCCTAATAGCTCGTTCATTTGGATTCATTTTCCGAGCTAATCGATCTCGAGCTTTTACTATGTTAAATTTTGATAGCCTCTCAATTACTAGGCCTCCACCTTTTGATGGCTCCAATTATGCTTATTGGAAAGCTAAGATGAGGATCTTTTTGAGGTCCATCGATGATAGTGTGTGGCAAGTCACAGTAACTGGATGGAACCCACCCACGTCTAAAGTTCTAGGCATTAGTCTGTTAAAGTTACACCTTATTATTCATGGACTACTCTTCAGAAAAATGAGAGTAGTGTCAATGCCAAAGCTTTAAATGCACTCACTTGTGCACTATCACCAGATGAATTTAAAAGAATTATATCTTGTGATACTATAAACCAAGCCTGAGATATTTTAGAAATGACACAGGAGGGTGCGACTATCATTAAAAATTCAAAATTTCAAATCCTCAACACTAGGTTTGAGGAAATACGTATGGAAGAAAGTGAAATATTCATGGATTTCTATACTAAATTGAATAACATAGTCAACTCAATGTGAGGTCTTGGAGATAACATCCCAGAAAGTAAAGTTTGTGCGAAGATACTGTGCTCATTGCCTGAAAGGTTCAATTCTAAGGTGACTGCCATTTAGAAACTTTGTGACACAGATAAGATGAGGCTTGAAGAACTTGTCAGTTCTTTTCAAACCTATGAGTTAAATTTCAAGGCTCCTAAAGGTAAGTCCATAGCCCTTAAGTTATCTAAATGTATTTTTCAAAATAATATAAGTAATTCTGATTATGAAAATTCAGAGGATGATATATCATTATTAGCCAAGAAGTTTTATAAGAATTTCAAAAGTAAAAAAGAGAGTTGATTTTCAAAAACCCTCTAAGAAGAAAAAGAGTAAATCTAAAAATTGAAAATCTCTTTAAGACAGCCAATGCTTTAACTACTGTGAATACGGGCATTTGACAAACAAGTTTCTAAAGAGGGACAAATCAAAGAAGAAAGGTATGTTGGCAACATAGGATGAATCATCTTGACCTGAATCTTCTTTTGAGTTAGATGATTCTGAACCTGAATCTTCTAATGAGGTAAAGGCCTTAATAACTCTAGCCAGAGTCACTTTCTTAAATAGTTGTGATTTAACTTATGATGAAAATCTAAGGACCCTGAAAACGATGCAGATTTACAAGATGCCTATAATGCCCTATACAGGGAAAGTTGTAAGATAGTTGTAAAACTTAAACTTAAAAAAAAAAAGGTTTTTAAAGTTAAAAGAAGATTTTGAAAACTTAGTTTTAGAAAAATCACATCTTTCTGATTGTTTTAAAAAGACTAAATGTGATTTAGATTTTAAAATGTCCCAAGTTGAAAACTTAAAATCAGAAAATGAAAAAATAAAACTAGAAGTTTCTTCTCTCTTGAGTTCAAAGGATACTTAGAGGTATGCCTAAGGTGATCCTAAACTAGAAAAATTGCTAACCGGATCAAGAAAATGTGGAGATAGATCTGGTTTGGGCTATGATAAAAATACGCCTCTAAAAAATAAGATTACTTCTCCTAAGTTTGTTAAAGGAGAGTCCTCCAACTCAAAAGGAAAAAGTCTGAATCAAAATGGTTTTAAAAATCCTAAAACTTTTCAAGCTACAAAACCTAATAACAACTATATCAATTTTACAAATCAGAATCATAACCCTTAGCTGAGAAAATTGTGGATTTACTCAAAGAGTTCTGAAATCAACTCTAATGATAGAATGTATAATAACTATAAATGTATAAAAACCAACAATGCTCCGAAACCTAAAATGGTAATGAAATGGGTCCCTAAGGTTACTTGTTTGGTTGCCCACACTGCTTTAAAGGCTTCGAGTCAATGAAAGTGGTACCTAGACAGTGGTTGCTCTAAACATATGACAGGTGACAAAGATTTGTTCAATAACTTCAAAGATATGATTGATGGTTCAGTCACATTTGGTGATGGTAACAACTGCAGAATAATGAGGTTAGGTACGATTCATCTCTTTAATTTTCCTCCTTTTGAGAATGTTTTAGTTGTAGAAGATCTTAAACATAATTTCTTAAGCATCTCAAATATGCGATAATAAATATAGTGTAAAATTCACTAATCAAGGATGTCAGATTAATGAAAAATATTCTGTGATATTGACTGGTCGCAGAACATCTGAGAATTGTTATATAGTTAGTGACTCTAGCTCGTCTAAATTATCGTGTTACATAGTCCAAACCAATGAGACTGAATTATGACATAAACACCTTGGACATGTACACTACCAAAATCTATATATACTGAGCAAAGGAGAGTTAATAAGAGGTCTACCTAAATTAAAGAAAATAGATAAAATTTGTGGGGAATATCAAATTGGGAAGCAAACTAGGAGTAGTTACAAGAAAGTGAACTCCAGTGCCACATCTAAACCCCTTGAACTCCTCCATATGGATCTCATTAGTCCTATTAGAACAGAGAGTTGAGGTGGAAAGAAATATTTTCTGATAATTCTGGATGACTTTACCAGATATACATGGGTAGCTTTCATGAGAGAGAAGTCTGAAACTCTTGATGAAGTGAAAAGGATACTTCAACATATCTAAACTGAGAAGGAATTAAATGTTTCAAAAATTCGAAGTGACTATGGATCGAAATTTGATAATAGCAATTTTGAGAAGTTCTGTAGCGATCAAGGGATATCGCATAAATTTTTTGCACCTAAGACACCTTAACGAAATGGGGTTGTTGAAAGAAAAAACCGTGTGCTTCAAGAAATGGCCAATGTTATGTTAAATAACATGAAATTACTTAAAAATCTATGGGCTGAAGCTGTGAACATTGCATGCTATACAATAAACAATGTTTATACTAAAAAATCAAATGATAAGACTGCAGATGAACTGTGGTTCAATAAGAATCCCACAGTCAAATACTTTCTAGTTTTTGACAGCAAGTCCTATATTTTGCACGATCGCGAAAATTTAAGGAAGTTCGACACTAAAAGTGATGAAGGGATTTCTCTAGAGTATGCTCTAAATAGTCGAGTGTATCGAGTTTTCAACAAGAAAACCAATGTTATTTAAGAGTTCATTAATGTAGTTATAGATAATCACTTGAATACACCTGTCACTAGTTCAGAAGATGATGAAGTCTCTATATTTGATAAATCAGACTCTTCATCCAGTCAAAATGACATTGAACTGCGATCAGTTAAAGCCTATCAAACTGATCAAATTCTTGGAAACCCTCTTACTAGTGTGCACACTCAAAGATAACTAGAAAAAATATATAATTATGTGCACTTCACTTCCCAAAGTGAGCCGGCCAATGTAAAAGAAGCGCTTACTGATGAAAATTGGATAGTAGCCATGCAAGATGAACTAAATCAATTTGAAAGGAATGATGTGTGATATTTGATTTCTATACCTAATGATAAACATATAATTGAAACTAAGTAGATCTTTAAAAATAAATCTGATGAATTAGAAAATATTATAAGAAACAAGGCAAGACTGATGAAAATTGGATAGTAGCCATGCAAGATGAACTAAATCAATTTGTAAGGAATGATGTGTGATATTTGATTTCTATACCTAATGATAAACATATAATTGGAACTAAGTAGATCTTTAAAAATAAATCTGATGAATTAGAAAATATTATAAGAAACAAGGTAAGACTGGTTATACAAGAGTACACTCAGACAGAAGGCATCGATTATGACAAAACCTTTGCCCTGTTAGCTCATCTTGAATCTATCAGATCATTTATATCCATTGATTGTTTCAAAAAGTTTAAAATCTATCAAATAGATGTCAATAGTACTTTTTTGAATGATGATTTACATGAGGAAGTATATGTAGAACAATTAAAGGGTTTTAAAGATCCTAAACATACTGATCATGTTTATCGTCTGAAAAAGGAGCTCTATAGTTTAAAACAAGCTCCCAGAGCATGGTATGAGAAGCTGACTATATTTTTACTAAGTCATAACTTTATAATGGGGAGTGTTGATAAGACACTATTTATAAAGAAATACAATGATCACATACTGATAATACAGATAATACAGATATTTGTTAATGATATTATTTATAGTTCTACATATTCTAGCATGTCTACTGAGTTTGTAGAATTGATGAAGTCCAAGTTTGAAATGAGCATGGTTGGAGAACTGAACTAGCTTTTAGGTCTGTAAGTAAAACAACTTGAAGATAAAAATTTTATTTCTTAAATCAAGTATGCTCTAAACTTGGTAAAGAAGTTTAGTTTTGAAAGTGACAAAAACTTCAATACTCCTATGAGTACGACTCTTAAGCTCTTTAAAGACACAATATATAAAAGTATAGATCCTAGGTTGTATCGCAGTATGATTGGTAGCTTATTATATTTAACTGCGAGCAGACCTGGTATAACATTCAGTGTGGGTATCTGTGATAGATATTAATCAGATCCTAAGAAATCTCACCTGATTGCTGTCAAGCGAATTATTAGATATGTCGCAAGCTCAGTCAATCTTGGCATTTGGTATCCATATGATACTAATGTTCAATTAGTTAGTTATACGGATACTGATTGGGCTGATAATATAGATGACCAAAAGTCTACCAGCGATGGATATTTTTATGATGGGAACTGTTTAGTTTCATGGCATAACGAGAAACAGAGTTTGGTATCACTATCCACATCTGAGGCTGAATATATTGCAGTTAGAAATGCATGCACTTAGTTTGTGTGGATGAAAAGAACGTTAAATGACTATGAATTTGCACAAGATACTATGGTACTATATTGTGATAACTCTAGTGCAATCAATATCTCTAAAAATTTCATCCAACATTCACGAACCAAGCATATTGATATTAGATATCATTACATTCGTGAATTAGTAGAAGATAAAAAAATTTTAACTTGCAGACATTTTCACTAAACCACTTGACAAAAATAGGTTCTCTAAATTAAAACTATATATTGGTATGCGTAATTTGATATGAGATTATTATGTTTGCTTGTATTTTTATTTTTTGTAAATTTTTAAATTTTAAAAATTAATAAAATTGATAATTTTTGAGTCTACACGACTAGTCGTGGCACGATCGGTCGAATATGTACTTGACTAGTCAAGATGCGCGAGCAGGGTGCTTTTATTGTGAGAAAAATTAATTTTTCTTCACTTTCTTCATCTTTTCTAACAACCCTTTCTCCGACCGGTCGAACCCACTTCCGAACACATCTTGGTTAGTGCGTCATTTTCATTTTTCTTTCGAATTTAAGTTCCTTGCATATCTATTTTCTTGATTCTAAAGCTTATTTCAAGCTTTCTAATGGTTTCTTTACATTTTTTTGGTTAAAATTTGATTTGTGTGAAACCTTTAAATCCTTCTTGCATTCTATTTTTTTATTTCTTACAATAAAAGGTAGAACTAAGAAGAAAACTACTCGTGGTCCTTCTTCTTCTTGTTCCACACTTACTGCGGTGCATGCTCTTCGACCACCCGAAGAGGACCTGAAATATGTACGGGATATCCGTCTTCGTAACATCATTGTTGAACGGACCGTCAATTCCAACCATTTGGTTCAGTTCAATATTATTCCTCACCTTATGGCTATAGGATGGAATAACATTTTGAATTGAGGCGGACCCACATATAGGTTCATTGCACAAGCCATATATACATGTATTAGTGATGTTTCTATTAAAAATTTAACCTTCACTATTACGTTTAAAGAATGTACATTTCCAATTGATCATTACTTGATCTCTAGCTTGATAGATATACCAGTTAATGATGAAGGAATTCCAATTTCCACATTGGCTGAGAGATTGAATGAATCTGAAAAATGTCTGTTAACCAGAACTTTGTGCAACATGAACTCGAAATGGAATTCCGAGATTGCGCTCCAAGCCAATCAAATGTTACCCAGATACAGAATACTTCATCGTATCTTTATTTCTAATATCTATCCTTGATCTGGTAACAAGGTTGAATTAACTTCTTTTATGGTGCGCATTCTTCATTCTGTTGTTTTTGGTATTCAAGTGTGTCTTCCTTCATTGATTTGCTATATTATAATCCAATTTCATTTACATCTGGGGCATAGTGATATTCCTTTCGCTTATTTGATGACCACCCTTGCTACTCATTGTTGCGTGGTCATGCCATCTGGAGAAGCTCCTATTTTCCTTCTGTCATTCAACAACTAATATCAACAAGATAAAATTAAAGTTGGCTCTTGGTCAAGTTGACAGGGATGCTGGATGAGCTAATGAAGAAGTTGGAGAGGAAGACGCACTACTCACTAATAACGTGATTATGGATGATTTGTTTGATGAGTTAGAATCTGATTTTAAGGTCGATCCTGATTTTCAGCCATCTGATTTTGATGAATGGTTAAGAACCTTAGAAGAGAAGGTGGAAGTTCTACATGTATCCCAAAGAACTCAATTTAAATATATGTACAAATATCTTCGTTGCATTAACAAGGGATTACATCAAATTGACCCATCTATTCCTTCACTGTCTTCTTCTGGTTCTAACTAGTGTTTTTATTTATTTTGGGCATGTATTAACTCTTAATCTTTACTTTTTCTTGGATGATCCTTGGACATGTTTTTATTTGCTACTCTATGGGCATGTTTATGCTTGGTGATGATATATACTGGTTGATGCTTAGACATGATATTATTCTACTAATTTTAATTCTCTTAACTCATACTCTTCTCATACATTTTTGTTACTTCAATCATCTATGGTTTTCGTTTTTCTTTCCTTTGTCATATTGTGACAAAATAGGGGAGAAATGTGATATAATTTGAATGGTATATATGATAATTGTTGTGGATGTGGTTGTAGAGACATGTGTGTAGAAGTACATAGTATGGAAGTGCATTTTTTTTGTGGTATGTATTTGGTTAATACAGGTACTCTACATATCACCTTGTTTGGATTAAGGGGGAGTAATAAATTGAGTGGGAGTAGCAGTAACATTGCTTTGCGATGTGTATAAACTGGTGCATGATTGTTTAGTTGGTTTTGTCACAAATTTAACAAAGGAGGAGATTGTAAGTGCTATGTTTTAATTCAAGCACCCTGTATTGTCAAATTTTATTGTGTCAAACCACTTATAGTTAGTATCTTGTCATGATAAGATGGAAAGTTCACCTTCAAGTCATCCTCAACTCTTCTACATTTTCAAGTTGAAGAATATTGCCAAAAAACAAACATAAGCTCAAGTACAAGAACAGAAATTCAAAGCACAAGTTAAAGTTCACGACCACCACCTTAAGTCTCAAGAACACAAGCATTAGCTCTTGCTCAAGTTCAAGACTACAAGATCAAGCTTCACATGCTTCAAGATAAACGAGTTATCAAAGCAATCTATGTTTCAATGTTTCAAACTCACATTCAAGGTATGGATGACTTTAGATTGACCATAGGTTAGATCATATTCATTGCATATTGAATTTGGGTCTTTGTATAAGTTTTTAGGCTTTTATTCGACTAGTCGTAGTCTTTGTTCAACTAGTCCAAGCACTGACTCGACCAGTCCAAGGATTCGTTTTACTAACCAAAGTTTTGTTAAATATTTTTCAAATTTTCTGTTGGACTCTCGATCAGTCGTGGACACTAATTGACTAGTTGAGTGAACCGTGCTCGACCAGTCGTGTAGTGCTCGACTCAAAGTCCAACAAGCTCATCTGGTCCCTCTCGACCAGTCGAGTAAGCCACTCGACCAGTCGAGTAACGGATTTATCCTATCGCGCTAGAATTTTTGAAATTTGATTGGTGCTTCGATGAGTCGAACTGAACCTTAAACCAGTCAAGGGAATAGACTTTTTGCATATAAATAGAGGACATTTCTCAGAATTAATCATCAATTCCAAGTCTAATCAAGCCATTACTCTGAGAGATAAATCCCTGCAATTGTGAAGCTATTACTTATTCATTTTTTGTATTTGAGTCTGAGATCTCTTTATTCAATTCTATTTTATTAAAAAGAGAATTTTGATTTACCCTTTTGAGATTAAAATCAAATCAAGTTAGTCCTAGGTTGATTTAATTTAAAAATCATTTAGACTTAGAATCCTTTCATTTATTAGATTGGATATTGAACATCTATGTCTACATCAAATTGGTTCTACTAGGCTACATCGGAAGAAAAATCTTCAGATAAGTATAATTTCATTTTCTGTATTTTTGGTTTATGAGATTGTGGAGTTTTTGTGATTGTGTAAGCCCATTTAAAAAATACAATTGTGAAGGTTTTAAGGTGAACCTTGGAGAACTTTATTTCTTAGTGAAAGTCAATATCTCGTGGGTGTGGATATTGGGAGTGGAGTAGTTATGTGGTTATTTGCGAACAGTTGGTGTACACACACGAACCATTATAATTCTTCGAGTTTGGATGATGGTTGTGAAGTATGTGTGGTGCTGAATTTTGTAATTTACTTTATGCACTTGTAGTGAATGTTGTAATAATTTAGTTTATTTCTTTCTCCTCATTGTCAGTTTGAGTTTTTGATACTTACCAATGTTCTCAACATTAGCTTGTCCTATCATAAACCTTGATTTTTGGTGAAAGGTTGTCCTTAGAACTCTGTTTATATCAACCTCTCAAGATTAGTGCATTTGAAGTTGCTATTTAGTTGTGTTATCTATCTTTGTATTCTGCAAAATACACACATATGTCTAAGGTCTTAGAGCTTGGCCTTAGACAATCTAATGTCGAGAACGTTGGTAACACAATTGTCCAACATGAGAAATGAAATGAAAGAAACATATCCAGAAGGAAGAGATAGAGCGTAGATCACGCATGGACATTTAAATAAGTTTTATGAAAACATACTATTTATCTAACTTTGAATTGTCCAAAATGGGACAATTTGAACGATATCTATGCTACCAAAAATACATTATATTTATTTTTTTCCACATAGAAATCCTCAAATGAAAAATTAATTATCTAACTCACAAGTCATAATAATAAGCTAAAAAAAAAGCAATGTAATCTAAGTATATATATACTAAGCTAACTATTTAATGCATATTAATAGGCTAAGTAAAAAAGCAATGTAATCCATATATATTAAGCTAACTATCTAATACACAATAATAAGCAATGTAAATCATAATTCTAAAAAATCAACCACTAATTGTTTAATTCAAATAAATAAAACACATTAACAATTTAGAATTTAGGGTTTAGGGTTTAGGTTTAGGGATCAGGGATTAAGGTTTAAGGTTAGGGTTAGGTTTTAGCCCAACTGCACCCGAGCCAGGCCAAACACACTACATTAGGTGGGACGCACCACAGTTCTACAGCGAGCTCGACCTCATTGCACCTAAGCTAGGCCAGTCACACCACATCGAGCCTGATCGCACTACACCCGAGCCAGGCCAAGAGGGATGCACCACAGGTCTACATCGAGCCCGACCACACGCTCACACCGCACCTGAGCAAGCTCGGACACACCACAATGAGCCCGGACCACTCCCAAGTCAGCCCATACGTAGCACAACGGGCCCAGGCTGCGCCAGAGCTAGCCTAGGCTTACCTGAGCTACCCCTTTGAGATATTATGAATTATTAAATAAAAAATACCTTAATCAACTCGGATTTCTGTCAGAGCTAGAGAGGGAGGGAGTCGAGAGCAAGTGGAGAGGACAGAGAAGGAGAGAGAGAGAGAGAGAGAGAGAGAGAGAGAGAGAGAGAGAGAGAGAGGAGGAGGAGGGGGAGCTCGAATGGGCACGACCAAACGAGTGTTGTTGTGCAGGTAGAGAATGGGTTTTGGTCTTAGATCAACTTGGGTGCGGTGGCCGGCAGGTAAGGTTAGGGTAGAGGGGAAGGGGGCATTTTATATTTTGTTTATATAGTACTCGACAACCAAATCGAGTCGGGTTTCAGATAGGGTCGAGTCTGACTGGATAGAGTTATTGTATAACTCGATCGTGACTTGGTCGGGTTTTGGATCGAGATAAGGCTACTCGATCCGAATCGACTCTGTCATTCAGTTTAGGTCGAGTCGAGTTTGACTGAGTTAAGCAAGTTGAGTCCATCGAGTTAGTTCGATTTGTGTGCAGCTTTAATTATTGATATAATGGTTATGGTTCTTTTTTTTTATTATTGCTGTCAATTATAATAAAAGATTATTTATTAATTGTCTACTAATTAAAAATTGTCTGATCTTTGGAAATTTATTCGGCATCATCCATCCGATGTGGGTCATTCAGATAAATGGTATGGATCTCTTGAATGTAGTCACTACATGCACAGGAGTTCATAATAAGCAACAATAGTCAGTTGAATAAACAGTTATAATTAGAGCTAGGCATTAAGTCGAGTCAGACCGAGTTATGGCTGACCTAACTCAATTCGGTTTTGAAATAGGCCTGGCAAGAACTCAACTCGACTTGGTATAGAGTCCAACATGCCTAAACTGATCAAATTCCAGGTCTGGCCAGGACTAATCCGGACTGAGTCTGACCCGATCAAAAGTACCGAGTCGGTTCGAGTTGGTGCTGATTCGGATCGAGAGATGAGAGTGGAGAGGAGAAAGAAAGGTGGGGGTGATGGTGGTGAGTGGTTGTCGGGCTTGAAAGAAGAGGGAGGGAGTTGAGAGAGAGAGAGAGAGAGAGAGAGAGAGAGAGAGAGAGAGAGAGAGGAGGAGGAGGAGGAGGAGGAGGAGGATGAAGAGGGTAGTGATGGTGGTGGGTGGTTGCCAGGCTAGGAAGAGGAGGATGAAAGAGGAAGAGGGCTTAGGATCGGTTACAAGTATGGTGCAATGTATAGTGTTAGATATACTTAAAAATTAGGATTATATATATATATATATATATATATATATATATATATATATATATATATATATATATATATATATATATATAGACACACACACATCCAAGTCCAAGTCCAAGTCGAGTCGGTTTCAGATCGAGTTGAGTATGACCATATCAAGTTTTGGGTCGAGTCGGTTCGAGTTATTGTGTAACTCAAACTCAAATTGGTTTGAGTTCGGATTGGGTAAAGCCTACTCGGTTTGGACCTACTCACTCATTCGCTTCAGGTCGAGTCGGGTGTAAACGAATCGGATGAGTTGAGTAAGGCGGGTAGAGCCGTCCCATGCCCAGCTCTAGTTAGAATCCTCTGCTCAAGAAGGTTGTTCAAATGCCGTACATTGCATAGTTGGATCGGAAGGGTCGTGCAAAGAAAAGCATTGGCGCTCTTTGGGCTCCGAGTTGTGTGAACGGCCATAAGGAGACCAAAGTTACGTGGGTCCATGAATGATGTATTTATTATATCCACACCGTTCATCCATTTTTATAGCTTATTTCATAGCACGAGTCGAAATAATAAATCTTATCCAAAGCTTAACTTGGCTACACCACAGATATCAGTGGGAATAATGATCTTTACTGTTACGATGTTTGAAGGGCTCACCATAAACCAATATGTTCGCAAGGTCACAGAGACCCTGGAGCATATATGCCATGATGACACCTACGGAGCTTGCTGACGTCAATACACCAACTAGATCGCTGATGCGTGATAGTGGCACACCAGCAAATGCGCTTCCAGTTGGACCGAGTGCTTGTGTATTCGTAATGGAGTGGATTGGCTGGTGTACTGCACACCAGCGATGTGGGTACGTGTCGTGTCGTGCGAAGACGATCGTTGCAGCACCTTGAGCTCCCAGTTGTACGAACGGTTCAAAGTAGATCAAAGTTACATGGCACTAAAATAATGTATTTATTATATCCACACCGTTCATCCACTTTGTGAGATCAAGTTAGAGCATTATACCAAAAATGATCATTATTGAAACCATAAGTGGACCACGCAAGAAATAGCAGTGGGACAATGATTCTCACCTATAAAACATACCTAGGGCCTACCATACCATTTATTTTCTATTTAACCTATTCATAAGGTTACACAGTCCCGGATGAAAAGGAAAAACAAACATCGTATGAATCCAAAACTTACGTGACCCCAAAAGGGTTTCAATGGTAGACATCCAATCCCCCACAGCTTTTACAGTGTGATCACCTTGATCTTTGGATCTGTCTTATTTTTAGGTTCAAGCGTTAGGACGATCTCTCCAAATGAAAGGACGGTTGGGCTATAACACATACATCATGATGGGACCCACATAACTTGGTGACGTCAACACACTAGCCATATCCCTGGTGTGCGGTACACCGGCCAATCCGCTTCCTCGTAATACGGCCGACTTATTATGGAGTCACTCGAACCAATGCCAGATCCAGGCCGTTCATCAGGCAGGTTCGGAAATACCATTTCGGTTGCAAAATCAGATGTACTGTATACAGGCAATCAAGGTAGGTGTAGATATAACAAAATCAGGTATGATGTATTGGGAGGAATCTTCACATGCATTTCTCGATGGCCCACCAAGTTACCATCCATTGAGAGCATAGACCGAACATGTCATGTGTGTACCGCATCGGAATGGCTAAAGTAGGTAAGCCCACTTTTAAGATCATTGTAAATATTTATTTAGTATACATGTATGGTCCAGTTGATAATTGGATATCTATGATCTTCATCGTGCGGTTTACCCTTTCAACGGATCAGATGAGGTATACATGGCTAGTTGGCTGCATTTGGTCAATCAATACTAGGCTAGTGGTCCACTGATATAGAGATGTGAACGTTTGTCAGGTAGTAGCGTGCTATTTTAGTTTTTCACACCTGTAATTTTGCATGCCTGCATCCTTTTGCTCAATCAACGTTCTATTGTGAAGCGCAGATAATGGGTGTGTACTTGATCATCCTCTTTTATTCTCGTTGAAGCTCGAGTTTAGTCCATCGCTTTTTTTTTGCTGCAAGTGTTTTCTTGATGCGTGTGAAAGAGATGGTGAACAGGGAGACACTAGGGGCATAGTTGTAGCCAGGAGTCCTTTGATGCTTAAGTAAAGCTTATGGGATTGCACTGGGTGTACTCGGATCAAGGTATTTGTGCGTACCTTTTTCCTATGGAAGGGAGTGTATTTATAAGTTCTCTAGGCTGTCCGCATATCCAGATGAATTTTTTGGAGGGACCTGTATTGTTGTGTGAACCTGCTCTCAGATATTTCTCTAATTGTGCCTTGATTGGCATGATCTTCGATTGAAATCTCTTTAGATATTTCCCCTCATATATGGCGCATGATTCTCTTTGGATGTCTTTATTCTGAGGTCGAGGTTGAGGTCGGTGCTCAGGCCATTGAGGTCAGTAATCGAGATTGGGGCTGACTTTTCGTCATGAGATCAGGTTAGGGGCCGAGGTCCAAAGTTAGCAGTCGCACTTGGGATTTGTGGTCGGGACCTAGGGTGGCCTAGGAGGTTGGGTCGGTTCTCCGACCCTGACCCTTTTTAGAGAGTTTCCTCTAGTGATCACTTCGCTGTCCCAAACATTAGGTCATTCACTCTTACCTAAAATATATTTTATTTTATTTTTAGAAATTTCTTCCATTTATTGAGAAACTGAAGAATGACTTTCTTTGACCATGATTGCTTTCAATTTCTTTTTAGGTGCGTTTGGTAGCACCTTCAAAATCCACTCTTCTAAGTTGTACTCTGATTAATTGATTCTCTGTAAGGAGCAATAAATAAGTACTCTTCTCTAGACTCCAAAAAATGCATGGCTGGCATTGTTCTCTCTCTCTCTCTCTCTGAGCAATTTTGAGGCCACGTGATGAATAGTCCATTGGAGCCCCATCTCTAATCAATTAAGTACAATGGGCTCACAAGATGAATGGCCTAGAACCAATATATAACTTTTTTTAGTAAAGATTTTGACCATCTATTTCATTGGAGAATGACTAAATCAAAGTAGGGCCCATATGATTTGGATAATCTATTTATTGGTCATAGATCAAATGGCAAGGATTAGCAAATCAAAGTGATTCTTAAGAAGAATGGAAGAAGATGTGAGTCCACAAGATGGATGACTTAAATTCAAAAATTAGGGGTCATTTGGATGCTTGTAAATTGGGTTAACCATTTATGGATAAATGGTTTATATTCTGTATCTTCGGTTAAAAAATACTAAATCATTTATGAATTTCAGCCCTGTTTGATTTATAGGCAAAAGCTATGATTTCATTTACAAACTCTTTATTTATAGGACTTGAACAGGTTATCCAAACACTGACAATCATCATTTACCTGCAAATCATTTACTAGTTATAGCCAAACAGGATATTGTTGTTCTGCCTATTTGGTTGCTAGTAATTTCCTCGAGTAAGACTGAATTTAGCATTAAATACTTGCCGCAATATTTATATGGTAAAATGTGGTGGTGATTAAGTGGCAAAACTTTACATGCCTCAACATAATGTATGTGTTTTATCTGCTCTGTCTGTTAATTTTGTCACATTATATTAGTGTGTGAGCTTAAAATTGAGACATCCAGGGTACACCATAGGAATCAGTGGGAATAATGACTTTGTTGAAACCTATAATTAAAGGGCCCACTATGATGTTTATTTGGACATCTAACTTGTTCATGAGGTCACACGGCCATGCATGAAAGTTAAAAATAAATAAATAAATAAATAAAAATACAAATATTAGCTTCATTCAAAACTTCTGAGCCCTACTGGCTTTTCATGGGTAGGCGTTCAATACCCACCCACTGCTTTTTTCTTTTTCTTTTTTTAGGTTTGGTCCACTTGAGATTTGGATTTGCCTTGGTTTTGGGCTCATTCCTAAAATGATAATTTAAAATATGAATAGCCCGAATAGAACACATGTCATGGTGGGACCCACTTAAGTTTGGCTTGAAAACACATGCTGCAAAGTGAAATATTCCTTGAGTTTCTGGGAAATTTTCACTTTTTATCCAAATAGGTAACAAATATCATAATTATGCTTTTACTCCACTTACTGTGAATTTCAGCAAAATAAATAGGCCTTGAAATCATTTACAAGCATCCGACAACCCTTATATGCATTTTTATCATGAGGTATGTGAGCCATTGTTTTTGTTGTTCATGGATGACATGGCCTTTTTTTCTTCGCACACACTCACACACCCCACTAAGCCATAAGGTCACAGGCTTGGCTAAAAATCATCATATTGAAGTTTTTTACTCGTTGAAATTCTGAGCCCTCAACAAACCTATATCAACCCTAGACAATAGAAATTCATATTCAATACCATTGTTAATATGTGCACTTTGTGTAAGCACGTTCAATGAAGATAAAACAATCGAATAAAGCAAAATAATCAAACAATAAAGCAAGCAACCATATAACACAAGATATTTTACGTAGAAAACCCTTGTGAGAAAAAACCACGGCACAAAGTGACAAAAATCTACTATAATCAAAGCTTTAGAGATTAGACCACTTACCTTCTTCGATTACAGACGAAACCTGGATCTCTCCTTGCGATGCTCACCTAAGAAAACCCTGGCTTGAGAAAATCTATTCCCAAGACCTCACAAGCATTTAAATCCCTTTCACCTTGCAAAACCCTTGTCCTAAGAGAGAAAATACCTATATTAATAAGCCCTAATCACGATCAAACTAAAATACATTGATTTGTGAAAATCTACATAACATGTTCAGTCGAACCAAATGTAGCCTTCAGTTGAACCAAACCAACCTGACTACATTTTTCGATCAAACCGAAAACATACAAATCTTCACAACATACAACCTGATAACCCACCTAATTTTCGATGGAGTCGAAAATGACCTCGGTGGAATTGAGACAAGACATCTCTACACAAAAAATTGGCATAATCCAAGGCATCATACACACCAATTTTTGCCTTAACTTACATTCCGCCAAGTCACTCTAAAAACCTCACATGTAACCTCCACCTTGAGCTTAGACCGCTCCTCACATTCTCCACCTCAAATGCAGTTCCATCCGCACTCTTGTATAAGGTGCCCAATTTCATCAATGGCTCAAACAATGCTTGAACTTTTCTGTGGTCACAGGATTTATCAACATGTTCGCAATATTCTTATCCGTGTGAATTTTTTAAAACAAAATCTCTCCTGAAGTAATGAGCTTCACGTTGATGTGTTTGGTTCTCGCATAATACACCCGATTCATCGCCAGATGGATAGTACTCTGACTATTATAATTCAATTGAATCAACTCCTGCTCCAACTCGAGTTCTCCTATCAGACCTTTCAACCAGAATGCATCTTCTGACACTTCTTTGCAGCCATATATTTCGCTTCAGATGTAGACAACGTTATCATAGTCTCCTTTTCTGTACTTGGAAATAACTTGGTTGAATCATTAAAATGGCTTATTAGAGGCGTGCTAACTAGCTTAGCACCTTCTATGTGGACTCTCTAGCACCTTTTGCATATAAACCTTCCGAAAAAGCCACAATTTCCTAGACTCTCTGCCTTTATATATCTACATACTTAGGATCTTCTTTATAGTGCCCAGATACTTCATGTAAAACTCTTTACTTAACAAAAACTTAAGCAAAAGTTTCTCATTCTTATCATTTGTAGTAATGGACATATCATCAATGTAAAACATCTGTAAAATGGAGGATCTGTCCTCAATCACCCTATAATATACATAACAATCGTACTCATATCCAATATGCCCAATCTCCACCATGTAGGAGTTGAACTTCTTATACCACTGTTTCAATCACTGCTTCATCACATACAATGACTTCGTCAGCCTATAAGAGTGACCTTCCTTACCAAGCCCATTGAATCCATTAAGATGTCTCATATAAATGACTTCTTCTAAGTTCCCATAAAGGAATATCATCTTCACATCAAGCTGCTGAAATTTCAAATTGAATTTCCCTACCGTTACTAGTAGCACCCTGATTAAAGTATGTTTCACGACTGGAGAGAAAACTTTATTGTAATTTACTTCTTCCATCTGCAAGTACCCCTTCGCTACGAGTCATGCCTTGTACTTTTGACCTCTTTTCTATTAATGCTTCCTTCTTCTTGAACACCCACTTGCACCTTATAACTCTCTAAACTTTTAAAAGTTTCACAAATTCTCATGTTTAATTCTTATATAGAGATTCTCTACCATGGTCGGCATCTACTTATTGTCATCCTTTCCATATCTTACCTCTTGATGATGGAGGGTTCGCCACTCCATATGAACATTGCAAAAGAAATTACGTCTTTGAATCCGTATCGATCTGGAACTCTAATGGTTCTTCTCTCCTTGTTCCTGTTTATACTCTCATGAGTATCTTACTGATTATTTTTCTCAGCTTCTTACTCCTACTGAATTTTACTTTTAGTAACCGGCTCAAATGATTGCACCTGCAACAACAATTTCTCGGTCTCACCATGTTTTCATAACTTCCTTATAGTGTCCTTGCTAGCCTTCAATATTGATGCCTCATCAAAGATAACATCTCTGTTGATAACCACCTTTTGTGATTCTGCATCCCAAAGCTTGTAGCTCTTAATACATTTCTCATATTCGATAAAGATACACTTTTAGATTTGGAATCTAACTTCGTCCTCTGTTCACCGCACGTGAATATATACTAAACACCCGAAAATCTTCATCCTTGAGTAATTGACGTCCTTGTCTGTCTAGATTTCCTTTACAACCTTTGAGTTTAGCACTGTAGATGGTAACTAGTTTACAATATAGTATACCATATTCACTGTTTCTATCCAAAAGCTTTTATATAGCCCCACATTTAATCATATACTTCTCGCCCTCTCTAATAGAGTTATATTCATCATCTCTACCATCCTTTTTTGTAGTGGGGTCCCTGAAGTTGAGAAGTGCCTTGTGATATCTTATTCGTTATGGAATTCCATGAATCATGCCTCTCTATACTCTGTACTGTTATCTAACTTATGAACATAACATGTCTTCTGGTTTGCTTATCTACTTCCACCTTCAATTCCTTGAACTTGGCAAACACCTTAGACTCATGCTTTAAGAAGTAGACCCAAACCTTTTTTCAAGTAATTGTTTACAAAGCTCACGAAGTATTGTGCGGTACTGTCACCGCCCCCTGAAATCAAAATGTATATAGTTAAGTACCCTCCTAATATGTGAAGTAATCTTCAACCTTTCCTTACGCTGCTTCCCATAGATGCAATGCTGAGAGAAATCTACATTGTATGACTTAACTCCCTTACAGTTTTCTTTTATGGACTTTCATCATACCCATTTTGCTCATATGCCACAACTCTCTGAACTTTTAAAAGTTTCACAAATTCTCATGTTTAATTCTTATATAGAGATTCTCTACCATGGTCGGCATCTACTTATTGTCATCCTTTCCAGATCTTACCTCTTGATGGTGGAGGGTTCACCACTCCATATGAACATTGCAAAAGAAATTATGTCTTTGAATCCGTATCGATCTGGAACTCTAATGGTTCTTCTCTCCTTGTTCCTGTTTATACTCTCCTGAGTTTCCTACTGATTATTTTTCTCAGCTTCTTACTCCTACTGAATTTTACTTTCAGTAACTGACTCAAATGACTACACCTGTAACAATAATTTCTCGGTCTCACCATGATTTTATAACTTCCTTATAGCGTTCTTGCTGGCCTTCAATATTGATGCCTCATCAAAGATAACATCTCTGCTGATAAACACCTTTTGTGAATCTGCATCCCAAAGCTTGTAGCTCATAATACATTTCTCATATTCGATAAAGATACACTTCTTGATTTGGAATCCAACTTCGTCCACTGTTCACTCTACACGTGAATATATACTGGACACCTGAATATCTTCATCCCTGAGTACTAGACATCCTTCTCTGTCCAGACTTCTTTTATAACCTTTGAGTTTAGCGTTGTAGATGGTGACTAGTTTATAATATAGTATACCATGTTCACTGTTTCTGTCCAAAAGCTTTTATATAGCCCCACATGTAACCACATACTTCTCATCCTCTCCAATAAAGTTATATTCATCCTCTCTACTATCCTATTTTGTAGTGGGGTCTCTGAAATTGAGAAGTGTCTTATGATATCTTGTTCGTTAAGGAATTTCATGAATCGTGCCTCTCTATATTTTGTACAATTATCTAACTTAAGAACTTAACATGTCTTCTGGTTTACTTATTTACTTCCACCTTCAATTTCTTGAACTTGGCAAACACCTCAGACTTATGCTTTAAGAAGTAGACTCAAACCTTTTTTGAGTAATTGTCTACAAAGCTCACAAAGTATCGTGCTCTTCTCTTAGACGGTATTATCACTGCTCCCTAACATCAAAATGCATATAGTCAAGCACCCTCCTACTAGTATGTAAAGTAATCTTCAACCTTTCCCTACGTTGCTTCCCATAGATGCAATGCTCAGAGAAATTTACCTTGTATGCCTTAACTCCCTTCAATAGTTTTTATTTATGGAGTTTCATCATGCCCATCTCGCTCATATGCCACGGATTAGTGTTATCTATGCCAGATCCTGCATGTGAGGTAGTAGTGCCTCACCTATAAACATGCTCCCAACTAACTTATACATATTATTTTTATCTTATGTCCCTTTATTAACACCATTGCACATCTGGTGACCTTGATTACACCACCAGATGTAGTGAATGTGCAACCATTTGTATTTAAAACTCCTAAGAATATTAATTTTTTTTTCAGATTTAGGAATGCTTGATATCACCTAAAGTCCATATGACCCTATTAAACATTCTTACGGACCCTATTCTGATGGCCTTACATGCTACGCTATTTTCCATTAGAACACATTCACCATTATAGGACTTGTAGGAATCGAACCAAGTCCTATTCGGGAACATATGATATGAATATCTTGAATCGAGTATTTATGTATCTAAGAGATTGCTCGTACATGAAGAGACTGAGAGGGGGTCTCCTTCTGAGTTCTCTTCTCCTACACTAATCGATTCACCTTTGTTGCTTACCGAGTCATCCTTTCATTTCTAGCTGTCTCTCTTGAAGTGCCCATTTATGTTACAATAACAGCCATCTGTTATTTTCCTTCATTTTCAATTTGAACTTTTTCTTTTTGTCAATCCAAGTTCGCTCCACGAATTTCTTACGTCCTTAATACCCTTTTGCGACTAACCATTCTACCTAAGAGTCTTCATCGCTCGACTTCTTCCTCATTTCATTGGAAACAAGAGTCGCGGTGATGTCTTCCAACTTCATTGTATTCTTCTCATACAACGAAGTAGTGACAAGATGGTTGCATGATGTGAGAAATGATGCTAGAAGTAACATCGCTTTGTTTTCTTCCTTGATCATCACTCCAAGCCTTAACAACTTACTATATGCATTTGTAAACCAGTTCATGTGTTCTAAGAGATTAGATCATTCATTCATCCATAGCCTGAATGTTATTTTTTCACAAATACTTATTTGTGAGGGACTTCGTCATGTATAGATCTTTTAATTTCTTCCACATCTCATGGGAAGATTCTTCATTTAGAACATTGTACATGACTTCATCCAATAGACATAGAAGGATGGAGTTCATAGCTTTCTCCCCAAGTTTACTCTAGTCATCATCCGATATCTTATCCATTTTAGTTGCCAATAATGCCGTAATCAACTCTTGTGATACTAAAATATCTTTAAACTTACGCTACCACAAACTAAAATTGTTTCTCTCATCGAATTTTTGTATATCAAATTTTGACCTTGGTATTTTCATTGAATTCTCGAACGTTCTTAGATCTGACACTTTGATACCACTTTGTTAAAATTATGAGCCCTCAACAAATCCATATCAACGCTAGATATTCATATTTAATATCATTGTTAATCTATGCGCTTTGCGGAAGCACGTTCAACGAAGATAGAACAATCAGATAAAACAAAATAACCAAACAGTAAAGCAATCAACTACAAAACATAAGATATTTTACATGTAAAATCCTTGTGGGAAAAAATATTGTACAAAGCGACATAAATCCACTATAATAAAAGTATTAAAGATTACATCATTTACTTTCTTCAATTATAGATGAAATCTAGATCTCTCCTTGTGATGTGCACTCAGGAAAATCCAAACTTCTTCAAAAAATTCCTTTCCAAGTCCTTTCAGGCATTTATAGCCCTCACACCTTGTAAAACCTTTGTCCTTAGAGAGAAAATACTTGTATTAACAAGTCTTAAATGTGTTTAGACTTAAATAACTCAATTTGTGCAAATTTGCATAACATGTTCAATTTGATCGGATGTAACCTTCAGTCAAATCAAATCTACTAACTACATTTTTTGGTTGAACCAAAAATATGTAAATCTTCACGGCATGCAATCTAATAATCTGCCTAATTTTCAGTGGAACTGAAAATAACTTTGGTAGAATCGAGACTGGACATCTCTGCACAACAAACTGACAAAATCCGAAGTATCTTGCACAATATTAATGAGAGCAACAAGATAGATTGTCCACTTTGTTGGTCATTGATAAGATGACATGATAACAACATGTATATCAAAGGTGGGGCCCACAAGATAAATAGAAAGGATTAAGCTTGGACAATTTTCATGCGTGTTATATGGATTGGTTGGTTATGATCATTTAATTAAATTAAAGCAGTTATTAGAAAGAAGAAAGTAAGGTTGGAAGCAAAAATAAAAAGAGCCAGGAAATAGTGGGGTGGTCCATAGAATTGAAGCCATGATGAGACAGTATTTTATTATAAACGCTCTAAACTGTAGCATACCCCAGAATGATCATAGACTAGATTGGGAAGCTTGCAGCCACCAATTATCTTGTCATTGTCTATCAAATGTTGATTGTTGATGTATTCTCTCTATAACCATGTATTTACAGGCCATTGATGAACGTGTTAGAATTGATTCACATCCATGGTGGGACCCATCATAAGAACAATCTGGATCAATGATCCATGGCCGTCAATTGCCCAAAATCAAGGCTCAAGGGCACAGGTATATCCTCTTATAAAGGTTCGGATGGTTCGTCGTTAATTTTATGAGACTCCAAGGTAGGTTCACCATAAAAACTACACCAATTTTCAGGTGGGGCCCATGCTTTTGTCCAACGGCATAGCGATGAATATAGTTTCGCAGACTACCTGCCTTCTTCGTTAAAAGCAAAATCATCTCTGCTGTGACTTTATTCCGTGAGATCGATTTTTGGGGGAGGGCATTTAGTTATTGGGTGGTGATATCCACACCCACATTTCTTATTTACACACTAATTTCCATTACAGGATTGATATTAAAGCCCCCATTTTGTACTATTTCATTCCCAAAGTAGAGAACTTCTGTATGCAAAGCAATGAAATTGGGTTTAAATAGTAACTCCATAGTTACTTTATTAGGACAGGCGTAACGTTCCTCCAAAAGAAAAATAAAATAAAATAAAATACTCGGATGCTCTCACTGATACGCAGGAAAGCATGAGTTATTAAATAATCTGATAAAGCATGAAGCTTGATACGCCTAAGCATGGATGACACTAACTCAAGCTAAACTGGTAAATTGTGGAGCAACTATCGCTGAGTCATGAATCTACGATAAGATTGTTTAACCAAGCCTAACCTCTGATTCATGGACACTTATTTAATGAATTTGGACCGTTAGATATTTTTCTTTTCTAATGGACCACTAAATGTGCACAATCGAATAATCAAGTGATCAAATAAGTAGTAATTTTGTGTTATCATATATTTAAACTGAGACCCATAATTTGGATAGTTTAATTTAAATTACTCAGATGCAATTATCGTACATCATCATAACACTCCGCTAGAGTATTAAGATTTTTCTTTTTTCCGCTATCTGAATGCAAAATCGAGAGACTCCAAGCGCCTACGAAACAGGAAGTCAGGTTCCAGTCATTTACAACGCCAAACAAAGGAAGATCGCTTTTTTTATTTTTTACACACGCCCACACACCCCCACATACGCCGTCGTGGGATTTCACCACCTATGGGTACTCGAACCCTTGACTAGGTGTTGAAACTCCTAAGAGCCTAACACCCAAGTAAGAGTAAGGACCCACAAAGGAAGATCACTTGAATTGCTGGTCGAATTTGAAGTTCCCAGCCATACGGTGGTGGGCCAAATCCCGTGGAGTCATATGCATGGCTTGATGGAAGACACTCGTCATCGAGCACCTACTGGAAGAACAGGTGACCCCTCCAGTGCTAATGTTGGTACTGGTTGGAGCTGTGGGCCCCACAATGATGTATGTGTTTTATCTATTCTGTTTATCCATTTTGCCAATAATTTTAGGGCGTTGTTTTAAAAAATGAGGAAGATACAAATCTCAGGCAGACCACACCACAGGAAAATGTGTTGATTAAATGCCCTGTATTAAAAACTTATCGTGGGCCACAAAAGTTTTCGATGAAGATGATATTTGTGTTTTCCCTTTGTCTAGGTATATGTGACCTAATCAACATGTTCAATGGCAAATTAACATTACAATGTGCCCTAAGAAAATTTTAATGGTGGACATTCAATCACCACTGTTTCTGTGGTATCGTCCACCTGAAATTTCGATCTGCCCTGAAATGATTTAAAAAAATGAATTGACAGTGTAGATAAAAAATACATCAAGGTGGGGCCCACGTCAAGGCCTCAACCTGTAGATTTCCTGGATCAAAAACCCAGCAAAGCCTGCTAACGTCGTGGCCACTGTTCAGGCAACTAAGAACGTTGAATGTGGGCGGTTCATATTTTCTTAACCATCCATTTCGTTTTTACACAAGAATGTAACGGCCTGTCATTTGCTCAGGTAATAAGACCGACTGGGGCCACCTAATAAACGGGAGCGGATTGCTTCAGTAGCCAAAACGCTACTGAAGTGACGTGGTGAAATACAGTTGGTAATATTAATAGCATTCTCCCTTGTAATTAATGCTCTTTTCCTTAATTTCCGTTAGACGACTCTCTCCGTTTGCCCGTGCACGCACTCGACCGCATAATGGCAAACTTTATTTACCGGTCTTTGTTTTCGTGATATCATTTTAGGGCATAATCTAAAGATAGAGAAAGATCCAAGTTTCAAGTGCACTCCATTGTAGAAAACAATGGAGATTGAATGCCTACCATTAAAACCTCTCTAGCCACAGAAGCTTTCAATCAAGTTAATATTTATGGTTTACCTTATTTTATGTTTTTTTAAACTTATAAAATGGTTGGCTCTCAAATAAATATCGTGGTCGGCTCTCGGAAAGTTTCAAAGGTGGCCGTCACCTCCTACTGTTTTTTGTGGTGGGATCCACTTAAACCTTAAATCTGTCTAATTCTTTTGCTTACTCCCTAAAATGATCTCTCCAAATGGATGGATGGTGTGGATACAATACATACATCATGGTGGGCCCAAAGATCCTGGTGATGTAACATCCATCTGTTTCCGAAGCCAACCCGCTTCCGTTTCCAATTGCGGCCAAAGCCATCCGCATGAACTTCCTTCGACGGCAAGCTAGGTGGGGCACACAATTATATCTGTGATAAATTCAGTCTGTCCGTCATGCCTTCGTAGGCTAAAAAATAAGATAGGTGTAAAACTCATGTGGGCCGTATGGTTTGGAAACAGTAAGTGGGGGAATTTTGTGGTTGAAAATTTCTTAGGTCCACCATGATCCACATGGCTCATGACGTCATTCCTACCGGGATGAATTGAAATTATAAAAACATTAACATAATCTTAAACTTTTGTAGCCACTTGAATATTTCAACGGCCGAAGCTTAATCCTCACCTTTTCCTATTGTGTGGCCTATTAAAAGTTTGGATCAATATCATTGCTTAGCTCATGTTGTAACATAATCTAGAAAAACTGAAGGTCAGGATAGATTTATCAAAAACATTCCGCTGGGTGCCACTTAGACATGTTCCTACTTCTAGTATTCATGTGACTGCATTTTTGTAATTTGCAGAGGATGGGACTTTTAACTCTTTAAATTAAATATGGTTGGGGCGCCGGTTGGCTACTGCACCAGACGGTAACTAGGCTTGCTACCGATGTCACGTCACTGCGTTCTTTGAGCCCACTACGATGTGTGTGTTGTATCCACACTATCCATCCATTTGGAGAGATCATTTTACTGAGTGAGCAGAAGAATTAGGCAGATCCAAAGTTCAAATGGACCCCACCACTGAAAAGAGTACGAGGTAATGGCTACCGTTGAAACCTTCCTGGGGCTGACCATGATGTTTATTTGAGATCCAACCTTTTTATAAGTTAAAAAAGACAAGGAATAAGGTAAAGCATAAATATTAGCCTGGTCAAAAGCTCCCGCAGCCCAAAGAGATTTTAATGGTAGGCATTCAATTTCTATTGTTTTCTTTGGTGGGGTGCACTTAATCTTTGTATCTTTCTCACTCTTTGCATTATGCCCTTAAATGATATCACGAAATGGATGGACGGTGTGGATATAATACATACATCATGGTGGTGCCCATAAAAAGTGGTGATATCACTTCATCAGGGGGCGAAGAAAAGAAATGAACTGAAAATAGCGGTAAGACCTGTCCACGGGCAAACGGAGAGAGATGTCAAACGGAGCTCCAGGGAAAAGAGCATTAATTGTGAGGGAACACGGTCATGGCATTCAACCAATTGAATTTCACCGCCTCACTTCAGTAGCGTTTTGGCTACTGAAGCGTTCAGTATCCAATCCGCTCCCCTAATAAACGGCTTGGATTTCTTTCATTTGCATGCGTTACAGCCACTGCACGAGTGCACGTATGAAGACCCAATCATGACGGTCACGTGTATAATTAAAAGGCGCAACCACCAAATAACAGTAGCCGGGCAGACATAGCTGGAGAAGACATGGATTCAAAGGAAAGGCAGATAAACGATATTATTAATGAGGGCCAATTACCTGTATGTGATGAATTGGGAGCTTACATGCTCTCCACTGAATTTCTATATGTGGGACCCATGTTTGGTTTATCCAAGCCATTGATCTGATGTCTTTCATCATAGGTGGACCATGGTCATCAAATTTCTTAAATTGAAAGATCCTAGCCATAAAAAATTTACTCCTTCTTCCGGTTAATGTAGCTTGTTAGTCATTCCTTCTTAACCATATATTTCCATACAAAAAATGGAAACGTTTGGATTGCTGAAAATTAAGGAATTTTTTTGGGAATGATCATTTATGACGGGGCTATCAGATCAATGGCTTGGATAAACGAAATATGGGACCCACATGTACAATCTCAGAGCACAGTAGGAAAGTTCCATGTTCATTACAGACAGGAATCTCAGACCGTATTAACTAAAACAAGATAATGGGACAGTTGGGTGTTGGAGAAATTATGGAGATTTCCCTTTCACATACCCAACTCCACCATCTATTTCTAATGATCTTTCAAACCCTTTTTCTCGGTAATTTAACATATCCTCAGAAATTGGTTCCCAACGTACAATTTCTCAGCATTGAGAAATACCATTTGGGTTCCTTTAGCCTATCCACATGACATGAGATATTGAAAAATATCGCCAATAATAGCTGTGAAATGAATATTTTCTTCACTTTTCTTCATCTCGTGATAAAATGAGATGTAATTTAGCCAACCTTTTAATAATGGCTGGAGAGAAAAAAACCAAAGAAAATGCATGTCTTTTGTAATCATGGAAAGTATAACTTACAAGTTACAAATAGAGAAAAAAAAAATCCACAAATTTCAAACTATTTAATGATTTGGGTTGTTAGGATGTGAGGCGTCTTCTTTTACTTTCTGTAGAGCAAAATACATGGGCATGAGTAGAATTTTATACAATACTCAATGTATGAAACGTTGCTACATTTTATTAAGGACGTAGCTATTGTTGATGATGATGGAGCAAATGAATCATGACCGATCATATAGCATTATTAAATGAAATCAAAACTGACAAGCAAATCAATACCTATTTTTACGACTTCCAGCGTGCATGAGTTTTATTATCTCTTCGGGGACCACCTCCCATCAACGTCCTGTAATTCCCATTCTGCTTTTATTTATTCAGAAAATCTTCTTCCTTATTATTTTTCTTCTTATTATAGTAACATGGGCCTCATTATTAAAGTACACCTGCCTACCACCCCTTCAATCCATCCGGAAAAATGGGAATTGATAACATAAGTTGGATCACAGTATGATGCTTATTCATGTCTTGGTGGTAGACTTACAAGAGTTTCAACATGAGGTCATGGGTTTGTATTAGGGCTGAAAGTTGTACGGGTTGGCAATCAACCTTAGCCTAACCCACGGTTCCTATACCTCAACCCTAATCTCACTCAATCCAACCTCAAGTTAGGAATTTTCAACCCAAGCCCAACTCAAGCAGGCTCAAACCTGGTTAGTCGAGTGAGTATATGCTAATATTTTTGTTATTACATTAATCTATTATACTTTAATACACATATTATTTTTTGTATTTATAATTTTATTAATTATATATGTAGTTATCTATAATAAAAACTTTTTTTTTTTTTTAAAAGAAGAAGCTAAAATATAAGAAAACTACTCCTTTAAAAGTCATGTTATATGCCACGCGATCTACTTAGGAGAGAGAAGTCTGACGTATCTTGTTAGCTTGAGTCATCAAAAATGACAGACCAATGAGACCCGACGACATTAGAATTTCATATGCCTTCAACACAGACAATCCGCACTCAATTATAATTTGTAACTTATATATCGAGCGGGTTCAGGTTAGATAGGGCAACCCGAGACCGACCCAAGTTTTATCAGGTTGGTGTTTGTATAGCCCAAGCCCGAAACCAACCCGATACATCCTTCCTAAGCCCAACCCAATATTGCTCGATCACATGTCAATTGGGTTGAACTCGTCTGACTTTTATCCCTAGTTTGAATACCTATTATGATGAAATCACATTGTGGTGTGAGTGTGAGTGCATGTGTTAAAAAAAAAAACAAAAAAAAAAAAAAAAAAAAAGGTCACCAATCATAATATGCCATGTGATATCTTAAAAGCAATTTTAGAGGAAAAAGTCTTAAAATAAATTTAAAAGTTGCATTTAGTAAAACGTTTAGAAATTTTCTTAAGAAGTGACTTTATCTACCACTTGCCAACCCAAATAAGTTGGAATAAGGCCAAGGCTTGGATGATGACGACGATTTCATTTGTCACTTGCCCCTCACTTATCAGTAGCTTACAACTTTGTCAATGATTTTTACTGTAACTTTGTATGGTCGCACTTTTTCATATGAGGCTCTCAACAAATAATGGGTTAAAAAGCCTCATTTACCCTACCCAGTTTTGTTTAAAAGACACCCGGATAAATTGGGTTGAAGTCGAATTTCCCATGCACAATCAATATCTTATAAGGGAGGATGATAAATTTTGAGGATTTCTTGGATGCAGCTAATTTCCTACAACAACCTGGGGTTATAGGAACCTTATAACCTTAACTTCATGGGGCCATCACAACGTGGTATGAACCCCAAATTGAGGAACATTTTAATTCAAGGACAAGGAACATTTTAAATTCAAGTCGGCCACACCAAGAAAACAATGGAGATGGAAATGCCCATCATTAAAATCTTCTAGTTGCCTATTATAAGGTTTATATGTCATCCAACCACATAAGGTGATTTGCACGAGATGAAGGGGAAGTACAAATATCACCTTGAACTACAACTTTTATGCCTGCAAGGAGGTTGTGGGGGTTGTTCAATCCCCACTAATTCTTGTGGTTTGGCCCACTTGAGTTTCGAATCTTTGATTTTTAAGATTACATCCAAACATGGGTTGGCACAACTAGTGGACAAAGTGGATATATAATAGACATATTACAGTGAACCCTAAGAGCTTAAAAGTTACAATAAATTTCTAAAAGTTGCATTCCCTTTTAATTGACTACAACTAGGCACATGAAATACTGAAGGATTAAATCAGAGTATAAGACACCTGCAAAATGCAATAGATAGCCATCCTACTTAACAGTAATACTTACAAGAAATGGATTTCTTTTAGTAACCTCTATATTATTTTTTGTAAATTAATGCACTAAATAAAAAGATCAGGCCCTCAGAGGATATGGTGTAAACAATAGTTTGTTGAATTAAAATGATCAAACAGTGCATTAGAGATGAGAATTAAGAACTCATAACTGAAATTCGTACTTAGTTAAACCCAATGAGTGTCTTCCGTACCTTACACCCTCTAGAGAAGCACCAGGATGGGAATAAATGCTTCAGACATATGTAGGATTGGGGGCCCAACCTTGTTTATATAGTTGTGAGGGTTGAGGAGTTTGAAATTCATCAAAACTTCTCTCCCTTGGGCTCCACACCAATTTGACAATCCTATAGTCTAGTTAGAAAGTTGTGTGTATAACATAGCTATAGCGCACCGCTCCTTATGCAATTTTAAATTAATCACAACTTGAGTAGAGTTCACCAATATGACCGATCAAGATATCCTACCCTTAGGGAGATTTAGACTGTTGATCAATTAGGCCCACCTTATACAATTCTTATATTCTCTCACTAGGGCCACATTAATCAATGCCAATGTTTAATTTTGAAAACATTTCGAAAGCATGTTTTATTTTTTGAAGAAAACATGTGCATGATTAACCAATGCAATTATTGGATAATACTGGCAATACTTTTACAATCTACTCCATTAAGACTACAAGCATCAGATTGTGATAGCTATCACAATATTTAATCTTGATGAAGTGATACTAAGCAGGTTCACAAATATCACTTACCGTAATAGCATATATCGGGGACAAGGAAGTGTGGTAAGAGGATTACACATGAAATGTGATTATATATGGCTATCATCAAAAGGTCTTGAAACTTTCAAATGCCTCCAACAAGACAAAACTTTACATTCGCTTACTCAAAACAAATTGCGCATACATTAAAAAAAAAGTAGAAATTAAATTTATATTAAAATCATCAAAGCTTATAAATGAGATCTACATGTCTATGAAAATAAATCACGCGTAAATCCCACTAACTGAATATATTTGTGGGATCAATAACTTCCATGGATGTCACATGCTCCTTAAATAACGTGATGGAGAGCTCTTTAATTAACGAATCCACAATCATCTGCTTAGTGCCGATGAACTCCATAGACACTACACGGTTCTGAACTCTTTCATTCACAATAAGATACTTAATGTCGATATACTTCAATCTTAATAAATATTTGTTGTTATTAGAGAAGGAAACCGCAACTGAGTTATTACAAAATATTCTTAATGGTTTAGGAATATGCTCCAATACCCACAAACTTGAGAAAAAATATTGTAACCATAGTATCTGATTTGATGCTTAATGC
Organism: Magnolia kwangsiensis; assembly: GCA_037074715.1. NCBI lineage: Eukaryota > Viridiplantae > Streptophyta > Magnoliopsida > Magnoliales > Magnoliaceae > Magnolia > Magnolia kwangsiensis. The sequence goes on from CM073574.1 coordinate 78,447,114, forward strand.
AACCAATAAACTCAGTTTTTTTTTTTTTAATGGATGAGGCTGTGTCGAATATTTTATGCTTTTCTAAAACATAGCCCTACCAACCATCATGATATAACCTGAGGTGGACTTCTCTGTATCAATGCATCCAACATAATCTGCATATGAGTATTCAAACAACTCCAAATGGTTAGACCTTTTGAATGTGAGTCCAAAGTCCTTTGTCCTACAACATATTCTTTATAGCTATCCATTACTACATTCTTAGATTAGAGAGATACCTACCTAACATTTCAATTACAAAGGGAATATTTGGTCATATAAAGTCTTAAACATAAATGATGCTCCATACTATTAACGTGTATAGAAATTCCTTCTTATGATTCTTTCTCAAATCATTTTAAGGACACTGGAATTGGCCTAATTAATTGCCCTTTAGAATGGACGATTGTCCAAGAGCACAGTTTTACATGTCATACCTTTTAAGTACCCTAACCTTATTTAATAAGATAAACAGTCTATGTGATCTATGTCGACATATCTCAATGCTGATGATAAAGGAGGCATCACCAAGATCCTTCATCTTAAACCTCTGTGATAGGAATTTCTTAGTGTCGAACACCATCCTAATGTCACTATTTGCTAACAAAATATCATCAATATACAAAACTAATATGTTGAAATTACTCCCACTGATCTTGACGTAGATACACTCATCTGCAGTACATTTTATAAAACCATATGAGGAAATTACTTTATAAAACTTTAGGTACCACTGTTATGATGCATGTTTTAACTTTTAGATAGATTTCTTCAGCTTGTACAACATATGCTTTGAGCCATTAACTACAAAAGCTTCATGTTACAACACACACACACACACACACACACACACACACACACACACACACATATATATTCTCATATAGATCTTTATTGAGAAAGACAATCTTTACATCCATCTAAGGTAGCTCCAAATCCATGTGAGTTGCAAGGGCTACTATGATCCTGCATGAGTTTTTCTTAGATATAAGTAAGAAATTCACCTTAAAATCATGCCTTCACATTGGTTAAAATACTTAGCAACAAGTCTAGCTTTATATCTTTCGATATTATCTTTGAAGACTTATTTGACTTTAAACACTCATTTACAACCAATTAGCCTTACTTCATGAAGTAATTTAATAAGATCTCAAACTTTATTGTCCTTTATAAATTTCAACTCATCTTTCATGGCATCAATCCATTTAAAAGAGTTAGAACTTTTTTTGGTATGTGTAAAGGATTCAAGATCCTTTTCACCCCTATGTCAAATCCGTGCTCCTACAACTATACGATATAATTATCTGAAATTGCAGGCTTCCTCTCTCTCTGTAATTTTCTTAATGGCTCACCCTCTAAACTTTGACTTTGTTTTTCTTCCATAGTGGGTTGTGTAAGAGGTTCAATTATAAAACTAATAGCCATGTGGTTTAGAATGATCATGATATAGGTCGTAGTTTGCTCTTCCTCGATACACAATTTCTAATGTTCGTACTCCCACTATTTTAAGTATCTTCAATGAACTTGGCATTCTCAGTCTCAATAATCTTTATGAAATAAGAAGAACATTAGAATCGATAATTGTATACACCCCACCCATGCTAATATCTTGAGAAGGCTAAGACAGTCCGAGAACCATGATCCTATCCAAACCTCAAAACCCCAATCCGCACCCCGAAACCCTAATCTGAACCTCAAAACCTTAATCCAAACCTTAAAACCCAATCCACACCCTGAAACCCTAATTAGGGTTGAAATTTGGGTAAGTTGAACATTGGGTTGGGCTTGGGCAAGATGTATCGAGTCCGATCTCAAGCTTGGGCTATACAAACACCAACTCGATAAATCTTGGGTCGGGCTCGGGTTGAGGTCTTGGGTTGCCTGACCCAACCCGAACCCGATCAATATATAAGTTACTTTTAAATTACAATTGAGTGTAGATGGTATGTGTTGAAGACATAGGAAATTCCGTTATTTCTGGGTCTCATTAGTCCTCGTCATTTTCGATGACTCAAGCTAATAAGAAATGTTGGATTTCTCTCTCCCAAGTAGATTGTGTGCTACACAATACAACTTTTAAATGAGTAGTTGTCCTATATTTTAGCTTGTTTGTTTAGAATAAATGAAGTTCTTTATGATAAATAACTACATATATAATTAATAAAATTATAAATATAAAAAATAAGACATGTATTAAAATATAATAAACTAATGCAATTATTAAAATATTAGCATATATCCACCCGACCAACCCGGCCAACCTGACCGAACTCGCTTGGGTTAGGCTTGGGTTGAGAATTCCAAACCCGAGGTTGGGGTTGGGTTGGGTTAGGGTTGAGGTACAAGCACCTTGGGTTGGGCTTGGGTTGAGCACCAACTTGACCCAACTCGCCCGACTTTCAGCCCTAACCCTAATTCGAACCTGAAACCTTGATTCAAACCTCAAAATCACAATCTACACCCTGAAACCCTAATTCTAACCCGAAACCTTGATCCAAACCTCAAAACCCTAATACACATCCCGAAACCCTAATCCAAACATCTAAACCCTAATCCAAACCAAGCCTTGGACCTATCCTAACCCTAAACCCAGCCTAACTCTAGCTTAATCCCTCATTTGAAGGCCAAACCCTACCAAAAACCGCAGCCATTTTCCAAACCTGATCCAAACCCTAACTAAACCTAAGCCATTACAGCCATCATTCAAGCCAGACCATGTCCAAAATCAATCCATTTTTTGGGTCACAATTGAGCCAATTTTGAGCCATTTTGAACTAAATATCCAAAAAAGGGCTTTGGGCCACTGTCTGGGGCCGAAATAGGCACACCAATTAAACTACGGGAGAAATTGTACCTGAGAGATAGTTTGAATACCGCCGGCAGTAGTTTGACTACTGCCAGCAATACTCAGATTACCACTGCTCGTAAGGTGCATGTGTCCTTTGAGAAACAACTGTCCTTGCGCCTAAAAGTCAACTTTCCTTTGAAATTACCTCCTAGCCCACCTTATTTACCATTTACCACCAAGAGCCAATAAGAGCATGCCACATGACATTTCTCTCTCCTCAACCAATCTGCCATCTCAGCTTTTACCCCTCTCAAACCCAACAATTACAGCAATGCAATAAAAAAAAAGGCTATAAATAGCCCTCTCCTCTCCATATTTCATACACAACAATTCCAAGAGAGAAAACTCTTCTCATTTCAAAGAGAGAGAGGGAGAGAAAGGAAGAGAGTAAGGGTGAGAAGGAGCTCCCAAGCCTCAAAGTTTAAATTTTTCAGCTACCCCTTGGCCTCTTCCCAACCATCTCAACCTCCAAGTCTAGCATAGATTGGTCATGGTGCAACCCATGTCTTACCCTACTTAAGATCAAGCCAAAGATCTTTTTATTTTACATATAAACATTTATCATGACATCTATTCCTTTCTCAACCCCCTTCCTTCTCTAGATCTCTAGTGAACATATGCTCTGTGAGTTGTTGTACATCGGATCCTGTCACATCAGAAATTATTAGTGATATAGTCCACTTTTTTTACCTTTTTACATAAGCATCATCACATCCGCCTTCTAAACACATCTTTGGACGTATGCTCTGTGGCTTGCCGAAATCTCGAATCTTACTGCATTAGAAATCAACATGTGCCTAGTCCTATTTTGACCACATCATTCATCCCTTGAGATTTCCTTACCACACTAAGTAGAGACTGTACATTTGTACGAGCAGAGAGGGTGCTTAACCCATTCCTCTTTGTAACCGATGTCCCTTACTCAGAATCCCAGATCGCAGACTAAGAGTCAATCTAAGGTAGGAGAGTCTTTAGATTTGTCCAACCTTGAAATATTCCACAGGTTCTAACCGACTGCGGGATTCTAAGATTAAGTGGCTAGTGGCGACTCCAAATTGGCATCACACCCCCCACCCTACAAACAAAAAACATCCGCAACATCTGGAAGATTCACCAGATGAGTGTGGGCGCCGATTTATATATATATATACACACACACACACACACAATAGTCATAAGACAAATAAACAAACAAAGTAAAAAATATTAATCTTTGGCTTACACTTGTTTGAGCATCAATCCTAGCCATGACTACTCGATCCCATGTAGTTATGGCTACCCATGAAGAAGAGCCAGCAGCTCTGACAGCTCTTAAAGCATCAGCATCAGCACTGATACCAGCACCGACACCGACACAGACACCCTCAGCAGGTCCAATAAACTCGTCAGTTAATGTAATCATGAATGAGATGGCCCAAAGTTTCCGAGCTTGCTGGAGTTACTAATTCGCCTAGTGTCAGGTGTCATACCAAACACGCAGGCGACACAGCCTAGTGTGCAAAATAGCTTAATCCCTCAAACTCCTTTTTCCTTTTTTCCCATTCCTCCAGCAAATCCTGTTCTCCCTCTCCTAGAAGAATCAACCCAACATACAAATGGGAGCAACCTTCCCGCACATCTTCCTCCTAATAGGAGATCCAATCAATTCCAAGGGACAAAACCCCTCTCAACCTGTCCCTCCAAAATTAAAGAGCTCCGAAAGCAATTGCAAGATATGCAGAGGAAGCTACGGAAGCAGCAGAGGGTGGATCTCTCATCCACCAAGTTCAGGGATTTTTATCTCTTCCTTAATGCAATGGTACTTCAAGACTTCGAGATACTAAAATTCAAAAAATATGATGGTATGGGGTGTCCTATGAACCATTTAAGAGCATTCTATGGAGAGCTTAATATTATGGTAGGTAATGATGGAGCGTTGATCTGTTTGTTTCAAAAATCCTTGAAAGGCGATGCGTTAGATTGGTACACATCATTAAACTACCATCAAATTAAAAATTGAGAACAAATTTTCCAAGCTTTCATTGATCATTTTGTTTACAATCTTAATGTAACGCTTAAAAAGGCGGATCTTATTGCCTTAAGTCAGATGAATGATGAGTCATTATTAACTTATGTTGGATGGTGACGAGCCATTGCCGCTAGAATGAAAACACTCATTGATGACGAGGAGCAAATCTACATGATCGTCCACTCGACAAACCTGAGTATCTCTGGATACCTCGTCTCCTATCCAGATGCCAACTTTACCCAACTCATCCATGCTGGGGAACAAGTCGAAGCCGAAATAAGGGCTGGGATGATCTCCCTTTGGTGGCCTCATCAGGCCTCTCTAGTACAACGGATAGTGGAAAGAAGGTCTACTAGATACGAGAACGGTAACGAAAATGTTCTTGACCTCCATCTAACAGAAGAAAATAATCTCTTTGCCTCTATCCAAGGTGCTCAATTCGCTCCTCAAGAAGGACAATGACAATAATAATAACAACAATATAGGGAAAATGCGCAAAACCCGTACAAGCAAGTAATGCTGGGCAAGAAGTTCACTCCTTTGGCACAAACATACAGTCAGATCATGACAATGTTGGTGTAAAACCAACTTCTAACACCACTCCAACCTCGACTTCTGCTAAATCGCCTACCCGCAAGCTACAAATGAAAATGAGTATTACGCATATCATCAGTCTCTTGGCCATCTAATTGACCGTTGTTTTGCCTTGAAATACGTGATTGAAGATTTGATCGAAAGCCAGAAGATTGTAATCACCCCGCAGGCTAACACTACGGCTCAGGCCAACATCCTCCAGAATTCTCTCCCCCCGTATCAAGTATGCTTCAGCTCATCAGGAACCCTTATTAACAATATCAGCCAAGGAGAGCCACCCCTAGTCAATCCAGTCCACTGCATCCATTCAATCAGTACCAGCTCAATAACAATACCCCCAAGTTTATAAGGGGCACACCCTGCCAGTCCAATCTCTTTATTCTTAAATATGCAAGGGGCATCTCCATCCGGTCCAGTCTCCATGCCCCCAAGTCTATAAGAGGCACACTCTGCCAGTCCAATCTCTTCGTTCTTAAATATGCAAGGGGTATCTCCATCTAGTACAATCTTCATGCCCTCAAGTCTAAAGGAGCCACCACTGATCAATCCAGTCCATACATCCTTTGTCTCACAAGGGGTACCACCTGCCTATCCGGTCCTTACTCCAATCCTCATGATCAAAGAAAAAGCTCCTTCTCCGATCAATATACCACAAGCCTTAGCAAAATTAGGGCCCAACTTCAATCATGTGGTAACTTTCTAAGAAGAACATTCTAATACTCAAAGTGATTTGCCTAGCTCTACTCAGTCTTCAATCCTTCAAGAGAAAAGTCTAGGATGAGTGGTTCCCACCTCTAGGAGAAAGGTTGAGGAAGAGATTAACATCGAGATCTTGATTAGATCCAAAGAATCAACCATCACTTTTCAGATCTTTGACATCACAGCTTCATTTCATCTCCTCCCTGATCGCTCTTAGATTCATAGAGTCAAAGCTCTCTCTTTAATTCTTCACTAAAAGGCCAAGTACATTTTCGGAGACAAGGCGTTGACTGTTTTGGATGATCCCCAACAAATCTTTCCGATGGAAGTAGTTAATCATCAAGAACTAGATATCCCAATCATAAACATACAATACTTCGATGAGGATATTCCATACCATAGTCTCGAGTTCGAGACTGTGAATTGCATGCCTCTTGCATGTCCCATCGGATCAAACTATGTCTTCCCTTCAGTCAAGCACAACAATTTTATTATCAACTCAAATATTAAGAAAATGCAGGCACGACAAGACTGGGATATCAACCTCCAAAGGGTGAGGTACCAAAGCACAAATGGACCGAAGGAGGGCAAAGTCGGTAAGAGGATGATGATCCCTTCACCCACACTTCAGTCAAATCCATCAAAGAAAGGATTATCTATCTAGTAGGCAGGCTGAGATCCACCATGGAGGATCAAATGAGCGAAACGAGCCTAACTGAGCCATTTGAAAATGACTCAGGGAAGGGTTAAGAATTGCCCCTGATTGACTGGACATAGTCTGGGTCCCATCTGAGTAGGAAGAATCCAAAGACTCACAATGCGTCAGGGATGAGCTAAGGAAAGTGACATCCAACACCAACTCAGAGCCCAATCCCGAATTCATCATAACATTTGGGCACAACGATGAGGGCCCACCTACTAATCTGTCTAGCCCTACCTCCTGAGGGGAGGGAGTGCAGGGCAATAGCGAGTTTGCAATCCCCAAGACGACACAATAAAAAAAGATAATGTTGGTCTCCTCAAACAGAATTAGGCAATCCCTGGTTCACATCGCTGTTTTTCTAAAAAAAAAAATTCTAAAAAAAAATCAGAAAATTCCTAAAAGCCAAAAACATTAGATATTTTCGAAATGCTAGAAACTTTAGGTACTTGTCGAAATCCAAAAAAACAAAAATCAGAAAATTTCCAAAGGCCAAAAATATTAGATATTTTCGAAATGCCAAAAAAAATTCAGATACTTGTCGAAATGCCAAAAAATCATATATTTGCCAAAATCCAAAAAAAAAAAAAAATTCTTAAAACATAAAAACACTAGAAAATCTTTTAAAACTCACAAGTAATAATGTGTCAAATGCGTCTGTTACAACAACCAACTTTGAAGTTGACTCATATGATTTTGATCTAGAGTTAGACTTTAAACTCGTGGGTTTAAATGAAGCCCAATATGTGGAAAATGATAATCCGACTATCAAGCTAGAGGATTCCCTTAGAAAGTTCGAAATAAAGGCCAATGTCATCATGGACGATTTTGAAATTGTGAACTTGAGATCCCTTGAGCTTCATAGAACAGTATATATTAAGAGATCCTCGCCTCCTGAATATAAGCAAACAATGAGAAAATTCTAGAGACCCGGGGCTATTTAACTTTGGATTCTCTTATGAAACCTTATCCAGATCAAATGAAGAGTTAGTCATACACCATCTGCTATGAAGCTTGAAGTCAAGCCCACCAAAGCTGTTAAGATCATGTCTGAAATCTACAATGGAGTCCACAACTTGCGCATAAAGGAACGTCTAATGTCCAAGAAGAACTTGTGATGAACGATGGAGATAAGCTATTGTAGCATGTCATGAAGTGCTTCAAGTATTCAAAGCTTGCACAACGGATCCATGTGCATGCTTTAAGTCTTTATAACCTGACAACATCCTAACCCCTCTTCATTATGGGGTATGGACATCATCGAAAGAATAAACCCAAAAGCATCCAATGGTCATAAATGCATTCTCGTGTCAAATAAAAGTAGGTGACGACGACATCTTACATCATGGGTACAAATGAAGAAAGAAGTAAAGGAAAATGATTGGTGGTAAGATCAACGCAACCAACTACATCTCGTAGACATAAAGTGCATAATACTCGCAATGACCAATGACAAGCAAGTTCGAAAGAAAGGTTAGTAACATGGTAACAACGCACATCTTATCATTGCGCCTACTAGATCCAGGGCGCAATTCTAAGCCATCCTAGGATGATCCGTTGATCATTGGCAAAGTTCTTCTAGAAAATTCCCTTTGTCTCACCATCATTAGGGGCAAAGATCTTCCAGAGCCCACCAATGCTAACAACATGAACAACTATCACGGGTACGCCTACCTAACTATGTCAACAACTACAATTGAAAAGCTGAAGTTAAACAATAAGAGGTTAGCATCTTGAGGTACATTCCATCATCATTCCAATAAGTGTTCCAAAAAATAAATGGTTAAAAAGACAAAAAAAATGGACGAATAAAGCGCACAGTCCAAAAAAAAAGATAAAAAAGATTAAAAAATGGATGAATAAAGCACGTAGTCTAAAAAAAAAGAGGAAGAAAAAAAAAGGAAAAAGAAGAATCGAACCCAATGAGTGAGAACACAAGTCACCAACCCATTTCCCCTTAGGATAGTTTAACCTAATGTTAACAACTTTAAGATCGTGATTGAAGACAAAATCAGGAAGCTCACCAGTCGACTGACAATGAATGGAGTCTAGTCACCCGCCTCTGTACAAGAAAAAGAGAAATTAAAATAAAAGTAATGTACTTAAGCAAAACAGGTAAGGTGAAAACCCAAAAGGGTGCCTCGAGTAAAAACAGCAGGCATGTAGAGGACTTAGTAAAAACTTGAAAAGGAATCAAGGGATAAAAAAAGCATAGCTGCCAAGGGATAGGCAAGAATAAAAACTCAGGACATGGTAAAAATATGAACGAGCGCCACAGATAAAAATGACGAGAAAGCCAGTCGTGGTGAAAACCTGAAAAGACGTTACAAGAAAAAATGGTTAGAAAAGAAAAAGAAAACAAAAAGTGTAGGAACAGGAGAATCCAATGCAATAAGCAAAGTGAAGAAGCACAAGGAAAAGATAAGTCCTGGATCAGAATTTTGTCAAACTCTACCCAAATCCTTGGAGCATGATCCTAGTATGCGCTACTCTCAGAGAATCGAGATCCCAAGTAAACAACTCAGAATACGAAATTCGACGTGGGCTAAGTTCAATATTCTGATTCCACCATCCAGACACAAGTTTAAACACAAGAAAACACTAATAAGATATGGCACAAATAAAATTCTCATTCCTTTCAAGAAGTCTTTTTATACATCGTTTTCCTTTCTTTACAAAACAAAAACAAAAGCATCCATACATATACAAGACAAGCAGCTAGAGAGGTCAAGGATCACAGGGTAGGCCTCTATCCTATCCCTCATATATTAACAACATCTGCCTAAGTCTCTCTACCTCCATGCACAAGAGAAGACCTCATCTTTCTCCAAGCGACACGATACGATCATGCTCTCACCATATCGTTGCCCCACTGCTAGACGATGGGCCATATCCATGTAGGCAGGGCGAAATATCGAAAGCTCAGAATGAGATGGCCATGTGTGGCTAATAGGAACGACAGATCAACAGAGAAAAGGACAATGAGAAAGGCGACATTGGGCAACTGAAGTTCCATATATACGGGAGATTTGTACAACTGATGATACATAACCATGTGATATAAATAAACTAATCATCGCCAGGTATGTAATCATCTGTATCCTTCCAAGGAAGCTGAAGCCCCAAAATCCCATAAATTCAAAGCCCCAGAGGCCCACAAAGTCAAAGCCCCACGAGGCCCACATTTCAAAGCCCCAGAGGCCCACATTTCAAAGCCTACAAGGCTCACTGTCCAAAGCCCCAAAGGCTCACATTTCAAAACTCACGAGGCCGACAATTCAAAGCCTTAGAGGCCCACAAATTTAAAGCCCTAGAGACCCACATTTCAAAGCCTACAAGGCCCACAGTCCATAGCCCCAAAGGCCCACATTTTAAAGCTCACAAGGCCCACATTTTAAAGCCCCAGAGGCCCCCATTTCAAAGCCCACATGGCCCATTATCCAAAAGACCATTCAAAGGCCCAAATCAAGGCCCATCTCAAGGCACACCTCAAGAATCCCAAAGTCCAAGCCCATTGTCTAAAAGTCATGGGTAAAGCCTCGCTAATTCATTACTGGAGGCCATCTGGCTATTCAATCCAAACTACACAATAAACATCGGACGACAACACCCACCCACGAGATCGGGCGGATATTCCAAAATCCTAAATATATCTCCAATAAAAACCGTTAGCCCCGCCGACTCATCAGTGGAGGTAACACGACTGTTTACTTAGGTTGTGCAAATAAAAACAGAATGATGACGCCTATCCGCGAGATCGAACGGATATTTTTCAAAAAAATATAAAAAAATTTCAAATAAAATCCTCAAGGAGTCTAGTTCCAAAGAGGATAGTTTTCAAACAAAAATTTTTCAAAAACTGCACACAGTACACTGAGGAATCTTCCATATTCTCCATTTGTGGTCAATGTAGACAGCTCAATAAGATTCGATCTCTTCCGGGTTCCCCGAAGGATGATTGAATATGTACATGATACATGAATGATTGATCCGATCTCTATATCTGGAAAGTTGTACGAATGCTAGTAGAAATAAGTGGATCTATCTTTGTAAAGAATAATCAAAATCAAAGTGATAACAATCCATTGTAAACAAAGTATCAAAATCAGCAAATTGCATGGTAAAAGATTACGCGCACATACCTAGTCCGAGATGTTCAGAAAAATTGATTAAGTCCAAGTCGGTGTAGTGAGTTCCTCGTAAGGCCTCACGAATGTGTAGGGCAGCTAACTACTTTGACGATCAAATAGAATGAATACTCTCAGGGTGATTACATAGCAAAGGAACGAAAGATCAAATAGTACAGGAATCCTTGTGAAGCCACAACGAACGCACAAAAGCCTTACTTTTAGACTTACCCTTCAATGTTATTAACAATCTGACGTGAAAGGGTTGTGATTGGTGACCCGTAATGCTACACGAACGCAGAAGGACAATCACAACATTTTCCTCAACCCTCATGATATTTGCAAGTCATATCTTTTCCAAACAATCAACTAACAATGATATAATGGTAGGCAAAAGATTCGAATCACTATCCTTTCTGACCAAAAGGGTGGGGTGTCTACTCGCTTTGGTGCACTGTTGCTCGCAACCTCGACTAAAGAGGGGCATCTGTAGACACCCCACCTAGGCTAATATCTTGAGAATGTTAAGACAGTTCAAGAACCATTATCTTATCCAAACCTCAAAACCCCAATCCGCAACCCAAAACCCTTATCCGAACATCAAAACACTGATCCAAACCTCGAAACCCCAATCCGCACCCCGAAACCCAAATCTGAACCCGAACCTTGATCCAAACCTTGAAACCCCAATCTGTACCCTGAAACCCTAATCCATACCCAAAACCTTGATTTAAACCTTAAAACCCTAATCCACATCCCGAAACCCTAATTCGAACATCCAAACCCTAATCCAAATCAAACCCTAATCCGAACCAAACCCTAATCCAAACTAAGCCTTGGACCTAGCCTAACCCTACACCCAGCTTAACTCTAGCTTAATTCCTAATCCAAACCCCAAACCCTACCCAAAATCGTAACCATTTCCCAAACCTGATCTAAACTCTAACTAAACCTGGGCCATTACGAGCCATTATTCAATCCAAACCATGCCCAAAATTGATCCATTTCTTGGGCCATTTTCAGGTCATAATTGAGCCAATTCCGAGTCATTTTGAAACAAATATCCAAAAACAGGCTTTGGCCCACTATTCGGGCACGAAATAGGCTCACTGGTCAAAGTGCGGGAGAAACTGTACCCGAGTGGTAGTTTGACTACCGTCGGCAGTACTCGAATTACCTCCACTCGCGGGGTGCATGTGTCTTTCGAGTATAGCTGTCTCTGCACCCAAAAGTTAACTTTCCTCTGAAATTACCCCCGGCCCACCTTATTTACCATTTTACCCATCTCCAAGAGCCAATGAGAGCATGTCACATGACATTCCTCTCTCCTCAACCAATCCCAAGCTGTCATGTCAGCTTTTGCCCCTCTCAAACTCAGTAATTATAACAATGTTATCAGAAAAGGCTATAAATAACCCTCTCCTCTCCACATTTCATACGCAATAATTCCAAGAGAAAAAACTCTGCTCATTTCAAAGGGAGTGAGGGAGAGAAAGGAAGAGAGTGAGGGTGAGAAGGAGTCCCCAAGCCTCAAAGTCTAGATTTTTCATCTATCTCTTAGTCTCCTCGCAACCATCTTAAGCCCCAAGTCTAACCCGGATTGGTCATTATGCAACCAATGTCTTGGCCTACTCAAGATCAAGCCAAAGATCTTTTCATTTTACATACAAGCATTCATCATGACATATATTCCCTTCTCAACCCCCTACTTCTCTAGATATCTAGTGACCATATTCTCTATGTGACTTACCGTACATCAGATCCTGTCACATCAAAAATTTCTAGTGATCTAGTCTACTTTTTTTAAATTTTTACATAAGCATTATCACATCCGCCTTCTAGACACATCGTTCGACGTATGCTCTTTGGCTTGCCAAAATCTCAGATCTTGTCGCATCAGAAATCCACATGTGCCTAGTCCTATTTTGACATATCATTCATCCCTTGAGATTTTCTTACCATACTAAGTAGAGACCGTACATTTGTATAGGCAGAGAGGGTGCCTAACCCTTTCCTTCTTTGTAACTGAGGTCCCTTACTGGGAATCCCGGATCACAGACCAGAAATTAATCTAAGGTAGGAGAGTCTTAGGATTTGTCCAACCTTAAAATATTCCGCAAGTTCTAGCCGATTGTGGGATTCTAAGATTAAGTGGCTAGTGGAGACTCCAAACTGACATCACACCCCTCACCCTACAAACAAAAAACATCCGCAACATTTGGAAGATTCGCCAGATGAGCGTGAGCACCAATTTCTAGCGTTCACAATAACTTTTTGACATTTTCATATATCTTATAAAAAATTAACTTATGGTTCTAGGATCGAATTTTCTTCCATGTGGGTTAAATAATTTAGCCTCATTAGAACATTATTAATGTGAAAGTATTAGAAACTTTTTTTTCTACCATTCCACACCTTAAAAGGGATTTTCCTTGTAGGATTGTATAAGTACCTATTCATAACCCCAAGTGTAGGGTCGCAATGCAGTAATAATCTCGATGAGACCGAGGTCGAATCCACAAGGACTAATCTCGTGTGTATTCTAAAAGCAACTAGAAGTAGAAGTAAAAAAAGATATAAATCTAAATCTAGAATTAAAGGGAGTAATTGTGAAGTGTGTAATTAGAAACTTAAGAATTCAAAGGTTGGAACTAAGGTTTCCAAGGATCCACTTGCAACAATCAAGGTGATTCCTTACTTGATTCAAGTAACATAATTGAAATTAGAGTTCTATCCTATCTAATTGGATGATATAGCAATTAAGATTAAATCTGAATTTCCTTTGACCTAATTCTCAAAAGAGGAGAATTGTGATAATTGGCAGGGATTCCATCACCAAACTATGCCCATGAGATGATGGTAAACAATAGGATTTACCAATTCCATAATCTCAAAAAAAAAAAAAAAAAAAAACAGATACTCAAAATTATTGTAGATCTACTATAGTTGAAGTCACAATAAACTATTAAAAACTGAAAGTATTCCTTAAATATCAAATTAAAATCAAAGTAAGTTCAACATAAACATAAATTAAACCAATAAAAACATCCCACATCACGCTATAAGCTTCTCCTCTTAACCCTAGCTAAGAGGTTTAGCCAACTATAGACATGATTGAAACTAAAACCCTAGAAGAAAGCATGAAAAACTAAGAAAGAAAAATGCATGGTGACAGCTGTAACAACCCATTTTTTCTATGGGAATCAACCCCACCGTCTGCTTGCATGTGGCCCACCTGAGTTTTGGATCAGCCTCATTTTTGGCTTTATGTCCTTTCATGGTCAGGCCAAAATAATGGACGGAGTGGATTTATAGCATCATTAGCGTAGACCAACCCACTCTCTCCCTTCTTCCTTATTTTTCGTATGGTAACGGGGACCGAACCCTCCCATCAATCGAAACTGTCCACATTCCCCACTCTTCCATTTTATTACTCACTCCTTTTAAAAAAAAAGAAAGAAATAAAAGAAACAATTAAATCAAAGAGAGAGAGAGAGAGAGAAAACTCTGTAAATTAAGAGAGAGAGAGAGAGAGAAATTGGAGCAGGGCCGGATCAACAGATTTTTTTTAAAGGTAGGTGATCTTTTACGAATCTGAAATTTTATATTTCTATGCTTTTAAATTTGAATTTCCATATAATTTTATTTATAGTTAATTAATTAAAATCCATATAATAGGTTAGTTAATCTTTTAATTTTTAAATAAATTATTCTGTATTTTTGGTTGATTCTAACTCATATATAAAAATTTTAGATGCTTTTGTCTATTAAATTTTTGTTATAAAAATTGATATATAATTAATTTAAAATATAAAATTCTCAAGAATTATTAATTTTAAATTATTACTAAAAAATGTTTACGTAAATTTATGGTTTCAATTTGTTGTAATTTATAGACTTGTTTGAATTAAATTGTTTTACCATTAATAATATAAAATCCACTTTAAATTTATGGATTTATTAATTAATTTAAATTCCTTTATATCCAACTTCAAATTAATCCAGAAATTTGTAGGAAAAAATAAAAATTTATATCATAAATTAATTAACTTAAATACAAATTATAAGAAAATTTGATGTATATAAATTAAAATAGTAGCATAAATCCTCTTGAATATTTTAAAATTTTAATTTGATGTATGATTAATATTTTGGAATGATTAATTCAATAAATCTAATATATACAAATATAGATTTATGACTTTAGATTAGTTGATTTATTAACCTAAATCAAGAATTACCTTAATATGTTTAATTGAGTTATAAGTTTATATTATAATTTAAATTATAGTTACTATTTATAAAATTAATAGTAATTACATTTACTTGTAATACGAATTCAATTCAAATATTAAGAACTAACTCTATTTGAAATTAATTAAATGAGATTAAGATTATTTATGGAATTGTTGAGAATTATATAATTTGGTGTTTAACGAGTAATATAAACTTTAGTATATATGGTTAAATAATTATTTAAGATATAATTTTAATATTATTTCAAAATTTTAAACATTAATTAGTTATATCAATATATAAAATATAAAAAGAAAATGACAAATTAAGAAGTCAAATAAAATTTTTAAAAACGTTAAGGGCTTTGACAAATTTTCTACACTATTACGAAACACGGCCTATACCTCAGAAAATCCAAATTTACTGTCAGTTACAGTAAACAGTCTTTTTACAATTTTGGGGACTAATTTTTTATTAGCAATAAATTTATACACCTTATATATATTCTGCATTGTAACGTAGAAATTAGATTTATTAAATTATTTTATTGTTGATTTTAGAATTATTCATGCCATTCCTGCTCTTCTATTTTTATTGAATTTTTAAAAAATGAGAAAGAAAGAAAGAAATTATATTTGTATCAATAAGTAGAGCAATCGTGTTCCTTGGGTGAGAGACCCTAAAGCTAACAAGTAGGACAATTGTGTCCTCTGGGTGAGAGACCCTAAAGCCAGTAATTAGGGCAATCGTGTCCCTTAGGTGAAAAACTCTAGAACTCGTTGAATCCTTAGAAGTCTCGTTTGTGTACGGTTTATGAGTACAATTGTATGCGTGGATATACATTAAAAGTACAACTGGAGTAGTAGTCTGACCAACTAACGTATAAATGGGTCCCTCATTATGAGGTACCGGTGCCTGGGCGTTAATGCAATGTAGCCATACACTGAGTACGGTGTTGTAATTAATCCCGAGTGTTTATTTAATTAATTACATTGAAACATCAAGTAGTTTCGCATGCATATCATTTTTATATTCATTTTACTTGATGTTAACATAAGTCCTGTTGTTATGTTTATTCCAAATATATTACTTACTTAAAAACATAAGAAATTTAGAACTTTAGATTTGTATTTGAGATGATCCTACTAAGTCGTTGTACTCACGTTAAATTTAAACCATATAGGTGTCGAGTTAAAATATTTCGAGCAGGCGGGCCTTTATTATTGGTTGCATTAGGTTTAGTTTAAAATTTCAATGTTAATGTAATTAGTTAAGTCACTTAATTTAATTAGTTGTTCTAGTTATGGATGTATGGACAATGTTGCTTAATTAGGTCTAAAAATTATAATTGTCCTCCTTTATTTTATATGCACATAGCCTTATGGGATTGAGTATTTACTTGTGCATTAATGATAATATATAAATTGTAGTGCACATACTTGAAATTTGGGTATTGAGTAGCCCTACTTAGGTACCCAAGTTTTAGGGCATGACAACGGCTCTCCACCCTTGTGCTTTGCTCCTTCAAACCCTAGAATATGCTTTGAAGCATCCTAAGGAGTCCTATTTATAATTGTGGAACTTCAACTTTCGCACATAGTTGGAAAACTTTAGAAACCACCTCAAATTTACACAATTTGCTAACGTAAGGCTCATATCCTGGTTCGTACCATTCCGTAGACTCTCACGATCCTTTCCGTCAAATTCCAGCAACCTGCAATATGTAGGCAGCGTTTGTCCGCGACCTTAAGTTGTATCTCGTAGATCCAAGTTAGCTTGACTCGAAACATATACTATTTCGACTGCACCATCGTTGTGGTTCCAACACCACGTCAGGAAATGTGGGTCCATGTTTATCTCAAAGAAATGTCGCACGTGAAAAATCCTGAGAGAATCTCTACAACCCATCACATCAATCAATCACAACTCAAGTACACATCCCATCACAACCCATGCTTTCTTTCTGTCCAAGACAAGCAACCCTCCAGAAAGTCAAGCCTCATGTTACTCACACCCATCACCTCTCTTTTACAACTACCCTCTCTCTCTCTCTCTCATTCTCTACCAATTCCCTAAGAAACCCCAAGAGTGTGGACATCCAAGCATTCTAAGGAGAGAGAGCTTTATGTGTGGTCCACTTCCTACCCCCAAATCTCTCATCCCAACCCTCCAACCTTCATCAACCTCCATCAAAGAGAGAGCCAAGGAACCCTAGGTGTGGTTGATAGCCCACCATGATTCATATGTTCATCCCATGATGGGGCCATTCTCTATGGACCCTATCATGATGTTTATTTTTCTAGTGTAAAAAGGTTATCTAGACCTTGCATTTTGGTGGAGAAGGGATCTCCACCGTTGATTTTGATTAAAGAGCCCACATGTAATAGGACCCATTTGATGTACACATTGTATGATAGAGAGGAGCTCATAGTGGCGAAGCTCCTCTCCATCGCACATCGTCTCTCTCTCTCTCTCTCTCTCTCTCTCTCTCTCTCTCTCTCTCTCTCTCTCTCTCCTGTTTGATGGTCCACCTTAACATATGTTTTCTAGATCCACGCCGTCCACTTGTGGGCCCACCTTGTTGTATTGTCCAGCGGGCAGGCTCGCTGCCTATCCATCTGGACAGGCCTTGATGAAAAGAAAACACAAATGCCATCTTGTCTCAATGTTGGTGGGCCACACTAGCATGGACCCTACCTTGATATATGTATTTTATCTAGATGGTTCAGACGGTCCAGATCATCCAGACCGTCTAGAAGTTCAGATGGTCTAGATTGTCCAGACCGTCCAGACGGTGTTGATCCATTGGGATTTTTGTGTTTTATTAATGTCGCTCATCTGTGCGTGGCCCACGTAATGTGGGACGCACATGATATATGTGTTAAATCCTAACCGTCCATCTATGCACCCCACCAGCAGCAGACTGCTGCTGAATTAATGCCAGTAAGTTCTGTGGGTCCTCATGATGTATGTATTTCATCCCAACCGTCCATCTGGACGATGGGGACCCACCAACAGATCTTACTACTGGTTGACGTCAGCAAGTTTTGTAGGTCCCGCATGATGTACGTGTTATATCCTGACAGTCCATCTAAGGACGTGGCCCACCAGCAACAAGGCTGCTGTATTGATGTCAGCAATTCTGTGGGCCCTGATCATGAGCTATATGTTAGATCTAAACCATCCATCCACTGCATGAGCTCGTCTTAAGGGTTGAGAAGAAAAATAACACAGAAAAATAACCATTGAAACCTATTTGGGGTTCCAGAAGTTCTAGATCAATATGAAATTTTTTTCCTCTTAATTCAGGTCTTTGTGACCGTATGAACAGATTGGATGAAAATAAACGTTATAGTGGGCCCTGTGAATTGTTTAACGATGAAAATAATTATCTCCACTGTTATTTGTGGTATGGTCTAGATGACCTGTCGATATGATCCATTTTTTTGGGTAATGCTCTAAAATGACCTTAAAAAATAGATGAATGGTGCAGATAGTCTAATTAGGACGCAACCCACTTGATGTATATAAGGCCCTTTGTTATGGCCCATGTGATGTAGCCCACTTAATGTATATGAGGCCCTTTGTTACGGCCCATGTGATGTAGCCTACTTAATGTATATGAGGCCCATTGTTGCGGCCCATGTGATACATCCCACTTGATGTATATGAGGCCTATTATTACGACCGATGAGATGCAGCCCATTGTGATGTATATTAGGCCTATGTGAGAGGCCTGTTGTGATTTATATTAGGCCCATGAGATGAGGCCCTTTGTGATTGTTTATGAGGCCTATTGAATGTGTGAGGCCCATCGTGAAGTATGTGAAATATACACACCATTTACCCATTTTTAGGTCGTAAGCCCCACCGCCTTATGCAGGCCCACCATGTATGAGTAATGGGCACACACTGTCCATCCATTTCCTAGATCGTCGGAGGACCGAGGGCCCCATTATGATTCCAATTCCGATTCTGATTTCCAAACATACTACACCTTAGGACAATGGTGGTTAAATGTCCACCGTTCTAAGCTTTTCTAGGGTCCATTGTTAAGCCCACTTCTACCCTTACCTAGTGGGCTAACCCAAACCGTTGGGACCCCACTTACATTAGTAATACCCATTGGACTAACCCAAACTGTTGGGCCCCCATTGATGATGATACTTTCCACCGTCCTTACTGGGGACCTCGCCTTAGGATATACAATATGCTAGTACCTTGAATATGTTATGATAGTCTAACATGGACCATTCCATATAAACTTTTATATGTCTAGCGTGGCATATCATTCAGCCCTTACTCTTGTAAGTGACATACCAGTTAAGGCCGATCATCGCCTGCTAGATTTGATAATCATGCTAGTTTACTTAGTCTAGTAGGACACACTAAGAGCATACTTAGTATTGCATCATGATACATGCCCATACACATCATTTGTATGCCTGTTATGAAGAGTGTTTGATCATAGCATATGCCATTGGGAAGAGACATTTATGGGACTCCTTGTGAGACGGAGTGCCCCACATGATCATGTGGTATGCGCAGGACTGATGCATGACTAGATGGTATGACTCATACATATCGCATCTTGTGTGACATGATCATTGTACACCCTAACGACATTAGGTCGTGGCCTCCAGAGGCACTGTCATGCCCCAAACTTAGAAACTGGGCTCATAAAATTTTTGATCACCGAATTCGGTGCCAACATCCTCCGTAATACACCATTCTCAACTTTCAGTGCCCATACGCCAGATTCCGATCATAGGATCCTATAAGGAGAATTTTCAATGTACATTTATCTTGTAAGAAGCATAACCACAAGTTTACCCAAATCATAAAGGCAACATCATTATCACATATCCACTAATATAAATATTTAAATACAATGCCAAAAGGGAAATACATATGTCAAAAATCAAAGCTCCAGAAGTCCGCTGCATACTCCAAGCTCAACGCTGCTACGACCTAATGCCATCTGCACGCATTTATCGTGCATAAGCTTATAGAAAGCTTAGAGGGTGGTGAAAGTGTGTGCGTAAGATAAGGGCTAAGTATACATTACAATGCCATAAATTATAGAATATCAAAAATAGTAGCAAGTTCATGAATACAATTAGTCGTACTAAGGCTATACGATGCAAGAACGTAAGAAGTCAAATATCAGATGCCAAGGAT
Source organism: Magnolia kwangsiensis (assembly GCA_037074715.1). Taxonomy (NCBI): domain Eukaryota; kingdom Viridiplantae; phylum Streptophyta; class Magnoliopsida; order Magnoliales; family Magnoliaceae; genus Magnolia; species Magnolia kwangsiensis. Next base: position 78,467,528 of record CM073574.1, read on the forward strand.
ACAATACAATATACAAATCTTGATAAGTCCAACATACTGGAATGTGCAATATGCAGTGCGAATGAAATAACCAAGCTAGAGCATGAAGTCGGGATGATAATATATAGTATCGTAAGCTATGAAGTTTATCACAAGGGACTTCTATCCAGACTGGCCCATACCTGGTTTCGATAGCTGGATACAATGTGGTAAACCCCTGACCTCAGGTTAGTCGCGCGTCCAACCGAAATCCTGGCCATGCGAAGGTACATGTAACAAATAATTACGCACCACCAGCCTGAGTGGGTAGTGAATGAATGAATGAATAAGTATGCAATTTCTGCTCAATAAGTCCACATATCAGTATGGTTCTTCTTTGATGAATCACCGGGGTCTATTACACACCAAACCAGATTTCTACCCTATCGCGAGCAACAAGGTGAGTGGAAGAGACCTCACTATTTGCCTACCAATATCGGGTCTGGCTCATCCATAGTGGACTCATTCCTTGAGCTGGCCAGACTCAGCCTAGCATTATCCCCTCCTCTCAGGCAGGTAAGGTCATACCCCCTTCCAACTAACCACGACACAGTGGGAGATGCGGCCTAACGGTATACGGCCCTCATGCACTCATGCATCCACTCGGTGTAGACATTGGAGTAACTTTTGGAACCAAGAGGGTTTTAGAACTTTCATCCAGGGATATCTATAGCACCCCATGTAGAATAAATTTTTGGTGTCCCACCTGGCCATCCATGATATACCTGTGGAGGCTACGACCCTGATGTCACTAAGGCGTATAGTAGTCATATCACAAAATGTGAGATGCATGAGTCATACCATCCAGTCATGCATCAAACCTGCGTGTATCGCATGCTCATGTGGGGTAACTCCACCTATAAGGGAGTCCTATGAACAACTTGCCCTATAGACTATGCAATGGTCAACCACACCTCATAACAAACATGCAGATGATACTTATGAGCATGTATCATGATGCTATGCTGTCACATACTCATAATTGATAACAATAACTGACACTGATAATCGGCCTCAATAATCGGCCTTAACAATTAGAATCGGCCTCGACAATCAAAATCAGCCTCGATAATCAGAATCGGTCTCAACATCGGCCTCGTTAATCACAATCAGCCTTAACGATCAAAAATCAGCCTCGATAATCAGAGTCAGTCTCGAAAATCGGCGTCGATAATCGAGATCAGCCTCAACAATCAGAATCGGCCTCGATAATTGAAATCAGTCTTGACAATCAACCTCGAAAATTAGGATCGATCTTGATAATCGGCCTCGACAATCGAAATTTTCCTTGACAATTGAAATCGACCTCGATAATCGAAATCAGTCTCAATAATTGGAATCATCTTCGATAATCGAAATCAGCCTCGACAATCGGAATCGATGAGAATGAGTCTAATAAGGCCTAAGGGAAGGTCACAATGTGGACATTCAACCATCATCGCCCATCAATATGGACATTTAACCATCATTGCTCCAAAGGAGTGGCCCACATAGAGCCAAACGTATCGTAGGCCCATGACCTCATACAAGGACCTAATACACATCACTATGGGTCTCACTCATGGGCCAAATACTCATCACAGTGGACCTCAGTACATGGGTCATGATTGCATCACATTGGGCCTCGTCATTTGGGCCTCACATACATTACATGGATCTCATATACATCAAATGGGCCGCACTATATGGGCCTCATATACATTAAATGGGTCGCATCATATGGACCACACTAATGGGCCAATATACATCAAGTGGGCTGCATCAATGGGCCACACCAACGGGCCTCATATACATCGTATGGATTGCATCAATGGGCCTAATACCTCACAATGGGCCACAACCCATGGGCCACACATACATCTCATGGGCCTCATCTATGGGCCTTAATATACACAACAGGTGGGCCCCGCATACGTAGTAAATGGGCCCCACCAGGTGGGCAGCGTAAGTACAACATATACAACATATATCATGGTGGAGCCCACGTCACCATCCAAACACTATCCATGTAAATCAGCACTGCCTAAACATCGTCCATCACCGTCTAGCATAATTTGGACGGTGTGTATGAAATAAATACAACAAAGTGGGCCACGTCCTGACCTTGGATGGTCTAGATTCAACACATGCATCAGGTGGGTCCACATCTGGACGGACTGCCCAAATTTAAACCACATGTATCACATGGGTCCCACTGTCCATGTGTGGACGGTGGACTGCATGGATGAAAAGCATACATCAAAGGTGGGTCCCACGTGGGGCCCACCATAATATTATATATATATATATACACACACACACACAGAGGTGGGTGTCCACTGTCCTCTTACTAGACGGACGGACTAGATATAACATATATATCAGGTGAGTCCATGCATGTGGCCCATTAGTGATTTGAATCTGCCTCATTCCTTGGCCTATGTCCAAGGATTTAGATGGACGACGTTGATAGGAAACATACATCAAGGCCCCACGGTTCTGTCCAGATGGACGGACGGCTGTGGATATACAAACATCATGTGTGGGACCCACGGATCTTGCTGATGTCAGCAGTAGTGGGACCCCATCTCCACAGAAGTAGATGGATGACATATATATATAAAACACATACATTGTAATGGGGTCCACCATCCTGGCCGTATGGACGAAGTGGATATAGAATAGATGCATCAAGGTGGGTCCCACACACACATGTCACACGTGTGGGGTGGGCCATGCCCATGACAAATGGATGGCTGGGTATATAAATACATCACGGTTGGCCTGCACACACAGCACTGTTTAGATGGATGGTGCAGATCACATACATTGTGGTGTCCACCCACCGTCCAGAGAAGGATGGATGGTGTGGATCCAGATGTGCAGAGGCAGATCCCACTCCCCAGGATGGTGTGGAGAAAACATATACATGAGGTGGGGGTCCATGTGGTGGCCCAGGGCCCCACAGACCCAGCTAATAGCTGTGTTTCTTGCATCCAAGCATGTTGGACATGCTGCCTACGGACATCCTGGATATCAACTCCATGTGGGACCCATCGTCCTTTACTGTTGGACGATGGAGTTACACGTGAAGATCAAGGTGGGTCCACATGATATGGACGATCCAGATGGATACTCATCAAGCTGGCCCTACGATCATCAAAACAGATGGACGGTTTAGATATACAACACATACATATAGATGGGTTCCACAGAACTTATTAACGTCAATTAGCAGTTGTGGCTACTAGGACCCACCGTTTGGATGGACGATGTGGGTGCAAAATACATACATCTAAGGTGGGTCCACACGATTTGGACGGTGCACAGATACAACACATACATCTGATGGGTTTCCACCGTCCAGATCGCTAGACGGTGCGGATGCAAGGTATAAACATCACGGTTGGTCCCATAGCATGGATGAAACGCATGCATCATTTGTGGGTCACACACATCAAGAGAGGGAGGGAGAGAGAGAGAGAGACAGACGGAGGAGGGGCCCCACTACTATGGGCCCCTCTATACAATACATACATCAAGATGGGTCCCACCATATGTGGGCCATCAATCCACAAATCAACTAAAAAAGACACCCACCTATGATCTTCTCCTCCTTCCACCAAAGTATCCTAGAGCTCTAATGGACGAACTTCAACAGTTGAGATGGACTTTGGATGGTGAGATTGGGTAGTAGGAAGGTGGGCCACACTAACTTCTTCCTCTCCTTGGAAAAACTATGGACGGTGCTTTCTTGGGAGAAAATGAGAGAGAGATGAGAGAGAGAGGCGATGTAAGGAGAGAGAGGGATGGGTGTGAGTGATGGAGTGATGGGGAGTGAGTGATGGGTGATGGGTATGTACTTGACAAGTATGGGTGTTAAGAGAGAGAGTTAACTTTGGGGTTGCTCTTGTACTTAACATGAGGTGATTGATGTGCACTTGATTGATGGGACATGTTCTAGAGATTCTCTTGGGATTGCAAACACGTGGCATTTTTTCGAATTGAATGCGGGGCCACATCTCCTGGACTGGGTATCGCCTCGGTGCTCGAGATGTGGCATCGGAACCACGGGGACAGCGCGATCACTAGGGTACAAGTCTCAGGTTGAGCTGATTTTGGAATATGGGATACGACTTAAGTTTGTGTGCAAATACCGATAACAGATCGTGGGTTGCCAGATTTCGACAGGGAGAATCATGGAAGCTTATAGAATGGTATGGATTAAGATACGGGCCTTACATGCACACAGTGGGTGGCCGGATTGGATACAGAAAATACTTGATTCTAGCACTGGGGCACATATAATGTCCTCGAGTGAAAGTCTCAGAACCTTTTGGTACCAGGAGATGCTCCAATGTCTAGAATGAGTGGATACACGAGCACACGAGTGTTGAATATCAATAGGCCATGTGTCTCACTATGTCGTGGTCAGTTAGAAGCGGGTGTAGCCTTATCCGCCGAAGTAAGGGGGTTGTAAGCTAGGCTAAGTTTAACCAGCTCACAAATGGGTCCGCTATCGATGAGCCGGATAGGTATTGGTAGACTACTACTCAGGTAGATAGTGTAGTCTCTTCCACTCACTGAGCTGTACGGCTAGGGAGGCGGCAGTTAGTGTGGAGTGTACTAAACCCTGGTGATATCTCAAAGGAGAACTATACTAATATATGTACTTGATGAGGACTGGAATGCTTACGTTATATCTCGCATATGACATTTGGCTACATAGGCCTCGCATCGCATGACCTTGGTATGGCCAATAACATCATGCTTTGCATCATATAGCTTTGGTACGACTAATAATATTCATGTACTTACCAGAATATTCCCGTATTACTCTGATATTGCATACTTAGCACTTGTCTTGCGCACACACTTACATCACCCTATAAGATTTTCATAAGCTTATGCACAACCGTTGCGTGTAGGTGGCGTTGCCTCACAGCAGCGCTGAAGCAGGAGTGCATGGCAGATTATTTTGGAGCTTTTTGATCATCTTGTATTTTTCTTTTCGCATTGTACTCAAATGTTTCATTATAGTGGATATGTGGTGATGTTGTTTTGTGATTTGGTTATATTTCATTAAAAAAATCATATTGAAATCCTCCTTGTAGGATCCTAGGATCGAAATTTGGCATATGGGTGTCGGGAGTCGAGAATGGGGCACTATAGAGGCTATCGGCACTAGATTTAGCGATCAGAAATTTTATGAATCCGGTTTCTGATTTAAGGCATGACAGCTAAAATAGGCTTCACTCTGTGCAGTTTTTCAAAATACACTTCACTCTGCACAATTTCATAGAATAACCCAAAGTTTCAAAATATGCTTTTTCAGGACAATTTTATGATTCATTTTCTTCACTCATATCTTTAATTCTCTTCATTGCTCACTTGGTTTTCTTGAATCTTTGGCATGTGAATTCTTCAATCTTGGTCTCTTAAGATCCATCCCTTACCTTAGTAATTCTTGAACATTAAATTCATGCTTTTAGTACCCTTTTCAATCTAAGCTCTTAAATTTATCTTACAACACAAACATGAGTAAAATAGAATATTAAGCATTATCATGTTCATAAAAGCAAGATATAAATGAGGGATAATATGCAATATTTGACCCTCAACAATTCCCTATTAAGGTTATGAACTGCAGTTTTAATCGCATCACCTCATAAAGATTCTGTCAATGCTGAGTTGTTCATCATGCTACACACCATGTTCATAAGGGTGTGATTGCACTTTTCAACTAAATCATTCTACTTTAGAGTTCTAAGAATGGTGTATTGGGTGACAATGCCACAATCTTTTAAGTATCTTATGAAAGGTCTTAGATTTTAACCTGACTCGTCATATCTGTCATAGCATTCACTACCAAGATTAGACCTGATCACTTTAATTTTTTTATTAAGATGATTTTCAACTTTGACTTTATAGATTTTAAAAGCATGCAGGGCATCTGATTTTTTATTTATAAAATAGAAGTACCCAAATGTGATAACATATTTATATCTAGTCTAAGTTGATGTATGGAATGGACTTCGAATGTCTATATGTATCACTTTTAAGAGTCCTACACTCTTAGTTGGGTATTTCTTCTTGATTCTGGTCTGTTTACCCTTAATACAATCTATACATTCTTTATGGTCGAAGAAATCTAGAGACTAAAGAATTTCTTCCCGTATTAACCTTTTCAATCCTCATTAGAGATATGGCCTAATCAACTTTGTCACAACTTTGATGAATTTTCATAGTCCGGTCTTCACAAAAATCCTACTTCATTTTCATGCAGAGCATTTACATTATAAATGTATGAGGCATTCATGTCATGCCCCAAACACGGAAACTAGGCTCACTGAATTCCTGATCGTCGAATTCGGCGTCAACAACCTCTGTAGTACTCCATTCTCAGCTCCCAGCACCCATATGCCAGGTTTCGATCCTGGGATCCTACAAGGAGGATTTTTTAGTATACATTTATTCCGTAATAAGCATAACTCATGAACAATAACCAAGAAACCATTACAAAATCCAATATAATAAAAAAATTTATGGTACAATGCGCATAAAGGGAAATACAATGATAATAATAACGAAAACTCCTGAAACTTGACTACAAGCTCCTGCTCCTACTAAGCTACAGTTGCGTCTTGCCGTCACCTGTGTCATCAATCGTGCATAAGCTTATAGAAAGCTTAGAGGGTGGTGAGAGTATGTGCACAATATAAGCGTGCTCGGAATGCAATATCAGAGTAATGAGGAATAAGCTGGCGAATCCATAAATACTATCAGTCGTACCAAGGCTATGTGATGTAAGGCATGAATGTTATCGGCCATATTGAGGTTATGCGATGCAAGGCATAAATGATGTCGGCCATAGCAAGGTCATACAATGCGTGATGCAACTCAAGCATACCAATCCTCATCCAAATCCACATATCAATACAGCTCATCACTAGAACATCAAATATCAGTACAGTTTTCATTCTGTATAATCACCGAGGTTTAGTACACTCCAAATGGCACTACCCCTTTCCCAAGTGCGCAGTCCAAGTGAACGTAAGAAACCTCACTATCCGCCTCCCTAATAGCCTGTCAATACCTAACCAGCATGGTGATAGCGGACCCATTTACGAGCTGATCATACTCAGCCTAGCAATTGCCCCTACCCTTGGGCAGGTAAGGCCACACCCCTTTCCAACCACCATGACACATTGAGAGACGCGACCTCTTGGTATTCGGCCCTCGTGCGCTCATATAACCATTCATTCTCGATGTTGGAGTCATCCTCTGGTACCATTGGGTTTAGAAATTTTCACCCAGGGACATCTATGGCACCTCGATGCCAGTAACAGTATTTCTGGTATCCAATCTGTCTCTCCACGATGTGCCTGTCAAGGCTATGGCCCTGATGTCACTAGGGTGTATAGCAATCACAACACGCAATGCAAGATGCATGAGTCACACAATACAGTCAGACATTAATCCTGCGCATACCATGTGCTCATGTGAGATAACTTCGCCTATCAGGGAGCCCCATAACAACCTACCCAATGGTATATGTAATGGTTAACCATATCTCATATCAAGCATGCAAATGATGCATATGGGCATGTGTCATGATGCTATACTATCACGTACTCATAATCGATATCGATAATCAACCTAATAAAGGGTCTAAAGGAAGGTCACAATGTGGACATTTAACCATCATTGCCCATCAATGTGGACATTTAACCAACATTGTTTCCAAGGATTGGCCCACATAAAGTCAAATGTATAGTGGACCCATGACCTCATAAATGGGCCTCACTCAAGGGCCACGTATACATCATCAGGCCTCACTATGTGAGCATCATATATATCACATTGGGCCTCACACATGGGCCACATATATATCATATTGGGCCTCATCATATGGGCCAATATACATCACATCGAGCCTTATGATATGGGCCGTATATACATCATATTGGGCCTCATCATATAAGTCAATATACATCACATTGGGCCTCATATACATCATATTGGGCCTTCATTATATGGGCCAATATACATCACATCAGGCCTCATATACATCTTAATGGGCCTCATATACATCTTAATGGGCCTCATATACATCAAGTGAGCCGCATCACATAGGCCACACCAATAGGCCTCATATACATCAAGTGGGCTGCATCACATGGGCTGCACCAATGGGCCCAGCGACCTAGCGGGTCCATCTACATCATTCATCTATTTTAGAGATTATTTTAAAGCATTTCTAAAAAATGAAACATATCAAAGATCATCTGGACCATACCACAATGACAACGGAGATGATGATTTAAAGATCATCTAAACCACACCATAATGTTGATTTTCCATTCAAATTGTTCATACGGTGAAAAAGACCTGAATTAAGAGGAAACAAATTTCATATTGATCCAAAACTTTTGGGACCCCAAACGAGTTTCAATGGTAGACGTTCAATCCTCCACTGTTTTGTGGTGTGTTCCACTTGATAGACGGTGTGGATCAACGCATACATCATAGGGTGGCCCATGCAGCACCATCTAAATGGATGGTGTTGTCACGCCCCAAACCCAGAAATCAGATTCACAAGATTCTCGATTGCCGAATCCGGTGCCGACAGCCTCCGTAGTACCCCATTCTCGGCTCCCAGCGCAACATACGCCAGATTCCGATCCTGGGATCCTACAAGGAGAATTTTTCGAACGTACACTTGTCTTGTAATAAGCATAACCACAAGTTTATCCAAATTATAAAGGAAACATCATCATCACATACCCACTAATATAATTATTTGAGTACAATGCTGAAAAGGAATACATAAATAAAGAAAAATCAAGCTCCAGAAGACCACTGCACGCTCCAAGCTCAACACTGCTGTAACCTAACATCACCTGCACGCATCTATCGTGCATAAGCTTATAGAAAGCTTAGAGGGTGGTGTAAGTGTGTGCACAAGGTAAGTATCAAATGTTCAATACAATACCGAAATTTACTGGTAATTCATAAATCGTACATTATCAGAATAACCTGAAATACTGACAAGATCATAAATCATACGATGACAGAGTAAGCGAAAGTATGGACAAGTTCATAAGTCAGTCAATTATCAGAAACGTAATATAAAACAGATATGCACTAAGGAGTCATAAAGAGTCAAATATCAGATGCCGAGGATGTAATGCAATATACAAATCCTGCTAAATCCGTCTAGGCCATATAAGTACAGAAATATAGCATCCCAAAATGCCATATGCCTGCGGATGTAGTGCAATATGCGATGCGAATGAAATGACCATGCTGGATTGTGAAGTCGGGATGATAGTACATAGTATCGCAGGCTACGGGGTCCACCACAAGGACTTCTATCCAAACCAGTCCCATACCTAAATTTGGATAGTCAGACTCAATGTGGTAGACTCCTGATCTCAAGTTAGTCGCGCGCCCAACCGAAATTCTTGCCATAACGAAAGTACACAACAATTAATTGCGCACCACCAGCCCGAGTGGATAGTGAATGAACGAATGAATGAATGAACATGCAATTCCTACTCAATAAGTCCACATATTAGTACAATTTCTCTCTGAAAAATCACCGGGGTCTATTACACTCCATACCAGATTGCCGCCCCATCGCGCGCAACAAGGTGAGTGGAAGAGACCTCACTATCCGCCTGCCAATATCGGGCCCGGCTCGTCAATAGCGGACCCATTTCTCGAGCTGGTCAGACTCAGCCTAGCATTGCCCCCTCCTCTCGGGCAGGTAAGGCTACACCCCCTTCCAACCGACCGCGACACAGTGGAGAGCGCAGCCATCTGGTAATCGGCACTCGGCGCCCATCTACCCACTCGGTCTAGACGTTGGAGCATCCTCTAGAACCAAGAGGGTTTAGGGACTTTCACCCAGGGATATCTATAGCACCCCATGTAGAACAGATTTCCGGTGTCCCATCTGGCCATCCACGATATGCCTGTGGAGGTTACGACCCTGATGTCGCTAGGGCGTACAGTAATCACAGCACACAATGCAAGATGCATGAGTCATACAATCCAATCATGCATCAATCCTGCGCAAACTGTGCACTCATGTGAGACAATATCCGCCTATCAGGGAGTCTCATAACAACCAGCATTATGACATATGCAATGGTCAATCACATCTCATAACAGACATGCAGATGATGCATATGGGCATGGCTCATGATGCTATGCAGTCACAAACTCATAATCGGTATCAATAACCGGCATCAATAATCGGCATCGATAATGTGGACATCTAACCAACATTGCCCCAAGGAGTGACCCTCACAAATCCAAATATGTAATGGGCACACGGCCTCACACAAAGGCCTAATATACAACACAATGGGCCTTAGACACGGGCTGAATACACATCACGTCGGGCCTCAAATACAGGTCGCATGTACATCACATTAGGCTCCGACAATCGAAATTGACAATCGGCCACGACGAATCAAAGTCGGTAATCGGCCCTGGTCGATAATCGGCAATCGGCCATCAGAATCGGTACTCGACCTCGATCGATAATCGGTAATCGGCCACGATAAATCAGAATCGGTAGTCGGCCCTTATCGATAATTAGCCTCGATCGATAATCGGCGATCAGCCATCCGAATCGGTAATCGGCCTCGATCAATAATCGGCAATCGGCCATCAGAATCAGTACTCGACCACGATCGATAATCGGCCACGCTCGATAATCAGTCACGATAATCGGCCTCGATCGATAATCGGTCAACTGGCCACGACAATCAGAATCTGCAATTGGCCACGATAATCATAATCGGTAATCAGTCAAAATAATTGGCCTCCACGACAATCATAATCGGTAAGCGGCCACGATAATCGGCCTCGATCGGTAATCAGTCTCGATAATCGGCCTCAATCGGTAATCAGTCTCGATAATCGGCCTCGATCGGTAATCGGTCAATCGGCCACGACACGAAGAGTCGGCAATCGGCCACGTCAACTGATAATCGTTCACGATAATTGACCTCGATCGGTGTTGAGGGTCAAATATTGCATGTTAGACCCCATATATTGTCTGGATTTACGAATATAATGCTGTCTAATGGCTCGTTTTCTCATTCTTATGTGGCAAAGTGATTTTATGAGCATGGATGGAAAAAGAACGTTAAAAGTTGAGATTTAACGATCTGATGACGCCAAAGGCAAGGGACACACTCCAGGGGATCAAGATTGACAAATATACACGGTCAGAAATCCGAGAAAAGTTAGAAATTGAAGCTCAAGTGGCCTGAAGGACGTCCAGAATGCATGATCACGAGGTTCCCACCATCCGTTCGGCTCGAAACTTCATACGTCGCCTGAGGACCATAAATTAACCGTACATATAAAATTTCAGCCATTGAAGATCTCAGGAAGTGCCCCAACTGACAGATCATCCTATAAACCGTTGATTCTGGGCCCACCTGATATCTGGAACTGTCTCAAAATTATTATTGACGCCTTAAATAAGGAGTCAAAACAGATGGACGGTGCAGATTTCTCTAAAACATTGCAATGGACCCCATATGAAATAAGTGTGTACAGTACACATGTGCACTCGCCGTGCACCAAAATTTCCAAAAGTCGGTCAGCTGCGCTGACCGACGTTTCCGTCTACAACTCAAAAAAAAAAAAAAAAAAAAAAAAAAGCCGTGCAGCGGACGCACGGCGCTGGCCATTTTTGCGATCAGTTGTGGGCCCCACACGTGCCCCATAAGCTCAATCCGATCCGTCCACCGTGTAGAGGGCTTCGAGCACTACAAAACCATGTTATCACTTTTTACCCATGCGTGCACACGTGTGAGATACAGAGGCCACAAAAGGGCTGCTCGGTAACGTTTAAAACTGATTCTTTTGTGATTTCTTCTCTGGGCCACGTCAATGGACGTTCAAAACCACCCATTCTTGACTGAAATTTCGTTCTGAATCCAATGGACGGGGTGGATTTTCCAGAAAATGCTTCTGTGGGGCCCACCGAACACAACAGCGAAATGGTGCGAAAGGTTTCGCACATCCGCGAAAACCGACTTTTCCGGACGGTTTTGGCCCACCATCTTTGATCATATGGCAGATCTGAACCGTCTATCATGTAGAGGACCCAATGAAATCCTAAGGAACGGTGTTTCTTTGGAATTTGAGCAAGGAAAGTGGCGTGTTTCGAGGCACCGAACTTGGCTGCGAAAATTGCACTCCATGTCCTGCTACAACTCTGTCACTGACTCCAGCCTTCCAGCAGCTATAAAAAGAGGTTTTTGGACGTGGGGAGCATTCATTCAAGGTCTTGGGAGGAAGAACAGAGGGCTCGAGCTTGGGTTTCAACGTGGGCAGAGGAGAGAGAGAGGAGCTTGGTTTTTTTCTTTCCCTTTTCTTTTCCTTTTCTTTTTCTCTTTATTTATTTGGATTGAGCCCATCCATGGCAGGCTAAAACCTCCTAGCTAGGGCTAGGAGGTGAAGCTTGTAGTGAGATGGGAGATTTGATTTTATTTTAATTTTAATTCATGAATTGACGTTGATTTTAGTTAATTAATATGGGAATGTTTTAGGTTTTTAATGGTCTGTTGTGACTGAAATTACAATGGGTCTGCAATGGCTTTGAATATTTCCGTTCTCTTTAATGTTTATGATGTCAGGAAGCCCTGTTGTTCACCATAGTCTCCTGGGCATAGTCGGATGACGGTACCCTTCTTAACCTTCATACATATGATTGGTTGGTAATTAGTTTAATTCTGTTGTTTGCCATAGTCTGTGGGCATGGTTTGGTGATGGAATCCATTCTAATTCATACACCTTTCATCTCTTTGAAAACTAGATCAACGCCAGTTCAGTAATTTCCATGATTTTTGATGCAAGCATAAATTCTCCCTGATCTCTACCAGTGGATGCTCTGAATCCCTAGTTCCCTTCTCCTGATTTCTCTCAAGTTTAGATAATTATTTCACCATTATTTCTTAAATTACATTCAGTTTAGATTTCATCTTAATCTAGTTCTAGTTCTGGTTAGTTTTAGATAACGTACAAGTTTCAGTCCCTTGGGATTCGACCTCGGTCTTACCGAGTTATTACTACATCACAACCCTGCACTTGGGGAGTGAACAATCGGTAATCAGTCAATCGGCCACGATAAATAGAATCGGCAATCGGCCACGTCAATCGACAATCGACCACGAACGGTAATCGGTCACGATAATCGGCCTCGATCGGTAAGTAAAATCGACAAATCGGTAAGAATAGGCCTAACAAGGCCTAAGGAAAGGTACAATGAGGACATCTAATAATCATTGCCCTCAATGTGGACATCTAACCAACATTGCTCTCAATGAGTGGGCCACATAGAACCATATGTATAGTGGGCCCATGGCCCCACACAAGGGCCTAATATACATCGTCATGGGCCTCGCTCATGGGCCACATAGGCATCACATTGAGCCTCGTCCATGGGCCTTGAATACTTCATATGGTCCTTATATATAACGAGTGGGCCACATCATATGGGCCTCATACATATCAGGTAGGTCATATCACATGGGCCGCACTAGTGGACCTCATATACATCAAGTGGGCCTTAACCCATGGGCCCGAGACACATCTTAATGGGCTTTAACCCATGGGCCACAAACACATCAAATGGGTCGTATCACACGGGCCTCATATATATATCTAGATGGGCCTCAATGGATGGCCACAAATACGTCATAATGGACCTCGCCCATGGGCCTTGAATACATCACAATGGGCCTCATACTCATCAAGTGGGCTACATCAATGGGCCGCACTAATGGGCCTCATACACATTAAATGAGCCGCATCCACGGGTCGCACCACATGCCAAAGATAAATCATATCAAAAGATCATCTGGACCGGACTCCAAATAGCGGCGAAGATAATGATTTCTCCGTTTAGATTTCTCAGGGGCACCATAACATTTATTTTCCATCCATTCTGTCCGTACGGTTGCAAGACCTGGTTGAAGAGGAAAAATAAATATCGTTCAAATTCAAAACTTCTGTGACCCAAAAAGGATTGCTATGGTGGATGTTCAATCTCCACAGTTTTCTGTAGTGTGGTACACCTGATATATCTGCCTCATTTTGCCTCAAGCCTAAATACGAGCTTGCCAATTGGATAGACGATTTGGATATAACACATCTCTCTGATCAGACCCACATAACTTGCTGACATCAAGTAACGTGGGACCCACTGTCCAGGTGGACAGTACATACACCAGTGGGACCCACAGAACTTGCTGACGTCAAGACCAGCAGCAAACTGCTGCTGGTGGGGCTACCGGTGGAGGGTGTGGAGGTAAAATACATACATCACTGGTGGGTATCCACCGTCCAGACTTACTGGACGGCTGGGATAAAACACTCATATCAAGTGGGGTCCACTGCAGGGACAGTACAGATAAAACTCATAAATCACGGTGGATCCCACCATCCCTGATGGACGGTGAGGATACAACAAATACATCAAGGTGGCGCTGCGTGCATCAGGGCCTACCGTCCCATGCACATGGACAGTGCGGAAATGTATATCAAGGTGGGTCTCCACACGTAGTTACAGCAGCTAAATAGCTGGTTTAAACCAGCCAACTACGTCCAAAAGAATGGACGATGAGGATACAACATACTTATCATGGGTGGGTGCATGTGGTGGCCCACCAGTAAAAATGGATGGATGGTTTAGATATAACGCATACCTAGTGATCAGCCCACCACGGTGTGGATTGGAGGCACATACATCACACTAGAGCCCACTGCACCGTCCTGGACGGTGGGGATACATAGCACATGTATCAAGGTGGGTCCCACCGTCAGGACAGGTGGACGGTGTGGACAAGACCCATACATCTATGGTGGGTCTATGCAAATGGACGGTGTGGATCAACCCACACTAATTGCTGCCGTTAACAGCACAGCAATGGCTGTGCAACGCCAGCCAATCCCCTTTCCTCTTAGGTGGGTCCCATGTAGGGCCCACCAGCATGAATTACATATTATAGTGTATATGAGCCTATGTATATATTTATATTATTATTATTATTATTATTTTATTATTTTTTTTAAAAAAAAAAATCAGAGCTGCAACGTCCAGCGTCCAGATGGACTGCTAGATGAAATGCATGCCTCAATGGGCCCACTGTCTCATCCCTGCTGGATGGATGGCTGGACGTAGAGCACGTACATTAGGTGGGCCCCACCCTCACACATGTCACACGTGTGGGGTGGGTCCCCAGCAAATGGATGGACGGCTTGATAAAACACATGTATATATCATGGTAGGGCTCAGAGCTTGGACGGTAACACTGCAGCAGCCACCGTAGTGCTGTAAGATGGATGGACGGTGCTTACATGGCACGTGTGGGCCCCACAGTATTTCTGACGCTAATCCAGCAGCCATCTGCTGCTGGATGAACTGCAGAGGTAAACACAAATATCAGGGCAGGGCCCCACTAGCAAAATCGATGGACGGTAGGTGATGAAACACATACATCACGTGGCCCCCCCCCCCCCAGATATGGACGGTATGGATGAATTCCACACACACATGTGTGGTCATTCCTGCTGTTGCACGTGCAGCAGCAGCACCTAAGGAGTCCACCGTCTAGGGCTAATGGACGGCTGGATGAAACCGTATGTCATGGTGGTCCACGGAGTTGCGTGCGGTGCTCTAGCCGATCCACTCCACAACAGGTGGGTCCCGCATGGGGCACCATAATATAATATTATATTTTAATATATAGAGAAAGGGGGAGGAAGGCTTCAACGTCCAGTGTCCAATCTGGATGGACGGTTGGATGTAACACCAGCATCAGTGGGGCCCACGGTTGCTGACGTAATACACCAGCTACATGGCTGCGTGGGTCCCACTGTCCCACACCGTGGATGGTGTTGGCATTACACTGAAATCATGGTGGGGCCCATTGGTCAAACTAATATGTGTGATTTCCCTTCATCAAGGTCTGTTCATGTGGGCAACAAGGTAGGCCCCGATTGGATGCGGTAGCAAGGTACGTCCCCGATTTGAACAGCGAATGCGGTCCGCTAATTGGACAGCGGCGAGGATGCATACATCATAGGTGGGGTCCACAACACCATCCATCAAGGTGGAGCATCACACAAGGAAAATAAAAAGGAGAGAGAGAGAGAGAGAGAGAGAGAGAGAAGAAGAGCACCCACCTTTCTTGCTTCTTCTTGGATCAATGGCAAGCTAAGCTCCTCGGCTACCACTTTGATGGAGGATGATGGTAATTGGACGGTGGAGATTGAAGATAGGGAGGTGGGCCTCACCAAGCTCTCCTCTCTTGGAGATGGCTTGGACGTTGGTTGCTCTTATGGAGCTTGGGAGAGAATGAGAGAGAGAGATGAGAGAGAGGTGATGTGAAGAATGGAGTGATGGGGAGAGAGATGGGTGAGGTGATGGGAAGGTTGACTTTTGGGGATGGGTAGTTGTACTTGGGGATGGGTGAGTGATGTGTACTTGATTGATGGGATTGATGGGATTGATGGGATGGATTCTCTTAGGTTTTGCAACGTGCAGCATTTTCCTCGAACTGGATGCGGGCCTACATCTCCTGGCCTGGTTACCGGGTCGGCACGTGAGACGCGGCATCGGAACCGCGGCGACAGCGCGGTCGCACTGGTACAAGTCTCATGTCGAACTGACTCAGACCGACAGAATCCGTTTCAGGATTTAGCGCAACGCCGGTTACAGATCGCGAGTCGCCGAAAATCGATCGGAATGACCGCGAAAGTCTAAGGAACAGTACGAATTAGAATACGGGTTTTACAGGTGTGCAAATACAACACATACATCCAGGAGAGCCCCACCAAGAAAAACATCCAGTTGGATGGCTAGATGGAACAGATACATCATGGTTGGTCCCACATGGCATCGTCTAAAAATGGATGGTGCAGATATAAAATACGTAAATCAATGCGGTTCCCACCTGTCCAGTAAGGGGACGGTGGGGATGAAACCCACAAAACTTGTTAACGTCAATACTACAACGTGGGCTGTTAGCCTAGCGTCCAGCAGATGGACGGCTTAGATATAACACATACATCATGATGGGCCATAAAACTGCTGACGTGTAGTACAATAGCTATATGCTATGGCTGATGCCCCACCATCCATCAGATGGATGGTTTGGATATAACACCAACCTCATGATCAGGCCATAGATGGATAGTTGAGATGGGATACATACACTATACGGGATCCATAGTCCTTGCTGACGTCAACTACAATAGTTATTGCTACATGAGGTATTCCAGCCAATCCACATCCACCATCCATGGATTGGACGATGTGGATACAACACATAATATCAAGGTGGGCCCCACATGCTGCCATGGTGGGGTCCACATACAATGGATGGACAGTAGGGATATAACATATACATCATGTCCAGACCCACCATCCAGAGGTCTGGATGGTGTGGATATGAAGCACATACATCATGGAAGTCCCCCACGTGGAACCCATGGACGGACATCATGGTTGAAACCCATACATCAAAGGTGGGTCCACACGTGTGGCCCACCTCAACTTCAAAAATGAAGTTGATATTGCTATTTTCCCTTCATCAGGGGGGTGTCCAAAACGGAAGGCCAAGGTGGACCGGTCCGCTGGGCATCGGCAAAGTGGGTTATACGGGTGGTCGGCATGGATATAGATTACACCCATTACATGGGGTCCATAACACAAGGGAAAGAGAGAGATAGAGAGAGAGAGGTGTTATGGGAGGGGCCCCGCCACTATGGGCCCCTCTTTTACAATACAATACATACTTACATCACTTGGGTCCTACCGAATGTGGGCCCTCAAATCATCAAATCCATACAAGAAAAAATAAATCTAATCCTAAACAAGCACCCACCTTAGATCTTCGACTTCTTCTTTCGCCAAAGAGTTCTAGAGCTCAAAGGGATGAGATTCAATAGTTAGAATCGATTTTGGAGGGTTGGATGATGAGTTTTTTTTTTTTTTTTTGGGGGGGGGGGGCGGCGGAGTGGGCCTTCCCTTTTCTCTCCGTAGAGATTTTCTCTCATGGAAGCTTGGGATGGTAGAGAATGGAATGAGATGGAGAGAGAAGGTGATGGGATGAAAATGATAGAAGGAATAGATGTTGTAAGAAAATGACATGGAGGATATGGGCTTGGTTGAATTTTGGATGAGAGAGGGATGGGTGGAGAGAGAGAGTTGACTTTGGAAAAGACTTGTGTAAGAGAGGGATGGGTTGTGTACTTGACTTAAGATTGATTGGTTGTAGAGACTCTCTTGGAATTCGCCACACGCGGCATTTTCCTTGAAATAAACGCGGGCCTACAACTCTTGGCCTGGGTATCGCATCGACACGCGAGATGCGGAATTGGAACAGCGGCAATGGTGCAGCCGCTAGAGTATAAGTTTTGAGTCGAGATGATTCAGGTTGACAGGGTGTGATTCAGGGTCGCGCGCAAATGCTACTACGCATCGCGGGTTACCGGAATTCGACCGAGAGGACCGCGGGATCCTAAGGAATGGTATGGACTATGATACGAGCCTTACAATTTAGGTCCAATTGGTATAAGTTATTAACAATAGTGCCAATGGAAACCATATTTGAATCGCAGTGGATACTAAACTTTCCATTCTCAAATTTGGACATATAATTAGATTTGTTTAAATAAGAAATTACGACTAGATTATGCCTCATAGAAGAAACATAAAATTTATCTAGTAGATTCAACATATGACCAAACTCTAACCTAATCTGTAGACTCTGACTGCCTCTACATCTACTTTAATGCTATTACACATATATATTGATTGCTTTATATCAATTAATGGCCAACTCTATAGCATATTCTACATGGAATTATAAAAATGAATAGTTTTATCAAAATCTATCCAACAGGAATCTTCCGACACATTGCTTAGATTTGACTACATAGTAATACGTGATCTCTACCTTTCTCTACGAATCATTGCTTAAACTTAATGTAGTTTATATCCTAATGTCTCAACTTCTTATACAAGAAACAATTTTCCTTCTTAACCTGCTTATTACTCCTCCAATATTTAGGTCGATTGTCAGCCATAAAACCTATATATTCCTTTTTAGAACTATATTTTATTTATTTTTTCATTTTCCCATTAGGTCTATGTCCCAAGGTTACTAGATGAGCAATTTGAACATTATCTTGGTTACTAGACCTCTCCTCCTTTTTTATGTAAGATCATTTTCTATGCTCTCTAAGACTAACTTTATGGACTTTTTTCCTTTGGGACAATTAGGCCTGGTTAAAAGGGGAACTGAGTTGCATTGAGTTAGAATATTAAATTGATTACATAATACTCATGTTAGCCAATATGTTTACTTTAAATAATTCAAGAATAAAAATGCGTATCAGGCAAATTAGCGATAAATTCAATTAAATTACCAAGGATGAAGATGAGCCCAACTAGTCAATCTTAGCAAGAATCGGTCACATAAACATCACTCCTCCTGTGAGTGCTAGTTGTGACATACAAATGACTCTCTTGAATATGAAGCCAAGAAATATCGAACATTTAAAACTGAGACACTCATCGCATGAGGGTGAAATGAATCTCCCAACATTACACCACCAGCACCGTTTACTCCACACCTCTTATATCCTTGTCAAATGGTGATGTTTTTCATTTTTATCACTGTCCATATTGAACGTAAACAAAACCATATGCAATCTTACCACTGTATCCCAATATTAATAGCTGAAATTCATAAAATTTTTATTGATTGAGGTCACTATGATGGCTAACATAACTTGATCCAATTTCATTAATTTAAACTTCAGAATTGTGAATATAATCCTACCCTCAATGGATTATCAATCAAACGTTCTAATTTAGCCCAGAAAGTAGTTGGCACAGTGTAACAGCCCAAAATTTCATGGCTAGAGTTTATACTCGTGCCCGAGAAAATCTGGTGTTAAAAATGTATAAACATAAATGCTTTGAAATCGCACCCTATTTTTTTTTATTTGGATCACATCTAGATACATTTATGAAGGTAACATTCACAAGAATAAAATCAACTATATTAATTATATTTTATCAGAGTAAAAAAGAATAATCAAATGCCTTCTCATTGGAAGCTTATTACATTTATTGAGTTCGTAGCGGAAGTATAAAACTAAGTAAATAAACTGTCTTCGGATTCTTTCAGTGTAATCTTCTATACGGAGATTGTTCTCTAGGTCTTCAATCTATACATTACCTGCATAATCTGTATGGTTGGGAGAGGGTCAACGCCCTGCCCATAGTGATGGTTATCCTTTTAAGATTAACAGTAATTCAAGAGATTCATGGAAGCAAGATAAATGTTCTGATACGTCAAGTACTCCACACTACAAGAGGTATCAATGCACAAGCAATATATATGAGATGCATGCTTAGATAAGTATATGTGGTGTATCACTCTTAGCGATCGCCACAATGTGAAATAGGATTAAAGCTATCTGACTCACCCCGCATCCCATAGTACGGAGATTCATCGGCGTGTCGCGCACTTAACATGGTTTTACGTGATTATCCCAAGATGAACACCACACATGACTAGGTGCATATCACAACCTAGATTGGAGTGACTAAAGCACCAGTTAACCCCCAAAAGACTAGAAAAGGAGTGACTACGCGACATCTAGTTTCTCAAAAAAATTGGATTGGAGCATCTAAGCGACATCCAACCCCCAAAAGACCGAAAAAGGAGCGACTAAGCGACATCCAATTTCCCAAACTAATGTGTCACATATATATAACGATTTACACACACCAGTTGTTGCACTCTCACTCGAGAAACATAGAATTACGTGTCACCCTAGGGTCAATACTAAAAATGCATTACGTCCACGACATTTAATCGATTGTTAAAGGAGGGATTTTCAACATAGTACTTGCATCAAGAGAATATAAACTGAATTATAGAGAATATAAACTGAATCATGAAAAATATAATCTGAATCATGGATGTTCTGGAATAGCAAAACATATACCTAAGCCTTAAAGATACACAACACGAAACCAGCATAATAAAGAGAAGAGTGACAATGGTCAACTCAACAAAAGTGGCAATTACCAATAAAAAAGAAAATGCGAGTGGCAAAGCCAACTCAAATAAAGAGATAAGTAGCAGGGCCAACTTAATAAATTTGATAAGACAGGGGCAAGGATTATATCCAAGGTGTAACACCCTGAAAATCGGGGGTCGTGTATAAACTCAACTCCCGAGTTTCAGACCGTCACTTATGCAACAAAAATGATTATGGTTCAATGTTGTCTGATTTAAAGCATTCACATGAGTAAAAGTATACCAAAACTGTAATTCATACTTCAGATCCAGTGATAAAAGCAAGCGGAAGACTAAACAATATATATATCACTGTATGGAAAAATAAAGTAAATCTCATCTGTCTCCAAAGTATGACTACATCTCTGAGTCTCATATACATGTACGTAAACAAAAGAATAATGTTCAAAATAGTCCCACTGAAGTCCCCTCGATCCAGGTCGCCTACGGGAAGCCGTCGTGATACTGCATATACGAGAACTCGTCCTGGTCCTCGTCAATCTCTGGCTCCACCTCCTGGATCTCGTCATCACCTGCATCTACAACAGGGTCTGGTGGGTGTTGCAAACACCATCCCGTAACGTGGGATGAGTGATCAACTCAGTGGAATCATAGAGCAAAGATTAGCATGTTCACAATTCAATCACGCGATAATAGTAAAGCAGTAAATCAGACAATCCTAATACTGTTATTAATGCAAGATGATATGACGTGATGGATGCCCTCACCGACGATCACCCTCATGCGGCAACATCTTACGACCGCGGCATGCCACACTCCCTAGAGTGCTCCACATCTTCCAGGCACATGCAATGCTATGGTGATATGATTTTCAAGTTGTTATTAGTCCATTCAAACAGCAGGATTGGGAAACTAAGGTACTTCCCTTGTATCAATCCCAACACAGATCCTGTCTAGGGTCGTCACTCCTAGTAATCTCATACGATGTGTATTTCGTAGGTCACTGCAAGGGCTGTCAGGGCTGTTGCTCGCACTCGTTGCACCGCTCCCCCATCACCTTATCAATACAGGCCTACCGTACTCTACTGCAACGGAAGGGTCGTCGCCTCCCGTGGACTCAGAATACGCTCGCGGTCACTACAAAGGGCTCATCGCCTGATCAGTGTAGGCCGACAGCTAGAATATAGTGTCCCATACCACCATAATCTGCTCACGAGTCTAGGTGCTCACTGGTCACTACGGGGAGGTTTGTGGCCCCAGCGTAGGCCGACAGCTCGACCACGGTGTCCCATACCACCATGCCCGGCTCATGAGTCTTCGTGGATCAAGGTACCATGGTTAATAGGGTTTACAATGGTAAGTTCAGTATCCTAGGTTCAAGCAGTTATGACACATACAAGGTGAACATACATCGGCCAGTCGGGTTACTTGACGGGTTAGATTAGCGCGATCGCACCTCAAGTCGAACGACATGAAGTGCGTAAAACACTTCGCGTGGCCTAACCACTGCCGCCAACTCTAAACACGAATCACGTTCATCGACGCGTCGTTCGTGGCTATGACCAGTCAGCCACGAATTCACTCGATTACCGACTGCCTGGACTAAGTCAAGTCCCACACACCTATGGAATCACATTAGCAACATATGCAAAGGTATTGGAATTGAAATATGATCATGTGAGCATGTTAACACATGTTATAATATTCAACTTAAGCAAATCTTCAACCACATACATTCCATGCATGTAATGCAATCATGCATAAGGTCAACATGTAGGAAATCATTTAGGTCAGCATATTAATCAAGAAATCAATCTCAAACTACTACCTAACATCATTTAATTCAATACATACTGATACAAGCATTTATACAAACACATACACTACACACTTAAGTCTACATATAGTATGTCGACCCAAAGTGCGCAACTAGGCGAATCTCTTCGCCAAACTGATTATGCAAGCATTCCTAACTCCCTAATGTGGCAACAAATCATGTCAATCACGTCAGCAAAATATGCATGTAGACCGTACTTCCTACAAATGACTAAAATGCCCTAAATCTCATATTCTTCGTTAATTTACGAAACAGGAAACGGAGAGCATGTTGTACATGTCAAACGGTGATGCCGTCGATAATATACTATTAAACGACATTGAAAGCGTTCTAAACCGTCAATCAAAGCGTCTAAAATCCTCACCTAGTCTCTTACGGTTGCGGAATTTTGAACGGAGCGTGTACGCTTCGTCTACGGCAGTAGGAGGACCTGATTTATGAAGTACGTTAGCTAACATGCAATGAATCTAGGTAAACCCTAAATCAGCAAGTTCTAGGGTTATTTTATACCTGAAAAAGTGAAGAAATCACCAGCCAGGTGATTGGGAAGAAGTGCTGAAGCAGCAGCAATCGGCGGCTCGGAAGCGGAAAAAATCCCTTCCAATCTCTCTCTCAAACTCTCTCTCCTTTTCTCCTAGGGTTGCAATTTTCGGATGGGAGAGGGAAATGAGGGTTTCAACCCCTTTTATAAGCTTAAAAACGCGGGAAATAGGCTCCGGAACGAAGTTTACTTGGTGCCTATCCATTTCGGGGCTGTTTCGGTTCAAAAACTGCTTTCTGGTGGTCCCCTGGTCGATTGCGATCGGACTTAAGCTCATGTGTACCAGATGTAGTTCGTATTAAGTTTTCAGTCTGGCAGGGTTCGCAGATCGCACGTGGCGGACCAGTTTCAGTTCAGCAGTCACCGCACGTAGATCAGGGCTGAAAGTCTCATGATAATAAATAGAAATTTTTCCTGATCCGAGGGTGTAATCTGGATGAATTCTGACGGTCAGAACGCTTAATACTGACGCGTCAAGTCGTGTGCCAGATTTGAATTTGAAATTCCAAATCCGTCCCTATTCGCGGTCGCTTCAGTCCGGGTTCAACGAAATAGTCTGTGATTATCGGTTTGACTTGATTTTCGAGATGATTGTCAAGTCCAGCTGGGCGGTTCTAACGGTCTAAGATAGGAGGTATCGGACCTTCGACGCGCGGTCTAAATCCAATACAAAAGTTCAACGTGGTCCAGAGGACAAACCCGCTTAGAGTTTGATCCGAGGTTATAGAGTATTGTAGAGTTGTTTGTTCTACTCGATTTGGGTCTTGCAGAACGTATTTAAAGTGATCAGGGACTATTTTCCAGCTACTCTAGCGTTGCGCTAGCTAACTTACGCTTAATTTCCATGGAAATTAACTCTACGCGATTTCGGGTCGAGTTGGTACTCGAGCCCAAGTACCGATTTTTCACGGGCGTTACAATCTACCCCTCTTAACAAATAATTTCGTCCTCAAAATTTGTACCTTTTCGTACTCCTCGAGAAGCTGTGGGTAGTTCTTTCTGATCTCGGCTTCTGTCTCCCAAGTAGCCTCCTCCTCAGAGTGATGCGTCCATAGTACCTTCACAAGGGGAATCACCTTGCTACGCAGTACCTGCTCCTTCCTGTCTAAGATGCGTGTCGGTCGCAGGATATAAGTAACATCCTCTCCTAACTGCACCTGCTCCCATCTGATGATATGGGAAGGATCAGCAACGTACTTCTTCAGCATAGAAACATGAAATACGTTGTGGACGCTCGCGAGGGGCATGGGTAAAGCCAATCGGTAAGCCACTGCTCCCACACGATCGAGGATCTGGAATGGACCAATGAATCGCGGTGCCAGCTTCCCCTTCTTCCCGAACCGAAGGACTCCCTTCATAGGGGAAACTCACAAAAACACGTGATCCCCAACTGTGAACTCTAGTGGCCTCCGTCTCGTATCGGCGTAGCTCTTCTGTCTGCTCTGCGCTGTAAGAAGCCGACGTCGAATAATATCAATCTTCTCTGACGTCGCCTGCACCAACTCTGGGCCAATCAAGCTACGCTCACCGACCTCTAACCAGCAATGCAGTGCGCGACAAGGTCGCCCATACAGCGCCTCATAAGGTGTCATGCCGATACTCGCCTGGAAGCTATTATTGTACGCAAACTCCGCATATGCAAGACAGTCATCCCAACTGTCCTTGAAGTCCAATGCGCAAGCTCGCAACATGTCTTCCAGGATCTGGTTCACTCGCTCCGTCTGTCCGTCCGTCTGTGGGTGGAAGGCAGTACTGAACTTCAACTTCACACCCATAGCCTCCTGAATGCGAGTCCAGAAAGTAGAAGTGAACCGCGTGTCTCTGTCCGACACGATCTCCAACGGAACTCCATGCAGACGCACGATCTCTCTGATGTACAGTCTAGCCAGCTCGTCTGCAAAGTTCGTAACTCTGATCGGTAGGAAGTGCGCCGACTTCGTCAATCGATCGACGATCACCCAAATGGAATCATGTCCCTTCCTCGTCTTCGGCAACCCAGAAATGAAGTCCATGGAAATGAAATCCGACTTCCACTCTGCAATCGGCATAGGCTGTAAAAGTCCAGGTGGTCGGCGATGCTCTGCCTTCACCTGCTGACAAGTGAGACAACGGGACACGAACTCAACTATATGGGTCTTCATACCTTCCCACCAATACGTCCTCTTCACGTCACGATACATCTTTGTATTGCCTGGATGCATCGCGAGTCTAGTAGAATGCGCAGCCTCGAGAATCTCTCGTCTCAAGTCAGGGACATCTGGGACGCATAGGCGGCCACGGTAACATAAGCCCCCATCCATACCAACTTGCCAGTCGGCGTCAGCATCATCACTGGCCTGCTTTCGAAGCTCAGTAAGATGCGCATCGTCCCTCTGCGCCTCGATGACTCGGTCATCGATCTGAGATCGCACCTGTACGTGTGCGATGAACTCAAATGGTTCCTCTACGGTGAGTTTCTGCTCAAAGTCTCGCAAAAACTCAACCATATCCCACTCGGCAACCATCAGCGGAGCCGCAAACTCTATCGCCTTCTTGCGGCTCAACGCATCAGCCACAAGGGTCGCCTTCCCAGGATGGTAAGAGACTTCAAACTTGAAGTCCTTCAGCGTCTCCATCCATCGCCGCTGCCTCATATTCAAGTCTCGCTGCGTGAATATGTACTTGAGGCTCTTGTGGTCGCAAAAGAGCTCGAACTCCTCTCCGTAGAGGTAATGTCTCCAGAGTCTCAGTGCAAATATAACGGTTGCCAACTCTAGGTCGTGTGTAGGGTAATTCTCCTCGTGCTTCCTTAATTGTCTCGAGGCATACGAAATTACCCTGTCCCTCTGCATAAGGACACAACCCAAACCAACGCTAGACGCGTCAGTGTATATAGTGTATCTAACTCCTTGCTCTGGCAATACTAGCACAGGGGCGGACGTAAGTCTGTCCTTCAGCTCCTGAAAAGCTGACTCCACCTTATCGTTCCAGGCGAACTTCACGTCCTTCCGTGTCAACTGAGAGAAGGGTCTCACGATCTTCGAGAAGTCCTGAATGAAGCGCCGATAGTAGCCAGCGAGTCCCAAGAAACTCCTCACCTCAGTGACAGAACCAGGCTGCTCCCAGTCCTGCACCGCAGCTACCTTAGACAGGTCAACTGCCATGCCATCCTTGGACACCACGTGTCCCAGAAACTTCACCTCCTGCTTCCAGAAGTCGCACTTCTTGTACTGTGCGAACAACTGATGTCGTCTGAGCATATCAAGGACCAAACGCAAGTGCTCCTCATGCTCCTCTCGACTCCTAGAGTACACCAAAATGTCGTCAATGAAGACAACGACGAATCGATAAAGGAAAGGCCGAAATATCCGGTTCATCAGATCCATGAACACGGCCGGTGCGTTCGTAAGACCGAACGACATCACGAGGAACTCGTAGTGGCCAAAACTGGTCCTGAATGCTGTCTTCTGCACGTCCTCATCCCTGACGTGCAGCTGATGATAACCTGACTGAAGATCAATCTTCGAGAAGTACTGCGCTCCTCTCAACTGATCAAACAAGTCATCGATCCTGGGCAAAGGGTACTTGTTCTTCACCGTGAGCTGGTTCAGCCTGCGATAATCAATACACAATCGCATCGAACCATCCTTCTTCTTCACGAACAAGACCGGTGCTCCCCAAGGAGACACGCTAGGCCGTATAAAGCCAAGCTCTAACAGACCATCAATCTGCGTCCTCAACTCCTCCATCTCACATGGTGCCATGCGATACGTCGACAGTGAGACGGGTGTAGAACCAAGAACCAGATCGATAGTGAAATCGATCTCACGTCGGGGCGGCAAACCAAGGATCTTCCTGAACAGATCCCCGAACTCAGAAACAACTGGCGTCTGCTCAAGTACCTGGGCACCAGCGTCGCGCAATAGAGTGGCGTAGCTAAGAATGCGGAAAGGAAGATTTACCCGCACTGAAAATGTGAAGGATGCACCCTCAGGCTCGTACGCTGTGACTATACGAGTCTCGCAGTCAATCTCGGCTCTCGCTGCAGTCAACCAGTCCATGCCAAGAATGACGTTGAGATAAACAAGCGAGGGATCGACGACCAGATCAAGAGTCATCGTCCTGCCTCTCAAATCAACCAAACAACCCTCACACATCTGGGTGACATCCGAATAATCTCCATGAGCTGCAAAGACTCGCACGCTATCCATAGTGATAGTCTGTAACCCAAGACGTCTGACTACGGCACGCGATATCAAAGAAATCGTGGAACCAGTGTCCACCATGACAAGAACGGGAGTACCTCCGATATGGGCCGTAACCTCAAAGGCTGAATGCTGGAAAGTCGGCGTCGCAGCTGCCTCAGCTGTCAATGCATGAACCCGAGCCTGCTGTGGCCGGTTCGGCCGCTGTGTCAAGGGCCGTGGAGGCTGTCGGATCTGCGATACCGTAGGTCTGAAAGAAGGATGCGCAGGAGCTGACCGTATAGGCGGTGCTGATATCGCCTGCGGACGTACACGGTCAATCTTCTACGGTGGCGAGAACCCACTGTCCCGCATCCTCGAAAAGCAGCTCTGCGCCAAGTGGCCCGTCCTCCCACAGTATGTACATGTCAAATCAGGGCACCGAAACGGTGGTACAGGCGCCGTAGTCCTAGTAGGAGGATCAATGCGAGGACTCTTGCCCGCGAAGGGCCTGTCTGGCAAATCCGGTAGTGGCCTAGAAGCAGCCGGGCCTCGAGATCGCGCAAGTCGAACCACGTCCTGCTCTGCCCGCATGGACATGTGAATCAACTCCGCATAGGAGGGAAAACTAACACAACATATCTTCGACCGAATATCCGGTCGCAAGCCCTCCAAAAAGCGCCGTATGCGCATCTGCTCATCAGCTAGGATCGTCAGGACGTACCTGCCCAACTCTGTGAACCGATGCTCATACTCGGTAACTGTCATCGCTGCCTGTCTGAGACGGAGAAACTCGTTCTCCCTGTCGTGCCTGTAGGTCTGAGGATAATACTTCTCATGGAAGCGGAACTCAAATGCTGCCCACGTCCATACAAAGTCTGCGGCAACGGTCCGCAGTACGCTATCCCACCACATGTTGGCCTCTCTCTCAAACAGGAAGGTAGCCAGCTCTACCTGCTCAGCCTCGGTGCAGTGTAACATCCGCAAGATCTTCGACACCCGGTCGAGCCAGTACTCAGCCTCCTCGGGTCTGTGAGAACCCATGAAAGTAGGAGGCCGCAAGCGCTGAAATCGCTCCAAAAGGCCCCGTGTGTCGGCAGGATTCCCCGCAGGGAAAGCAGGCGGCGCAGGATGAGCCATGCCCTCATCCTGGGCGTAAGTATAGGCATCCTCAGCTGGATGCGCAGGTGGTGCAGGTGGAGTAGATGTAGTCCCACCCCCACCCTGGGCTAAAGTCCCCACTATGGTGGTCAGAAGCTGCTGCTGCTGTAGCATCATAGCCATCATCTGCTCGAATCTGTCAGGGGGTGGAGCAGGTTGTGGCGGATGCGGTGTGGAAGTAGATGCGCGATGTGGCTCTCTGACTGATGACGTAAATGGCGGTGGTCCATCTGTAGGACCAGCGGCAGGCTGAGACGATCGAACCGCCTCAGGAATCGGGCCCACAGCAGGGTCCGCATGGGTGCCAAACTGCGAAGGAGTCTGATCCATATGCTCTGACAATGCAAGCCGAACCGTGCTCCGCGTAGTCTTAGGTGGCATTCCCTATATTCAAAATAGGGCGCAACCTTGTCAGTCTCAATTGTACAAATACACCACAATCATCCACATAGAGAGTCAAAGGCATTCCATGCATTTCAAGTAATCAAAATTGTCACAATACAAGGGATATATCCTTACAAGCATCATGACTAGAATTACATGGAAATTAAGACAATTAAGCAACAGCAACATAAGCAAAGCAGTAGCCCTAACAGGCTTACACACATAAAACAGGAAATGACTAACTACTGATAACAACATCAAAGATCGCATCGCTAGTCGGAGTCTGGTGACGGAGGAGGAGCACCCTTATCCTGTAAGCAACACAGGATTGCCTTCAAGGTGCGAGTCACCTTACCAAATTTCTTCTTTGTAACGGCCTTGGCATCAGCGACTTCTGCTCGAAGTTCTTGGACTTCCCTACGCAAAGCGGTCTGACTCTCCTCCATCCGAGCAATGCGATCGTTGATAGTAGCCTGCGTAGAAGGAGGAGAGCTCTCATCAGTATCCTAAGCCTCCTCTTCTGCTTCTTCCTGAGCTTCTTCCTGAACCTCTGCTCTAGGTTCTTCTTCGCTTTGATCTTCCTCATCATCAAAGTCATCCCCATTATCTCTTTCAAGTTGATTTTCACGGTATTGCGACCCAATCTTCATCTTGACCATTGTCGACTCATCGATGGTGTGAATCGATACGGGCAATTCTGGCCCAAGTCTATAGGAAAACTCAAGCGCAATCTTGTAAATAAGTCGGCCAAAGGGAAGCGATTCGGATGTTCTTCTCGACCTGGCTATGAGAACTATCTGTCGTAAGATGAAAGTGGCCATATATACGTTCTCTCCCTGGGCCACCAGAAATAAGAAATCGACCATAAGACGTGTACATTCAATACGGTTCGTCGACCTGGGATAGACATTGAACGTGCAGATATGGTGCAGCAGGCGCAAATCCTCAGACATGTACGTCGCCTTGAGGCTATTATTAGGCTGCCATGGAACCAACTTACCGCACAGAAACCTGGTGCGGCGATCTCGTTCACGTCTAGTCCTCAAATTCTTCTCACTAGGATGCACATCACCTAGAGGCACGTTAAGAAGTCGCGCAATCAACCGAACGTCGATCGTAGCCACCCGATCTCTACCAAAAGAGAT
Organism: Magnolia kwangsiensis; assembly: GCA_037074715.1. Lineage (NCBI taxonomy): Eukaryota > Viridiplantae > Streptophyta > Magnoliopsida > Magnoliales > Magnoliaceae > Magnolia > Magnolia kwangsiensis. Next base: position 78,497,851 of record CM073574.1, read on the forward strand.
TTTGAACTGCAAAGGCTCCAAGGTAGGATTCTGGATGCTAGCATAGAAGGCACGAACGGTGCTCACATTAGCACGAGCGCGAGCTTCAAAGATCGGACCCCAATGCGCAGCTTCAATGCGCTCGAACAACAGATACTCGCCGAAAAATCGTCCATCTACGTCCGCCTCAAATAACACTTTGCGATCAGTGTATTGGCCATGAGGCATCTCTAATAAAATTATTCGTCCAAGGTATGCATGGGGATCCAAATCCCACTTTGTACGGTACTCCAGGACTACAGCTGGACCTGCGGCGGTGCTTGAACTTGCGGTACCACCCCGCGGTCTTCTCGATCGAGCAGGGCGGCTCGGCCCAGCCTCGTCTGTTGCAGTTTTCCTCTTACCCATCAAAGATATGATGGATGAGAGTGACAAAAGGCCCAAAATGGCTTCCACGAAAGCCATGGAAAACGGTAAAAATGCGAAGAGGCGGCTGCCCAATCTGAGAAAAGAAAATCTAGGCATCATAGAGGGATGCTTCAAGATTCCCAAGGCTGTACTTTCAGGGAGAAATACAAACAAAAAGATAGAATGGAGCACCTCACGATTTCAGCTCTATTTGGGGGATTTTGGAGCTCCAAATGGTGAGATCTTCAAGAAGAGGGGCTGACAACACCCAATAAGTGATGGGTGGTGGTCGATTTTGGCCAAGGAGGGACCTAGAAGTGCTTTGGGATGCCGGAGTTTGGAGATGGTTGCTGAAAATTGAAAATAGGGCTATGGAGAGGGCTGTTTGTGAAGGAGGGGTATGATTTGGGGGTTTTCGTGAGATGGGAGCTACCTAGGGAGGATATACATATCATTTAAGGGCGTGCGCCCGACTTTCATGCCAGATGGGCCCCACCGGTCGGCGATGCATCGCCCGACCGGCGATGGCATCGCCGGCCAACTTCCAAGTTGGCCGGTGGGACCACATGGGTCTGATCCCCCATGGTCCAAGGGTTCCAAAAAGGTATGTCTTACCCCCTAGTTCATCGTATTTTTGTCTGTATGAGCCCAAATATGTGTTTGGGGCTTTCTGGGTCTACATCGCAATTCTGAATACCAAACCATATGATGCAGCATATTAATTTGGGGTAGAAGGAGCCAGTACATCTATATAGATCCTTAGTTTTTAAAAAAAGTGAAGTTAGAATGGCCTTATGGCCATTTTTCATGAAATTTTACTATTCACTGTAAAATTTTGTGAAAGTACTAATTTGTGTTATTTTCATATTATGTTTGATGCCTAACATAAAATGGATAAGAAATAAATGAAGATTGGAGTGTTTAGAGGAGGAATTTTGAAGATTTTTGGTGAAACGGGGTTTTTAAGCCCTGGCGATTGATTACAGGAGTCGTGGTCATCCCACGGCCCAAGGATTCACTTTTTCAGTTTAAAACTGCTCATAGGACGTCTCCACCCGACTTCCTACAGCTTAGAAGTGATTCGGGTTGCTTTATACAACCCGAGATACGTTACAGACTCGATCTTGCGATCGATCCTAATAGACTTCGCCTATCGGCGAATCTGCGATCCTAGAAGTGTTTCTAGACCCTTCTCGCACCCACCTAAGTCAAAGGAAGCGACAGCGTACGTCGCAAGACCATAACCCAGGCCCAGTATACTCTCATTCATGCTTTGATACCAACTTGTAACACCCTGAAAATCGGGAGTCGTGTATAAACTCAACTCCCGAGTTCCAGACCGTCACTTATGCAACAAAAATGATTATGGTTCAATGTTGTCTGATTTAAAGCATTCACATGAGTAAAAGTATACCAAAACTGCAATTCATACTTCAGATCTAGTGATAAAAGTAAGCGGAAGACTAAACAATATATATATCACTGTATGGAAAAACAAAGTAAATCTCATCTGTCTCCAAAGTATGACTACATCTCTGAGTCTCATATACATGTACGTAAACAAAAGAATAATGTTTAAAATAGTCTCACTGAAGTCCCCTCGATCCAGGTCGCCTACGGGAAGCCGTCGTGATACTGCATACACGAGAACTCGTCCTGGTCCTCGTCAATCTCTGGCTCCACCTCCTGGATCTCGGCCTCACCTGCATCTACAACAGGGTCTGGTGGGTGTTGCAAACACCATCCCGTAACGTGGGATTGAGTGATCAACTTAGTGGAATCATAGAGCAAAGATTAGCATGTTCACAATTCAATCACGCGATAATAGTAAAGCAGTAAATCAGACAATCCTAATACTGTTATTAATGCAAGATGATATGACGTGATGGATGCCCTCACCGACGATCACCCTCATGCGGCAACATCTTACGACCGCGGCATGCCACACTCCCTAGAGTGCTCCACATCTTCCAGGCACATGCAATGCTATGGTGATATGATTTCCAAGTTGTTATTAGTCCATTCAAACAACAGGATTGAGAAACTAAGGTACTTCCCTTGTATCAATCCCAACACAGATCCTGTCTAGGGTCGTCACTCCTAGTAATCTCATACGATGTGTATTTCGTAGGTCACTGCAAGGGCTGTCAGGGCTGTTGCTCGCACTCGTTGCACCACTCCCCCATCACCTTATCAATACAGGCCTACCGTACTCTACTGCAACGGAAGGGTCGTCGCCTCCCGTGGACTCAGAATACGTTCGCGGTCACTACAAAAGGCTCGTCGCCTGATCAGTGTAGGCCGACAGCTAGAATATAGTGTCCCATACCACCATAATCTGCTCACGAGTCTACGTGCTCACTGGTCACTACGGGGAGGTTTGTGGCCCCAGCGTAGGCCGACAACTCGACCACGGTGTCCCATACCACCATGCCCGGCTCATGAGTCTTCGTGGATCAAGGTACCATGGTTAACAGGGTTTACAATGGTAAGTTCAGTACCCTAGGTTCAAGCAGTTATGAAACATACAAGGTGAACATACATCGGCCAGTCGGGTTACTTGACGGGCTCGACTAGCGCGATCGCACCTCAAGTCGAACGACATGAAGTGCGTAAAACACTTCGCGTGGCCTAACCACTGCCGCCAACTCTAAACACGAATCACGTTCATCGACGCGTCGTTCGTGGCTATGACCAGTCAGCCACGAATTCACTCGGTTACCGACTGTCTGGACTAAGTCAAGTCCCACACACCTATAGAATCACATTAGCAACATATGCAAAGGTATTGGAATTGAAATATGATCATGTGAGCATGTTAACACATGTTATAATATTCAACTTAAGCAAATCTTCAACCACATACATTCCATGCATGTAATGCAATCATGCATAAGGTCAACATGTAGGAAATCATTTAGGTCAGCATATTAATCAAGAAATCAATCTCAAACTACTACCTAACATCATTTAATTCAATACATACTGATACAAGCATTTATACAAACACATACACTACACACTTAAGTCTACATATAGTATGTCGACCCAAAGTGCACAACTAGGCGAATCTCTTCGCCAAACTGATTATGCAAGCATTCCTAACTCCCTAATGCGGCAACAAACCATGTCAATCACGTCAGCAAAATATGCATGTAGACCGTACTTCCTACAAATGACTAAAATGCCCTAAATCTCATATTCTTCGTTAATTTACGAAACAGGAAACGGAGAGCATGTTGTACATGTCAAACGGCGATGTCGTCGATAATCTACTATTAAACGACATTGAAAGCGTTGTAAACCGTCAATCAAAGCGTCTAAAATCCTCACCTAGTCTCTTACGGTTGCGGGATTTTGAACGGAGCGTGTACGCTTCGTCTACGGCAGTAGGAGGACCTGATTTATGAAGTACGTTAGCTAACATGCTATGAATCTAGGTAAACCCTAAATCAGCAAGTTCTAGGGTTATTTTATACCTGAAAAAGTGGAGAAATCACCAGCCAGGTGATTGGGAAGAAGTGCTGAAGCAGCAGCAATCGGCGGCTCGGAAGTGAAAAAAATCCCTTCCAATTTCTCTCTCAAACTCTCTCTCCTTTTCTCCTAGGGTTGCAATTTTCGGATGGGAGAGGGAAATGAGAGTTTCAACCCCTTTTATAAGCTTAAAAACGTCGGAAATAGGCTCCGGAACGAAGTTTACTTGGTGCCTATCCATTTCGGGGCTGTTTCGGTTCAAAAACTGCTTTCTGGTGGTCCCCTGGTCGATTGCGATCGGACTTAAGCTCATGTGTACCAGATGTAGCTCGTATTAAGTTTTCAGTCTGGCAGGGTTCGCAGATCGCACGTGGCGGACCAGTTTCAGTTCAGCAGTCACCGCACGTAGATCAGGGCTGAAAGTCTCATGATAATAAATAGAAATTTTTCCTGATCCGAGGGTGTAATCTGGATGAATTCTGACGGTCAGAACGCTTAATACTGACGCGTCAAGTCGTGTGCCAGATTTGAATTTGAAATTCCAAATCCGTCCCTATTCGCGGTCGCTTCAGTCTGGGTTCAACGAAATAGTCTGTGATTATCGGTTTGACTTGATTTTCGAGATGATTGTCAAGTCCAGCTGAGCGGTTCTAACGGTCTAAGATAGGAGGTATCGGACCTTCGACACGCGGTCTAAATCCAATACAAAAGTTCAACGTGGTCCAGAGGACAAACCCGCTTAGAGTTTGATCCGAGGTTATAGAGTATTGTAGAGTTGTTTGTTCTACTCGATTTGGGTCTTGCAGAACGTATTTAAAGTGATCAGGGACTATTTCCCAGCTACTCTAGCGTTGCGCTAGCTAACTTACGCTTAATTTCCATGGAAATTAACTCTACGCGATTTCGGGTCGAGTTGGTACTCGAGCCCAAGTACGGATTTTTCACGGGCGTTACACAAGGCCTCACATAAATTTAGAGAAATCACTTGTATTTGACATTATGTCATAATCCTAAAAGAGTCAATAGTTATAATGATATTAACTAAATCAATTGAGAGGATAATTCCCAAGAAGCGTGTAAACATGAAAGAGATGATAATTCATATCGTAAAAGGGCATAGAAGAGGCCAGATAAAATAGGCAGAAGGCAAGATACATCATAAAATCTTGATTTAAAGTAAAATTAAGGGGAAAGCTTTTAACTTATACCGACACAAAATAGATTTCACCAACTCAAATTAAAGTAAGCTTAAAGGATAAAACCCTCACCTTTAATTTTGTATCGCCCTCAAGAGTGAGTATGCACAGCTTGAATTCTAATATAGTTTTTAAAATAATTCAGGTGGTTAGATCACTTCTTGAATTGCTTCACATGGTTAGGATTGAATACTAGAATTCGGCTTAAGATCTATGGTTAGGATCTGCCTTATCAAGGTAATCCATTAGATGTGAATAGATGAGGAGATTACCATGGTTAGTAATCCAACTTAGCTGACCCATCTTAACCCTCAACAGTATTTTCGAACTGAGTTAACTCGATTCCACTCGCTTGCTCTCTCTTTCTTTTCTTCTCCTTTCTTTTCTTTTCTTTTCTTTTTCCTTCTCTTCCTCTTTCTTTCTCTTTTCTTTCTTTCATTTTCTTCTCTCTTCTCTTTCTTGGTCAGATGCAGCAACTGGATGCGTAGGCCATCTCTCTGTTTTTCCATGTCCAGTAGGGAGCTGGATGTCCCCCCCCCCCCTCTCTCTCTCTCTCTCTCTCTCTCTCTCTCTCTCTCTCTCTCCTTATTTTGTTTCATAGCGTATCTGGTGGGGTTTTTATATGTAGCAACGAATCTTCTGGAGGATCCTAGGATCGGCTACACACATTGGCTGCGTAACAACATACGCAACGATACCGCTGAGATGATCTCAGTCCGACTCTCTTAGAGCTCATCCCCCATCAACATCATTCAAGTCGTTGGCCATAAGATGATTCCTTGATGGGTCATCCTTTTGTGGATCCATTTCTCCTCTTTTATTTTTCGCCCCAACATCATCAGATGGATCGGATAGAAGGTAGGATGGTCCCTTTTCGCCCAATCCCTAGTAATTGTGAGATCGTGCGGCCCGTTCACGATTGGAGATGTCATCTTCCGCACAGCACGATGTGGTGTAGAGGTCGGTGCGGAGAGGTGGTTTCAGCCCCATTTGTTAAATCTGAAGTCTAAAGCCTGAATCTAGAATCTGAAGCCTAAATCTGAAATTTGAAGTCAAAAAACTTGTTTAGTAATTATGGCTGAAGTCTGAAAATTAAGTACTGAATTTGAAACAATATGTTTGTTAACAAACATCTGAAATGTCTGAAATATGTTAATTTGACACATTTGCCCCTACCTCCTGTTTGAAAATATTTTACATTATAAAGAAATTATTTTTTATTAAATATTACTAGGAGGGGACAATGGAAATTTCTTTGTTGGATCAAGCACAGCATCCATAAGGACCCTTGAATCATGTGCCACCCCTTCTCATCTAGTTATAACATATGTAAAAATTATATTAAAGTCACAGATGGCCATAACGTTTTGAGCACATTCATCCCTTCCTCTTCCTCTATAAGGTATTTGTTTATCTATTGAGATACATGTAGGAAACAGTATTGAATGAGCTTTGTCCATTGAAAATTTTTTGGGGGCTATAAAAGTTTTGGATTAAGCTGATTTTTGTTTTTTCACTTCATCTGGGCATGTATGACCTAATCAACATATTGGATGTCAAATAAACAGTACAGTGGGCCATAGGAGGATTTTAATGGTGGATATCCAATCACTATTATTTTCCTATGGTGTGGTCCACCTGAGATTTATGTCCATCTTATTTTTAGGATAGAGAAATAAAATGATATGTAAAAATGGATAAACGGAATGGAGGAAACACATCCATCATGGGGCCACACAGCACCGACCATCACCCACCAGGCTGGTGGCTGGGGGAAGTAGCCAATCAATTTTCATATCACACACCAGCTATATAGCTGGTGTAGATACGTGTCGTGGTCCGAGTTGTAGGAACGTTTCAAAGGAGATCAAAGTTACATGGGCCCTATAATAATGTATTAATGTATTTATTATATTCACACCATTCATAAAAGTTTTGAGATTATTTTAGAACATTTTTCAAAAAATGAATTGTATCCAAAACTCAAATGGACCACACCAAAAATAGCACCAGGATAATGATTTTCACCGTTAAAAAATTCGCAGGGCCCACTATAATGTTTATTTTCCATCTAATCTATTCATAAGGTCAAAAATATCTAGATAAAGAAGAAAAATAAATTTCATATTGGTCCAAAAATTTTGTGACCCCAAAGGGTTTCAATGGTAGACGTTCAATCCCCTACTGCTTTTTGCAGTGTGGTCCAGTTTATCTTTAGATCTGTTTTATTTTTCGGTTCAAGTCTTACGACCAGCTCGCAAAATGGATGGGCAGTTTGGATATAACAAATACATCATGATGCAACTCACAGAACTCACTGATGTCAATGCACCAGCCAATCCGCTTCCAATCTCGTCCCTGACTCAGAGACAGATTGGCTACTCTCCCTGACACTAGCCGGCTGGTGGTTGGTGTTCTATGGGCTCGACTATGATGTACGTGTTTCATCCATTCTGCTCATCCATTTTTACAGATCATTTTAGTGCTTGATACAAAAAATGATAGGGATATAAATCTTAGGTGGGCAACACCACAGGAAAAAAATGAATGGATATCCACCATTAAAATCCTTTTAAGGCTTACTATATTGTTTATTTGACATCCAATCTGTTGATTAGTTCATAAATACCTAGATGAAAGGAAACAATAAATATCAACCTTATCTAAAACTTTTATGGCCCCTAAAACATTTTTAATGGTCAATGTTCATTCAACAATGTTTCTTGTAATGTGGTCCACGTGAGATTGATACATAGTTCATTTTTTCCCTTCTTACCATAAAATGATATATAAAAATAGATGGACGGCATGGATGTAACACATACATCATGGTGGGGCCCACAGAGCACCGACCACCATCCAATGGCTAGTGGTAAGGGAGTAGTTAATCCGTTTCCCCCTCAATCCCAACCCATCCTCTTGGAAAGCGAATTGTGTCCTACCCTCTATGGCACCCACCATGATGTAAGTGTTTTATCTAAGCCTTTAATCATTTTTCTCATATTAATTTAATATATGATCCTAAAGATGAAGCAAGTCCACAGCTCCAGTGAACCACAACAAAGGATGCTACAGTGATAATGACATCCACCGTTGAAACCTTTCTAAGGGCCATTGTTATGTTTTTTTTACCATCCAAAAAATTCATTAGGTCATGTAGACATGGATGAAGTGAAAACACAAATATCAGCTTGATCTAAAACTTCTCCAACTCCCAAGAAGTTTTTAATGGTGAATGTTCAATCCCCACCTTGTGGTCCAATTAATCCTTGGATCTGCATCTTTTTTTGGCTCACACCTTAAATGATCTGAAAAAGTTGATGGACGGTGTAGATCAAACACATAAATCATAGTGGGGGCATAAAGAAGTTTTACATGTTAAAAGTTAGTTTTGTATTGCGTAAACAATTTGAAGAGAAGAAAATTTTCGTAGTAACTTGAAAAGGGGTAATTTTGGAAGCAAATTTTTTTAATAGAAAAACTTATGGAGCGCATTCCACATTCACCATTAAGCCAGACTCCTATCACGGAAAGAATTCAGTGAAAAACCACTTAGCGCTTTCCTTCTTCCACATTAACAACGCATTATCAAACTCCACTAAACACGGAATATTTTCCCAATTCCGCGTTAAGTGCCATAATTCAGCATTAACAAACGGGCCCTTCCTTTCCCATCTCTCTTTCTTTAGTTCGAGATGAATCCGGATGGATTCTTTGCATTAAATCGGTCTCCCTATTTTTATGGATTGGATGTTGATCTTTCTCTGGGTGTGGCCCACTCCTTGTGGATCTTACAACCTGATAGACGGTCTAATTCATACGTCCTGAATCATTGGTGGGTCCCAGCAGCTTGCAAACAGACTCTGCCCATCAGTGCAAAGGTCTTCCTGATGAGAATTTCATACACCTACGTGTGGAGTCCCACGTATGCACACCTAGGGTTGGGTCAGAGGTGGCCACGATCTCAATGAACAGTCTAGATCATCCTATTGGACAATCAAGGTGGGCCACAACTTGCCCCAACCAATGGTGTCTATTCAAATCGTTCATTGGTAGGGGAAGTTCTCTTTCCTTTCAAAAACTTTCGGGTCAAACTTGGTTTGACCTGAATCTTAGTCCAATGCACTGTTGGTGCACCTGGTTGTATGGGTTCAGGATCGGTTGTGGGGTCCACGGTGATGCTTTTAAGAAATCTACTCCATCCATTCATTTTTCCATCTAATTGAAATATATCCAAAGATCAGACAGGCCATGCTATATGAAACAATGATTATTATGATTATTATTATTATTATTTTACCATTGAAACCTTTCTAGGCCCTACAATGTTGTTTATTTGCCATCTAACCTGTTCATAAGATCATATAGATGTTAGTGAAAGGGAATTATCCTATTACGACTACTCATGACCCTTCTTTACTTGATGGGCACCAAAATGAACGGTTATAGGGATGATCTGTAAATTGGGTCACTTTTACAATGATCCAACAACTGAAAACTGGCATATATGGTTAATTTGTGATGTATAGGCCTGATGTTAAATTTCCCATTAACCGAATCGTGGGAAACATGTGATTTGGGATTTGGGGCCTAGGTTAATGGCATTTTCATAAGTATTGTTGATCTTAGAGTTTTGTGAAATCCCATGGTTCTACGTGGTCGTATGCACCCTTCTATGAAATTCTTACAAAAGAATGTATATCTAAATCATTATGGATAAGAAGTTATTCGCCAATTCATTTAAGGAAAGGTACGAACGTCAAATCATATGATAGATGATCTAGTCTTAAAATCAACGGTTAGATGGCTTGATTTATGAGTGGAGATCATCCCCAATGGTTAGGTTAGTGTCAAGGCAAGGATGTACAACTAGAATAGTTGGATTTGTAACATACACACGTATATGTTATGTTGAATCTAATGGTAACGCTCGAGAACTTTCGATGCTTGAGTATCAAAAAGTTTAGGGCATTACACATAAATCACTGAAATATAGAAGATCTTAAAAGGAAACAAATGGCTGTCTCTCTTTCCCCTTTCCTTTTAAATGAACGATCCATGTCAACTTTTGGAGTATGGATAATGGGGCATTGACTGAGCTAAATCGAGACTTTATATAATGTAACCATCATCAATGAGCATCCTAGCTTCAGTCCTTAAAATTTGCAAGATGAACTATTCAGATAGAACGTTTATCTTGATTCACATGGATGATTAGATCCTTGCATTGGGGTCCATGAAAAGGATGGTTTAGATCCGATACTCAAGGTCCATATGATAGAATTTCCAGATGTTAAATCGTTCATCTAATGAATGATCCAAATTGTACACGTATTTTAAACTGAATAGATAATCCATGTCTAGGATAAAGAAAAGCCCATAACTAGGCCTAGAAGGGATGGCCCAAACCAAAACTATAAATGGGGATAAAACAAGACTTGAAATTGGGCTAAACAAAATGGGCATGAGCCCATAAAATGAGAGTTTATATGGTAGACACATAGCCTTAATTGGAACCAAAATTAATAAAAGTGGGCCCACAAGGTAGTTTAAATAGGTCCATTTTGAGCCTAACCCCTGATTAAGAATTAGCCCATACCGAATGCCCGAACCAGGCCTTGCACACATAGCCCACAGATATGCCCCCACGCAAAAAACCATAGTGATTTTGAGCCCTTCAGCAAGGCCAACTAACGAGGCCCAACACTAAAGCAAAATGGGACCATTATAAAAGGCTATTGGATTAATATAAACGAGCTAAAGCCCATTAAAAAAAAAAAAAGGTCTTAGTGGATAACCAAGTCCACCTAGGAAACTGGAGTGGGTGTTGGACTGTCTGGTAAGCCTACAGATGGATCCACGGTCCAAGGAAAATAAGGCCATCAAGCCCTTTGAGCACGAGAAAAGGGTTTTGCCTGATCAAGTGAACTGTAGAGGGCCCACCCGGTGCATAAAAAAGCCCTTCTATGGGAAATCGCCCAATGCCCTATTGCTGAACAAAAGGGGTTTTAACAAAACCCTAATCTGTAACTGTGATAGTGTCCCTACCTTCGACCTCACAAAGGTGTCTTAATAATACCCTAAATGTAACTCTCATACCGTCTCCACCATAGAATCATTTAGGAAAAGGTGTTGTTGGTGTAACAAGGAGACTTGTCAAATTTGTAAGTTGAGCTATTATGCCCTAGGGGGGGGGGGGGGGGGGGGGGGGGGGAATAGGACTTAACCGGTTTTTGATAATCAATCTCAAAAAATAAATTCACAACAACGATTAATATTGAAATATTGATTTTAATTGAGTCATAGGACAACATTCACCTAATATCTTATGTAGGACAACCTTACTTCACGACATCCTTGATTTTAGTATTTGAAGATGATAAATATAAAAATAAGATTATCAATCACTACAAGACACATAGAGTAATAGTGGTTCAGTGTTAACACACACCTACTCCACTCCCAAAATTACTTCTCCATGTAATTTTGTCTTTCCACTAAATTTAAGGTTTTCATAGGCTAATATTAACAACCTCTTATAATTTTCACGATCTATCATAACTAACCTCAAGTGATTTTAACGGGCTTATAACTCTTCAAGCTAATGAGATTTTCTGGGCAATCTCAATCAACCCAAAGTAAAAATAATTTACTGAATGAAAAACTTATTTCCTTGAAAATGTAAGTTGAAGTGAAGATATTGATGAAGTCTTTGAAGATAAAGCTTCGGTAGATGCAGTGATCCTTTTTTTAATTAGACAAATATGAACCAATGTATACACAACCAAAAAAGATCTAGGAATATATAATTTTTCAAAGAATAAACCCTAAAAGATGTAAATTTAATCTTCTATTCTCAAGTTGAGTATATGCTACTCTCTATTTGAATTTAAGAAGACTTAAGAAGAGAGTTGCATAAGCTAATTCTACCCAACAAAGACAACTAAGGCACAATAATTTATTTCATTCCACAGGATGGCCAATAATTCAAGGTGCAAATTCAAGTGTGCATTACAATTATAAAAATCAAGTATAACTTCACTAAGGCATATTATAATCCATGTTCATATGAATCCTACGAGGCAATAGTTATATTTAAGAAATTAAGCATTCTAACGAGTGTATGTGTGTGAATCAACCTATGCAAGAGGGCTAAACATGTTATATATTTCTATACAAACTTCTAAAATTATGAATTCTTGCAAATGATCCTAATATTAACACATGTAACATATATTACAAGAGTTATCTCATAGTTTGTAGGTTAATCAACATGATTATCAAATAAAATGACTATTCTAGACTAAAAATGTTTCAAAAAATTTTGAAAGATAAATCTTCACCTTAGAATTAGAATTTTTTGCTTTTGATGCAGCCTAGGCATGGAAAATTTAGGAGAAAAACTTTAAATCCTAATTAATGAAAAATCTATCATTAATAATTTAGATTCCATCTTAATTAAATTTCTAATAAATATTTAGAGTTTTACCTACCGTGATCTGAATGATCCCCAATTGCTTAGTGTAAAACCGAAGCTCACACAAAGCCGCACTCAAATATGACTCCCAGACAAAAATAAGCCACCTCTAATTATTTGTCTCGACCCCAAGACCTATCATACAAAAATCCTAATATCAATATTTCAAGATTTAGATAGACAATGAAGATTTTTTACACTACTAGCTTCAAGTTGCTAGAAATTAGGAGAAATAACACTCATGCACGACTAAAGGAGCTCTTACCCGGTTGGCCAAAGGTTATCTAGCCCATGATCAAAGGTTTTCAGCCGAAGAAGATCCGGGATGGCTTGCACAGTCATAATTTGGAGAAGAATGACTCAGAGAGGCAAGATCTTCTCCTCGCCTCTCATTTTCTCTCTCTTGTTTCTCCCATCTCTCTCTCTCTCTCCACTTTTCTAACGTAAGAAATGAAAGAAAATGGGCAAATGGGTTTTTATAACCCTGAATAAAAAGTTGGTGGTTCGCAAGTGTATTGACTTTCAGAGAATGTCTATCAAACCAACAGGGGCTATCAATCAGATCGATAGGAATCAACGGTTTTGTCGGTTGAACCAACAGAACATATATTTCACAGGTTTTCAAGTTTACAAACTCGGTTGGATCGACAGGTTCGTAGGTTAAACTGACAAAACATGACCTTCTCTTATAAATGGGATTTTTCACTATTTCAAGGTCCTAAGGTTCAAACCTATGTGCTCTATTGGCTATTCGTTTCAATTGAGCATTCTATTTAATGCATATTAGTACAGATTTTATCTAACCACACATCAGGGTCTAATGGATCAAGGATCTTATGACCTAAGTCTCATAAGTGTTATAATATGGTTTGATGTGTTAGGGATATACTTTAATTGAGTTACGGGTTTTTAGGTTTAAGTTTTGGATTACGATCCTTACGTTTTTGAGTATACGCACATGTAAGCACGTGTGATTAACTTATTTTAATCGAAAAATTTTTGGTAATACTCGAGTATTTGAGAGCCAGGGTGTTACAATATGTTAGTCAAGAAATCACACTATTGTTATTTAATTCAGACACATGGTCACATGTGTAATGAATGACCTAAATTTAGTTAAATGTGTGTGAATATATTAATTGTCGAACGTGCCCGAGTCATATTTAACTCAAATCGAACTGAATGCCTTGTGACTCTAATTGCCGAAATAGACTAATTAAAATCTGATCTGTAAAGAATCATAGTCTATTTAGCCACTGATTAGTAAGGTGATAAGACAATCTATGAAGGGGGGTTAGTCAATCAGATGAATTCTTTTTGTCTTAGAAATGAAGACTTTTCTTATAATGGTAATAACTTGGTTGCATTCCTCAACAAAAGTAATAAAGATAGTAAAATTTAAAAAGAGCTTGGTACCAATTCTATTAGTCTAAATATAAATATAGTATAATTGACATATAAAGAAAAGTAAGAAAACTAAATTACTAGAAACGATCTAGGCTAGTGAAACAATTGTGGTAATGATGGTCTTTCAAAACATGGATAGTTGTAAGATGGTCGTGGTGTTTGGTTAGAAAATCATGACCCAAGAATCATCAAGTAAGAACTTGGTGATTTGAGGGATCCGACGACGAGGTCGTCGATATTTAAGTAAACTAACCAGCTTGCCACAATGATGCACTGGATAAAACCAGAAAACTAAATTAAGACTATGCTAAAAACTCTGAGCTTGCTGCAAAATGGTGTTGGACATAAGTAGAGGGGTTTAAAATTAAATAAATTGAGGGATGAAGGATAAGATAAGCAGTATTGAGTTAACAAAAGTTCTGTGATTGTGTTAGCATGAAGCACAAAGCTCTTTTTTTTCTACGTTTATAAGTTTGGGGAGGGGGTAGTTGTGCATAAGATTCCGTAGTTATCGCAAGTGATCTTCTTATTAGATAGTGGCCTTCTTGTGATGTGTTCTATTTGGATTAGAAATCCTTTAGGCATTATTCTATCGTAAGCAGCGATGTCTTTGTCCTCAATGGATTCCTACTCTTTAAATCTCGTTTTATAGTACTTGGAAAGGTCACATATGCTCTCTAGATGCAACTTTCTCAAGGTAAGAGTCATGTCATACAACACTTGACTAAGAAATAGTTTGACAATAACAATTTTTCAGCAATGCTTCCTCTACATATTGTAAGTCAAGCATGATTTGGACATGCTAGTAAGATAAACGATCATCTCTAGGATTTTAGTCGTGCATACATTTTTAAATGCATGGCTTTCCTGATAGGATACATGTCCTTAGTAAATAGCCATCTGTGATCTTATCCATAGACAAGTAGGTTGGTTCCTTAGCCTCCATACAAGCATGACGGCATGTGATGGCATCTCGCTCATTGGTTTAGGCCAGTCAAGCCGGGTATAAACACAAATAAGCATAATTCTCTCTGTGTAACGTTAAAAATTGACCATAATTGACACAAGGAAGGACATGATGAGGTCGAGCACCGTCTTCCTCAAGCATAACTACTCCAAATCCATGGAGTTTTCTGGACTCCTCATAAAGATTCCTCGAATCCACGAGGGAATAAAATAGAAAATATTTCTAATAATTTCAAAAATAAATTGATTGATTATTAAAATGATATTACAACCCTTTAAATAGTGATATCAAAACTAGGAAGAAGTTTCAAAATCAAACTCCAACTCAAACCCCTAAAAATGTGACTTACTACTATTTATAGATGATCATGATTTATATTAGACTTCATGTGTAAGATCCCGTCTATTCCGTACGGCTTTCTACTTATGTACACGATGATCGGTGCCCTTAGCTAGACTTGAATTGCCCGCTCATAGTATACACCCGACTGACTGAAACCCCAAGACCTCGAAATCTATCTCATATCGACCTCCCTGTAGCCGCGATCATGGAGGTACAACCCATATGTCTGTACGATACTCCGTTAGCGAGATACGCCGTGAAGAATCATTAGTGTATCATGTCCGCAAGGTGTCATGTACTCTATTCTACACATGTGCACAACACATGTCATACACACATGCACATGCCACACATGGGTGAGAAAATCTCTACCCATGTGTGTGATGTCAGACACCCATACCTCCCATCTCTCATGTGTTCCCCAAAGTCAACACCTCTCCATTCCATACCCTATGTATGACATCATGACACTATGTCATCCCATGCTCCTTTAATCCACCATTAATTACAAATCATGAATTAATTGTCATAATCTTAATCTAAGCTAATTAAGATCACATTAATTGAATTTAACCATATTTTAACAATTTCTCTACATATATCCCTTCATTCCTTAACATTTCACCATTTTTCTATACATGGAGAGAGAGAGAGAGCCATCAACTCCATCAATCTCATCCCTTCCATCCATCTAATTCATCAAGGTGAGTACGCCCTCCCCACTTATTTTTATTTTTGTTTTCATTATGTTTATGGATGGTGAAGATGATACTCTAATGTTAAGGATGGTGTTGATGATAATAATATGACTAATGGTATGGATGCATAGGAGAAGACATAAAAATAAAAATTTATAGACCTCATGTGGACCTATTGATAGTGGGCCCATTATAATGTTTTTATGCCATACAAACCATCCAAAGTGTGGCCCATTGGGTTGGCCACACACCCATGCACACACGTGCACACAATACCATAAAATTAAAAAATAATAATCATAATACAAAGAGAAGAGGCAAAGATGCTGCAGACGCTGCTGCTACCAGCGTCCAAAGGACGCTGCATGCGGACGCTGCAGCATGCAGCATCCCAGCTACTTGACTAAAGGGAGGAGTGTGGGGCCCTCAATAGGCCTCACCATGATGTAAGTATCTGATCCACACCATTCATCCTATTTTTTAGATCATTTTAGGCATTGAGCTGAAAATTGAAGTCGATTCAAACCTCTAATAGGTCACACCATCAAAAATATTATCTTAATAGTGATAAACTGCTAGTGTCGCTGTGATGTTTCTGTACGCCAAAAAAATGCTCAATATTGGACTTGTTAGATCTGTCTCGGGCCCTAGAACCCAGTAGATGGACTGGATTGTCCTGATGTGAGCCCCACCTATGAAAATCCTTAGAAAATTTTAAAAATAAAAAATAAAAAAATATTATATATCAAACACTGCTGCTGCCAGCGTCTGAACAAGCAGCAGCATCCTTATGCTTGTAACAACAGGGTCCTTGGGACCCAATAGTAGGGCCCACCTTGATGTATGTCGATTATCTACTTTGTGCATTTGATGGGTCCCCTTTAAAAATGGGTCACCCCCAAAAATCAGCCATACATGAAACTCAGGTGGCCTACACCATCAAATAATAATAATAATAAATAAATTTTGAAGATATGGGTCTGTTCTGTTCATGAGGTATGTCTTATATCCAAACCATCCATCCATTTGCTGAGCTTGCCTTACGGCTTGAGAAGAAAAATAAGATAGATCTAACTACCAAGTGAGACACAGTACAAAAGCAGCAGGGATCGAACATCTACCATTGGAGCCCTTTTGGGGTCAGAAGTTTTGGGCCAATATGAAATTTTGTTTTTCCTATTAATTCAGGTCTTTGTGACCTTATGAACAGATTAGATGGAAAATAAACGTTATGGTGGGCCCTGTGAATGGTTTAACGGTGAAATCATTATCCTCACTGCTAATTGAGGTGAGGTCCAAATAATCTTTGGTTATGATTCATTTTTGGATAATTTTTTTAAATGGTATCTAAAAATAAATGAACGGTGTAGGTATAATAAATACATCACTTTAGGACCCATGTAACTTTGATCTCCTTGAACCATTCGTACAACTCGAAGCTCGAACATGTAAAATCACTTGTTAGGTCCACCTGAAATTTGGATGTATCTAAAACTTGGTCTGACCCCTCAACCAAGTGGGACACACACAATGGATGGGTTGGATTTATGAACCACATCTTTGTGGGCCCAACAAATGATTATGAATATTTAATGGAGGGTAACCCTCTCAACTTGTGTGTGGTATGGCCCACTTTGATGTAAGTGTTATGTCACTTAATCCACCATGGCTATGACATGTTATATATTTAAGATCCTCACTGTTTATCTATTTTAACAACCCTTTTGATGGTATGTTACCACGAATTAGGCCCATCCAATGATTAGATAGCCGTACGTTATGAAATAATATAAATTGAACTCTCATCACTAAAAATTTGTTATGGGCCATCCTGATGATGTATTAGATATTCAACCCATCTAGCCCATGTATCGGGTCTCCTTTAGGGCATTGTCTCAAAGATCAGTCAATCTAACCTGAATTGGACCATATAATACAAGGCTGTGAGAATAAGTACCTAATAAGACCACCATGGTGTATCTATTTAATCCATGCGGACCATCCACTTCCTTATATCATTTTAGGATTTGGACTAAAATCAAAGCAGACCTAAGTCTTAAGTGGGTCACACACAACTCGACCTCATGGAAAATCCGCATGGACTCCACTACTAAGACCCATTGTGAATTTCATTGGTGTGTGGGCCCAAGAATGTTAAGGCCCATTTTAAGTGAATGTCATGTGGGACTGTAACACCCCAGATTTTGGCTAATCTGGGATTAGACGTCCTTAGGCAATGGGTTAACTAAAACACCTGAGAAATCGCTCAGAACCCAATTCCATAGCCAAAGAAATCACGTAGGATTAATTCCTTTGAAAAATAAGTGTAAGTTAGCTAGCGCGACGCTGGAGTAGCTGGGAAATAGTCCCTGATCACTTTAAATACGTTCTACAAGACCCAAATCGAGTAGAACCAACGACTCTATAATACTCTATAACCTCGGACTAAACTCTAAGCAGGTTTGTTCTCTGGACCACTTTGAATCTTTGTATTGGATCTAGACCGCTCGTCGAAAGTCCGATACCTCCTATCTTAGACCGTTAGAACCGCCTATCTGGACTTGACACTCATTCCAAAAATCAAGTCAAACCGATAATCACAGGCTATTTCATTGAGCCCGGACCGAAGAGAGTGCGAATAGGGACATAGTTGGAATTTCAAATTCAAATCTGGCACACGACTTGACGCGTCAGTATTGAGCGTTCTGACCGTCAGAATTCATCCAGATTACACCCTTGGATCAGGAGAAATTTCTATTTTATATCATGAGACTTTCAGCCCTGATCTACGTGCGGTGACCGCTGAACTGAAACTGGCCCGCCACGTGCGATCTGCGAACCCTACCGGACTGAAAACTTAATACGTGCTAGATCTGGTACACATGAGCTTAAGTCCGATCGCATTCGACCAGGGGACCACCAGAAAACATCTTTTGAACCGAAACAGCCCCGAATTGGATATGCATTAAGTAAACTTCGTTCCGGAGCCTGTTTTCGGCGTTTTTAAGCTTATAAAAGGGGTTGAAACCCTTATTCCTCTCTCCCATCCGAAATTGCAAAAATCCCTAGATTGGGAGAGAGAAAAGGTGAGAGATTGTGAGAGAGAGTAGGAGAGAATTTCTTGCTGCTCGTGCCACCTGCTGCAAGTGCCTAAGCAACGCACTCCAACCACTTTCCCGGCGATTCCAACGCACTTCTAGGTGAGGAAAACCTTCAACACTTGCTGATTTAAGCTTCCGTCAATTCCATTAGCGATATAGCTTATGTAGCTTGTGTATTAGGTTCCTTATTCGCCGTAGACGAAGCGTATACGCTCCGTTCAAATTTACACATCCATAAGAGACAAGGTGCGGATTTTAGACGCTTTGATTGACTGTTTCCAAAGCTTTCAATGTCGTTTAATAGTAGATTCTTGACGGCAACGCCGTTTGACATGTACAACATGCTGTCCGTTTCCTGTTTCGTAAACCAACGAAGAATATGAGATTTAGGGCATTTTAGTCATTTGTAGGAAGTACTGTTTTCATTCATATTTTGCTGACGTGATTGACATGGCTTCTTGTCGTATTACGATATTAGGAATACGTGCATAATTAGTTTGGCAAAGAGATTCGCCTAAATGCGCACTTCGGGTCGACATGCTGTATGTAGACTTAAGTGTGTAGTGTAAGTGTTTGTATAAAGATTTGTATTAGTATGTATTGAGTTAAATGGTATTATGAATTAGTTTGAGACTGATTTCTCGATTAATATGCTGATGAAAATGATTTCCTACATGCTAGCCATATGTATGATTTCATTATATGTATGAAATGCATATGCTTGATGTTGTACTCAAGTGGTATGCTATAACATGTACTTGATGATTTCCTTATGATTTAGTTTGAGATTGAATTCTCAATTAATATGTTGATGGAGAGGATTTCCTATATGTTGGCGACATGCGTAATTTCATCATATGTGTGAAAGACATGTGTAAGATGATTTGCTTAAGTTGTATGTAATAACATGTGTTAACATGCTCACATGGTTGTATTTCATTTCCATTACCCTTACACAACTGCTGATGTGATTCTATGATTGTTTGGGACTATGCTTAGTCCAGGCAGTCGGTAACCGAGCGAATTCGTGGTTAACTTATCTTCACCACGAACGACGCGTCGATGAACGCGATCCGTGTTCTGGAGTTGGCGGCAGTAGTTAGGACACACTAAGTGTCTTACGCACTTCATGTCGTTCAACTTGAGATGCGATCGTGCTAGTCGAGCCCGTCAAGTAACCCGACTGGCCATTGTATGTTCACCCTGCATGAGTCATAACTGCTTGAACCTAGGGTACTGAACTTACCATTGTAAACCCTGTTAACCATGGTACCTTGATCCATGAAGACTCATGAGCCGGGCATGGTGGTATGGGACACCGTGGTCGAGCTGTCGGCCTACGCTGGGGCCACAAACCTCCCCGTAGTGACCAGTGAGCACCTAGACTCGTGAGCAGATTATGGTGGTATGGGACACTATATTCTTGCTGTCGGCCTACATTGATAAGGTGATGGGGGAGCGGTGCAACGAGTGCGAGCAACAGCCCTGGCAGCCCTTTGTAGTGACTGCGAGCGTATTCTGAGTCTATGGGAGGCGACGACCCTTCAGTAGCAGTAGAGTACAGTAGGCCTGTATTGATAAGGTGATGGGGGAGCGGAGCAACGAGTGCGTGCAACAGCCCTGGCAGCCCTTGTAGCGACCTACAAAATATACATCGTATGAGATTACTAGGAGTGACGACCCTAGACAGGATCTGTGTTGAGATTGATACAAGGGAAGTACCTTAGTTTCCCAATTCTGCTGTTTGAATGGACTAATAACAACTCGAAAATCATATCACCATAGCATTGCATGTGCCTGGAAGATGTGGAGCACTCTAGGGAGTGTGGCATGCCGTGGTCGTAAGATGTTGCCGTATGAGGGAGATCGTCGGTGAGGGCATACATCACGTCATGTCATATTGCATTAACAACAGTATTAGGATTGTTTGATTTACTGCTTTACTATTATCGCATGATTGATTTGATAACATGCTAATCTCTGCTCTCTTATCCCACTGAGTTGATCACTCACTCCCACGTTACGGGATGGTGTTTCCGAACACCCACCAGTCCCTATTGTGATTGCAGATGATGGCGTGGCCTGCGAGGCGGAGCTGGATTTGATGATGATGAGGAGGATCTCTCCTTTATGCGTGATCTGATTGACGGGATTACAGGGAGGATGATTAGATACATTGACACTTGTCATTTTATATTTTTAGCGCCCTCATGTATATTCATTTTGTTTACTTTTGAAGTATACATGTATGTGTATAACCTGGTAAAATATTCACACTCTGAAGACATACAATAGTTTATATATGTTATACATACTATCACAGTCTTCCACTTGTAAATTTAACTGTCTCTGGAGTATGATATGTTGTTCTAGCTTAATCTCACTCATGCTTGATACATTATCACAGACAACATTCAATCATACATATCTATGTTGCATAAATAACATTTTGGAACTCGGAAGTTGAGTTTTTGATCGACCCCCCGATTTTCGGGATGTTACAGGGACCATCAGTGGTAGCCTTGTTTGGTCCAACCACTGGGCCTCTTCGACAAGAGTATGTAACCTCCATGTGTTGAATATATGGTGAACTGATATTGTAATTTTTGAAGCAGTGATGATTAATCCCTTAAATGGACTGATTGTGGACAACCCTTGATCACTTGGTACTTAGGTTAGAGTGCGGCCCCAAGTAATACGATCATATGACTTGTGCCTAAACCATTAAACATGTTTAATTATAATAAATATGTGACTTTAGTGGTGTGAGGATGTGATATACGTGTTTGGCCCCTTAATCATGTGGGCATGTGACGTATGTATGGCTACCTAATCATGTGTAATTGTGGAGTATATGTAGTCTTCTAACCGTATGATTGAGAAATCCACACAAGGCCAACCAACTACATGAAATCAGGTGGTATTGGTGGTCACCTGTCACGCCCCAAACTCGAAAATCGGATTCACAGGAATCCCGATCGTCAAATCCGGTGCCGACAGCCTCCGTAGTACCCCATTCTCGACTCCTAGCATTCATATGCCAGATTTCCGATCCTGGGATCCTACAAGGAGGATATATTTTTTTTTATACATTTAACTAGTAATAAGCATAACCACAAATTTACCCAAATCATAAAGGCAACATCATCATCACATATCCACTAATATAATCATTTGAATACAATGCTGAAAGAGAAATATATATGTCAAAATCAAAGCTCCAGAAAATAGCTGCACGCTCCAAGCTCAATGCTGTTGCAACCTAACATCACTTGTACGCATCTATCGTGCATAAGCTTATAGAAAGTGTAAGACCCGTATCCTAGACCGTACTGTTCTGTAGACTTCCGGTCTTACCAGTCGAATTTCGACAACCTTCGACCCTTAACCGATATCGACGCGCGACCCTGATTCATATGCCGTCAACCCAAGTCGACTCAACCCAAGACCACTACCATAGCGACCGCGCCATCGCTGCGGTTCCGATGTCTTGACTTACGCGCCGAGGCGATACCCTGGTCAAGAGATGTGGGCCAACGTTCGGTGTGAACAAAAACGCCGCGTGTTGTGAAACCCAAGAGAATCTCTACGATGTGTCACATCAATCCCATCAATCAATCTATCACATATCAAGTACATGTCAAGTACACATCACTTTCACCCTCTCCCAAGCAAGCCACAAAAGTCTTCCATGCCCATGCCTTTTCTTACACAAAAGGCCACAAAAGTCAAAAAGGTCTTACACACCCATCACCACCACATCCATCACTCCATCACCCATCACTCTCTCTCCCTTTACAACTCCTCTCTTTCTCATTTGCAAAGAAAATCCAAGCAACACCTTCATACGTATGAGCATTCTCCAAGTCTCTCCCTCTCTTCCAAAAACTCCATGGCGGCCCACTTTCCTACCCCATCATCTCCCATCTCAACCCTCCATTCCTCATCTCATCCATTGAAGTTAAAGCTAAGGTGTTAAGGAACCCTTAGGAGCAAGAAGATCGGACGATGGGTGCTAGATTATACTAGTTTTTCATATTTTTGAGATGGGCCAAGTGAGGCCAACCGATCAATGGTTTGGATCTCACTTGGGACCCTAAAATGAGGCCGATGGCCCACTTGATCATCATGATCATTTCATGATGGGGTCATTCTCCATGGACCCCATCATGAAGTTTATTCATTGTAATAGCAAGGTCATCTAGACCGTTTATTTTCATGGAGAATGGATCTCGACCATCGATCGTTGATTAGGTGGGCCCATATGCTATGATGTATGTTGTAGATCATGAAAGGGAGGGCCTATAGTGCCGGGGACCCTCCATCAAGCGTGTCCAACCCTCTATCTCTCCACCTCTCTCTCTCTCTCCATTTTTATTTTATTTATTTTTATTTTTATTTTATTTTATGGGATTATAATGGGATTGTGTGGCCTATTTGGATGGACCCCACATGAGGCTTCTATTTTATCCAAACCATCAAGTATGGCCCACTTTATGTGCAATGGACCCATACTATTTCCCACGAGGTGGCCCACCTCAATGTATTATTTTTAAATAAATACTCAACCGTCCAGCGTCTGCAACCATCCAGCGTCTGAGACGCTGGACGTCCCTGCCAAAAGAAAAAAAAAAAAGAAGAAGAAAGGTTTAGGTGGGCTGGCTCATGCAGGCCCCACCTTGACATATGTGTTCAATCCACGCCGACTATTCCGTTTCCAAGCCCATTTGAGGCGTCGATCTGAAAAATGGGATCCATCCGATCTTCAGGCGGGCCATAGCCTGTAAAATAGGAGACTCAACCGTTGAAAGACACCCTGGTATGTTTTATTCACCGGAAAAATACCAGATATTAGGCTCATTGGGACGGCCTTGAGCCACTGAACATGTTGGATGGGTTGGATCTTCTTGTTGTGGGGCCCAGACGCAAAAAACCCTAGAAAGTTGGGTTGTCTAGTTTTTGTTTAAAAATTGCAAGAGGCTTAGCCTCTCCTCTCTAACAAGAGCTGCAGCAGCAGCGTCAGCGTGCGTGCAGTGGGTGGTCGAGCAGCTGCCCACGGCTGCTGCCGTGGGCCCCACCATGATGTTCATTGTCATCCAACTGGTTCACACCGTGGACCACCTCTTGAAGTGGGCCCCTGCCAAAACTCAGCTCCATCCATGACTTGGGTGGCCCACACTGCAGGAAACAGTGGGATTGAACCTCTGCCAATGAAATTCTTTTGGTGGGCCACAAAAGTTTTGGATGGTGATGAAATTTATTTTTCTTCCTCATTCAGGTCCGTGGGACCTTACCAACCAGACGGATGGAAAATACAGGTTATGGTGGGCCCCACGTGGAGCCCACAGTGATGTATGCGTTTTATCTCCACCGTCCAGCGGACGGTGGAGCCCAGGGTGATGTTTGTGACGGTGGAGTCCACTGGGCGTGTGTGCGTGCGTGTGGGTGTGCATGCGTGTGTGCGTACAACGTGAGTGTGTGCGTGCGTGTGCGCATGTAGCGTGAGTGCATTCAGCGTGTGTATGTATGTGTATATATATATATATATATATATATATATATATATATATATATATATATATATATATATATATATAACATTTGTAGATTTCATGTTACATACATGATGGTGGGTCTTCATGTGGGCCCCCACCATTGATACAGGTGCTACATCTAATCTGCCCGTCCACTTTAAAGATCATTTTATGGAATGAGTCAAAGCATGAGCCAGATCCACAGTCCAAGTGGACCCCATCTTAGCATGATTTGAGGCTCATCTTAATGTATTTGTGACAGTTATTGGGGCCCACTTTGATGTGGATGTAAGGCCCATGGGATTGGACCATTTGATATATCCCAAGGCCCTTGGGACTAGACCCATTTAATTTATAAAAGGCCTATGGGTTAGGCCCATTTGACTTGTAAAAGGCCTATGGGTAAGGCCCATTTAAATTGTATAAGGCCTATGAGTTTAGGCCCATTTAAATTGTATAAATCCTATGAGTACAGGCCCATTTGATTTGTAGAAGGCCTACGGGTTTAGGCCCACTTGATGCATTCTAAGGGTCAACGGGTAATGACCCATTGCAATGTGCATAAGGCCCATTGGTGCGGCCCATCGATGTGGCCCATTTGATAAATAAAAGGCCCATATGATGTAGCCCATTTGATGTATTTAAGGCCCAATGGGATGTACCTAAAGTCCATTGCAATGTGTGAGCCCAACACGGTTTATGTAACAATGTTTGTGACGATCGTACCTTGGGAGCAATGTTGGTTTGACGTCCACATTGCGAGTGTAATGTTGGTTGGATGTTCATATTACGACTCCCCCTACGACCCCTTTGATAGGCAGTACTTGTTATGTATAGGCCGTCTAGGCCCATCTGCGTTGTAAGAACGGTTCATCACTTATTTACATGTTTAGTATAGTTTCATAACTCATGATCATATGCATCATATGTATGCTTGATATGAGAATTGACTGATCATAGCATATGCCTTTGGGCAGGTTGTTTATGGGCTCCCGGTTAGGCGGTGTTGCCCTACATGAGCGCACGATATGCGCAGGATTTGTTGTATGACTGGATAGCGTGATTCATGCATTTCGTATTTGTGTGACATGGTTATTGTACGCCCTAGCGACATCGGGGCCGTGGCCTCCATGGGCGTATCGTGGTTGGCAGGATTGGATACCAAAAATTTTATTCTACATGGGGTGCTATAGATATCCCTGGGTGAAAGTCCCTAAACCCTTATGGTACCAAGAGGTTGCTCAAACGTCTAGACCGAGTGGGTAGATGAGCGTTGAGTGCCGATTACCAGACGGTTACGCTCTCCACTATGTCGTGGTCGGTTGGAAGGGGGTGCGGCCTTACCCACCCGAGTGTAGGGGGCAATGCTAGGCTGAGTTTGACCAGCTCGAGGAATGGGTCCACTATTGACGAGTCGTGACCGATATTGACAGACGGATAGTGAGGTCTCTTCCACTTACCTTATTACGCGCGATGAGACGATGATCTAGTTTAGAGTGTACTAGACCCCAGTGATATCCCAGATTTGAGCTGTATTGATATGTGGACTTAGATGAGGACTGTATGCTTGACTTACATCTTACATCGCATAGCCTTGGGATGGCCGATACTATTCATGTCTTGCATCGTATAGCCTTGGTACGGCTCATGATATTATGGATCCATCTGCATATTCCGCATTACTCTGACATTGCATATTCATATTATTACCTTACGCACACACTTTCACCACCCTCTAAGCTTTCTATAAGCTTATGCACGAGCGTTGCGTGCAGGTGACGTTGGGGCGCAGCAGCGCTAAGGCAGGAGCACGTTGCAGATCATTTGGAGATTTTGTTCTTTACCATTATATTTCCCTTTATGGTCATTGCACTTGTAAAGTTTTTGATCATAGTGGAAATGTAATGGAGTTCTTGGTTGTTGTTTGTGGGTTATGCCTTTGGTTAGGCTTATTACGAATCAAACTGACGTTGAAAATCCTCCTTGTAGCATCCCAGGATCGGAACCTGGCGAATGGGAGCTAGGAGCCGAGAATGGGGTTCTACGAAGGCTGTCGGCGCCGGATTGGACGATCGAGAATTTTGTAAGCCCGATTTCCGAGTTTGGGGCGTGACAGAAAGCTTAGAGGGTGGTGTAAGTGTGTGCACGAGATAAGTGTCAAGTATTCAATACAATATCATAATTATACAATACTGGAAAGTTATTAATTCATAAACCATACAATGACTGAATAAGCAGAAACACTGATAAGAGCAGAAATTATCAGCGTAAACAGAAATACTGACAAGATTATAATCACGTGATAACAGGATAAGCGGAAGTATGAACAAGTACATAAGTTAATCAATATCAGAATACGCAATATAGGACAGCTATGCAAATGATGAGTCATAGATAATCAAATGTCGAATGATAAGGATATAATGTAATACACAATTCGAAAGAGATAACAAATATCATCACTCTCATCTAAGTCACAGGAATACAGAAACATAACAACCCACAATGCCACCCGCCGAAGATGTAATGGAATATGCAGTATATGGTGCTAATGGAATGACCATGCTGGAGTGTAATATCGGGATGATAGTATATAGTATCGCAGGCTACGGGGTCCACCACAAGGAACCTCTATCCAAACCAGTCCCATACCTAAATTTGGATAGTCTGACTCAACATGGTAAACTCCTGATCTCAGGTTAGTCGCGCGCCCAACTAAAATTCTTGCCATAACGAAGATACACAACAATTAGTTACGCACCACCAGCCCGAGTGGATAGTGAATGGATGAATGAATGAGTATGTAACTCCTACTCAGTAGCCTGTCAGCACAGTAGCCTACCAACCGCTGGTAGCTCGCCCAGTGTGGTAGCTTGCCCAGGCCTCAACCCTGCTCATATCACACCCGCCCACATCAGCGTTCGCCCACATGCACAACAGTGACGGAGTGTCATGATATCATGTCAGTCCTCATATCAGTACGGTTCCTCTCTAGAGAAATCACCGAGGTCTATTACACTTCACACCACCTACCGTCTCAATCAAGTGCACAACTGGGTAAGTGAAAAAGACCTCACTATCCGCCTGTCAGTAGTCTGTCAATACCTACCCGGCTCGCCGATAGCGGACCCATTCCTCGAGCTGGTCAAACTCAGCCTAGCCATGCCTACTCCCTCGGGCGGGTAAGGCCACACCCTCTTCCAACCGACCACGACATAGTGGAGAGCGCAGCCATCTGGTAATCGGCACTCAACGCTCATCTGCCCACTCGGTCTAGACGTTGGAGCATCCTCTGGAACCAAAAGGGTGTTTAGAAATTTTCACTCAGGGCCATATATGGCGGCCCAATGATCGAACAGCTTTTCGGTGTCCCATCTGGCCATCCACAATATGCCTGTGGAGGCTACGGCCCTGATGTCACTAGGGCGTACAGTAATCACAACATAATGCAAGATGCATGAGTCATACAATCCAATCATACATCAATCCTGCGCATGTCATGCGCTCATGTGAGATAATCTCCACCTATCAGGGAGTCTCACATCATCCTGCCCAATGACATATGCAATGGTCAATCACATCTCATAACAAACATGCAGATGATGCGAATGGGCATGTATCATGATGTTATGATGTCACATACTCATAAACGGTATCAATAACCGGCGTCGACAATGTGGACTCTTAACTAACATTGCCCCTAAGGAATGACCCACATAGAATCAAATATATAATGGGCACATGGCCTCACACAAGGACCAAATATACGAAACAGGTGAGCCCTAGTCATGGGCCTAACACATATCACAATGGGCCTTGCCCATAGGCCTCAAATACATCTGGATGGGTTGCACCCATGGGCCTCAGATATATCACAATGGGCCTCAAATATACTTCACAGGTGAGTCACATACCTGGGTTTAATACACATCAGTATGGGCTACATCACATAGGCCTAATATACATCACTATGGTCACAACCCATAGACTTTAAATACACAATAGGTGGGCCCTACACATGGGCCTCAAATATATACCACGGGTGAGCCTCAATGGACGGGTCACCAATACAATAGGATGGGCCTAATGACATGGACCCCATAAATATATCGAATAGGCCGCACCAATTGGGCCTTACATACATTGCAATGGGCCATGACCCATGGGCCTTGCATACATCACAATGGGCCTTGCAACATGGGCCTCATATATATTTAAGGTGGGCCTCAACAACGGGCCTCATATACATCAAGGTGGGCCTCAACAACGGGCCTCATACACATCAAGGTGGGCCTCAACAACGGGCCTCATACACATCAAGGTGGGCCTCAACAACAGGCCTCATACACATCAAGGTGAGCCTTAACAATGGGCCTCATACACATCAAGGTGGGCCTCAATAATGGGCCTCATACACATCAAGGTGGGCCTCAACAACAGGGTGGGCCTCAATAATGGGCCTCATACACATCAAGGTGGGCCTCAACAACAGGCCTCATACACATCAAGGTGAGCCTCAACAACGGGCCTCATACACATCAAGGTACGCCTCAACAACGGGCCTCATACACATCAAGGTGGGCCTCAACAACGGGCTTCATACACCTCAAGGTGGGCCTCAACAACGGGCCTCATACACATCAAGGTGGGCCTCAAAAACAGGCCTCATACACATCAAGGTGGGCCTCAACAACGGGCCTCATATATGGCCTTAGCAACAGGTCACAAATATATCAAGATGAGCCTAATCAATCATATGGGCTAAATCAATCAAATGACCGATACGAGAAGGCCGATCAAATGGACCGATACAAATGGACTGTGCATCATGGAGTTATACCAAGCATGTTATAAAGTAATGCCCTATCCTTACAACGCAGCTAGCCTAGACGGTTTGCATACAACAAGTACGGGCCTACCAATGGGCCCTAGGGAGAGTCGTAATGTGGACATTTAACAAACATTATACTCGTAATGTGGACGTCAAACCAACATTGCTCCCAAGGTGTAGCCCGTAGTGAATAGCATTACGTAAACTAGGTTAGGATCACACATTGCAATGGACCTTAGGTACACCCAATTGGGCCTTAAATACATCAAATGGGCCATGTCATATGGGCCTTTTACTCATTATGGGCCGCACCAATGGGCCTTATGTGTATTGCAATGGGTCATAACCCGTGGGCCTTAGATTGCATCAAATGGTTCTCGACCCATGGGCCTTATACATATTAAATGGGCCTAATCCCATGGGCTTTAAAATACATCAAATGGGTCCAATCCCATGGACCTTGGAACACATTAAATGGGTCCACTCTATGGGCCTTAAATTACATCAAATGGGCCTAATCTCATGGGCCTTGGAACACATCAAATGGGTCCACTCTATGGGCCTTAAATAGTTCAACAACTAGTTACATTCATGGACCCAATTAAATTCAACTGTGGTGGGCCTCAAAAGTGCATTCATTAAGCCCAACATTTAAGGAACTAAAGGTATAAATCATTTTCTCTAAGATATTTATAATATGGTGGGCCCCACTCCTCAAAATTTCATCCCAAGGCCAGCATAATTATAACATGTTGTTGTCCTAAATTTGGGCACTCCATTGGAGTGGGTCCAAGGCCTCTAAAACTCTGAAAATTGAGGGTCAAGGTCCCTCATCATGCATACAATGAGAGGAAACCTAAAAAGGTGGCCCACCATCAGAAAAAATATTTTTTAATTATAGTTTTTTATCAAGGCATATTGCTGGACCGCACAGCAGAAAAAATCTGGGAGTCCAACCATCTTGGCCCATTCTTTTGGATACCCAAACGGGGTCACTTGAGGTTAAAATTTCACAGAATGATACTTCCATAGGTGGACCACATCCCCACAAAATTTCATAATTTTTAGGTATTCTAAGTATTTTAATTAATTTAAACAAAACAGACTGTCCAGAAAAATCAGACAGACCTGGACGTACCAACGTGGTGGGCCAGTCTGGCCCTCACCACGGTATGTACAGGGGTCCATTGGCCTTGAAATTTGGTAGGTGGATTCTAACATAAGTGGAACACACTTCTAAAAAATTTTAAAATTTTTAGACATCTATAAATATTTTAATTCATTTACATAAATCAATCTGTCCTGAAAATCCGACTGATCTGGACACCATATTATAATGGGCCGGTCCCGCCATCACCATGGTGTGTACAAGCGTCCATTGGCCCTAAAATTTTGTAGGTAGGTCCTACCATAAGTAGGCCACCCTCCTAAAAATTTTTATAATTTTTAAACACCCATAGGTATTTTAATAAATTTCAAAAATCCAACTGTCCATGGTGGAATGTTGCTGGAACAGTGCAGAAAATTCAGACTGTCCACCTCACTTGGACCACACCTTTGGGACCCCAATGAAGGTCAGTTGGGGCTGAAATTTGGGGGACATCAAGATGATATCCCCACCTTTCAAAAAATTATATTTAATAGGTATGAATAGTCTCCCAAATAGTCCCAAAATCTGGTCCAAAAATAACCAGAAACTATTCAGAAAATTCTGAACAGCAACATGTACTTAGATAAAATTTATTATATAAGTTAAATAAAAAGAGAAATACATTAATGGGCCACACACATCAGGAAATAAAATGAGGAAAAAGAGAGCTAGAAGTACAATCCGGCCATAGGGAAAGGGGCTCCGCCACTATTGAGCCCTCCCAAGATTAATCACACCCGTACATCATACATAGATTTACATATACAACATGGATCTTGCACATGCATGGCATATAATTAAAATGTATGGTGAGGATGCCATCTCCACCATGGTTATAAGGTCTAGATGACTCAAACATAATATGATATGAAATAAAACTACCATGATGAGGCCCATAGAGAAAGGCCTCATGCATGGATCATGCATGCATAAGGTAGGCCATTAGGCCACAACCATGGGATTGTGTGGGATCTTCACCATTGATTGGTGGGTCCTACACTTCCCTCATGAAAGAAAGAAAACATCTAGTTTATAGAAATTAGATTTTTTTTATATCTAGAGGAGCACCCACCGTTTAATATTCTTGCTCCTATGAGTTCCTTAGCACCTTAGCTTTGATTCCAATGGAGGAGATGGGGAATGAATGGTTAGGATGGAAGATCATAGGGTAGGAAAGTGGTCTACACTTGAAGTTTTGAAAGAGAGAAAGAGGCTTGGAGAATTCTCATACGTATGGGATTTCTCTCTTTAGATTTTTTTGAATTTGAAAATGAGAAAGAGAGAGAGAGAGAGAGAGAGAGAGAGAGAGAGAGAGAGTTGTAAAGGAAGAGAGAGATGGGTGATGGATGTGGTGAGTGATGGGTGTAAGAAAATCTGGACTTTTGTGACCATTTGTGTAAGAAAAGCATGGGTGGTGTAAGAACTTTTTGACTTTAAGGGCTTTTGGTGTAAGAAAGGTATGGGCTTGTAAGAGATTCTTGACTTTTGTAGTTGCTTAGGAATGGGTGAAAGGTGATGTGTACTTGACATGTACTTGACATGTGATGGATTGATGGATTGATGGGATGATGTGACACCTCGTAGAGATTCTCTTGGGTTTCGCAACGCGCGGCGTTTTCTTCGCACCAAACGTTGGCCCACATCTCTTGACCAGGGTATCGCCTCGGCGCGTAAGTCGCGGCATCGGAACCGCAGCGACAGCGCGGTCGCTATGGTAAAGGTCTTGGGTTGAGTTGATACGGGTTGACGGCATACGAATCAGGGTCGCACGTAAATATTGGTTAAGGGTCGAAGATTGCTAGAATTCGACCGGTAAGACCGCGGAAGTCAATGGAACGATATGGTCAAGGATACGGGGCTTACATCACCTAATGACATGACCACGTGCTTATGGGCATAGCCATAGTCACCTAAACCATGAACACTCGGGTTGTACGTACAGATTTTCTTAGTCATGAAAAGTATGATATGGGTTGGATTATACAACTTGAAAATGGAGTGCCCTTCAATTCGGTATCATGCGACATAAATACAATCCTTACATTATGCTCATGGGTGAGGCAGATGCGAGGACCACTAAACTATATTTGATGTGATGAGAGCTGGTTCTTGGCCTCTTGATTATGTGACACCGAATCTGAGTCATTCTCCGTATGAAGTATAGGGCGGTCATAGTTTAAGAATTAGTGTAACCGGGTATGGTGGGTATGCTTGTAATTGTGCCTTGGATGATTTGAAATGCAGTCACTAGACCATGATACTAATTATATATCCACTCAACCAAGCAAAATTATAGCATCGACAACCTGACCATGTGAGAGCTTAATAAAGTGGTTGCCCATAGATGTATGAGTTATGGTATAGTAAAAATAAGTGACCATGTGACCTTAAATTCTTTATTATGGCAAGTTGAGTGACATTTGTGTGGCTACTCAACCATACGGACTTCTGATAATGGAGTAGCCATAAGACCATGTTAGCATATGAGAATTATGTGATTACTTAAATTTGTGGACTATGTTGATGGTGTAACCTCTTCGGTATGTGAACTTAAGACGTGTGTCAAATTGATTATAGACTCTACCTTGATATAAGTATTGCATATTTCACCATTTATCCATTAGGCTACCAAATTTTAAAACAAAATGACCTACATTCAATTCCTAAATTAGTCGGACAATATGAAATAGTGTTAATTAAATGTATAACTTCTGAACACTTGTGAACCCACTCTATGTACGTATTTTATCCACACTATCCAATTATTTTGTCAACCAAACAGTTTGATGATGAAGCCCACTAACGTGTGCCTTGTGCATCTAAACTGTTCTTCCTTGTACTACCTTAATTTATGTGAGTTACCTATATTATATACTTGTTGGGACCCACCATAATGTTTATGTGTGGACCCATCTGCTTACAGTACCACTTGAAAGTAGGACCCACTATGTTGTATGAGACAAACTCGCGTCATCCAATCGTGACTAACTCTTATGGGTATATTATGTATCCAAGTCATTCAACTTAGAGCTTACTATATCTTATGAGGTTTACCTGTGCCTTCCAAACTATTGTAAAACTACTATGATAATTATTTACAAATCCAACCTACTAACAGCTCACTTGAAGGTGAATCCCTCTACATTATATGAGTTTCACCAGTATCATCCATCCTGTAGCTCATGTTATAATTATGCCTCTCATCTCATAATCACTTGGTGCATGTATTTTGCGTCATCACCACTCATTAACCATAAAGCCCAATTAGGGTGTAACCATATGGTCCCAATAGAAGAAAATCATATCGGGTGAAAGCTACTAATGAAATACCTATCTTACGAAGGATATGGTGTAATTTTAGATACAATTAATGCTCATGATTATGATAACTATGGATGATATTAGTGATGTTAGTTATTATGGTTAATAGAAGTATGTGATTTAATATCTTGATTAATGTTGTTTCATTTCCTAGCATACTAAATTCATTTACTTAACCATGTTGTTATTGATCATACTCATATACCATGGAATGATAGTATGTGCAAGTGTGCTTCAATACATTTGTTCATGTATAAGATATGTCTTTTTTAGTTTAGTCACATGATCATGGATTGATATAGTTGAGAGTGGCATATGATGATTATACGCCATTTTTGCCTTAAAGTTTAAGCAGACCCTAAACTCATAACATTATATGCATGCCACATGCACTTGAATGTATGCCTTATCATGGTTGCTTGAATTCATGTATAATCATGACATACATGATGATCAAAATACCACAGTCGTGCCGTATAATATGAATTGGATCTTGATGATGAAATGTACATCTATGATGATGACTTGGGTTATCCCTGAAAATGAACGGGACACCGGAAGTGTGGAAATAGTAGGGGATGATGTGCCCCTTGGGTTGAAAGTTCCTAAACTCCTATGCTAGTTAGGGTTGCCTCTTCGTCGGGCTGAGTGGATGCATGGGTCATGGATTTGACTCTCACTAACGAGGTCAGGTTGAGAAGAGGTGAGTCCAACCTGCTTAAGGGATAAGGTGAAAACAGGGATTGGTCTGACTCGCCGGCAAGGAGAAGTGCGAATGAAGTCCGCTATTGGCATGCCGGGTGGAAGTCCACCGCAGGGCTGGTATGTGAGGTCGATTACTGGTGTCTGGTGCATGGATATCGACCACAGTGTTTCCCATGATAAACAGTTGTTGGATGTCCACCACAGGGCGGGTATACGAGTTCAATTACTAGTGTCTAGTGCATGGTATCGACCACAGTGCTTCCCAAGATATACAGTTATGATATAGTAAGATAATATGATGATGATAATGTGATTACGGATGCATGTAATACGATTATGACTGTGGTAAAGAAGAAATGAAAACATGACTTGGTGATGCTAGTAGCATTGACTCAAAGTATTACTATAATGCATATGCATTGCATTGGCATTGACGTCATATCTTACGTGCTATATGCCTTTCACATATATGATTTTCTTGTAGCATATTTATCTTGCTTGTATGCACGACACACTGCACATACGTGTGTACTCACTAGGCTTTTTGCCTAAGCTTCCTATTTTCCATTTTTTTCAGGGCTAGAGTAGATTGGAAGACTTAGCTTTCTCGATACATTATATCTATTTTTCGATTTGACAATGTTGACGTTGTATACCATTTGAAAAGTATTGTACTTATAACTATCAAGATTTGTAATGGAGAGTGTTGCTTGATATTTTGATCATGGATCTTCATGCTCAGGTATTATTAGATTAAAAAAAAATTTAATCAAAAATCTTCCTTATGGTGTGCCGAACTCAGGACTTAGTGTATGGAACTCGAGTGCCGGATTCGCGGCATCACGGAAGTTGTCCGTCCCCGGATTTAGGGCGTGACATCATGGTTTTCAGCAAAAATAGTTAGTGTCTAATTTGGCCTAACCACATTATTCTCCTAAATTTTCTAAGCCCTTTTCATGTTGGGCACGACTCCTAAAGCTCAAAGGATATCAAACCTAAGAAGAAGTTTCAGAATCAAACTCCAACTTAAACTCCCTAGTAAACTTATTATTTATAGACGGTCATGATTTCTACTAAACTTTATGGTTTTCAGCCAAAATTACTAAGTGTGTAATTTGGCCTAATCACATTATTCTCCTAAAATTTCTAAGCCATTTTAATGTTGGGAAGGACTCCTAAAGCTCAACGGATTAAGAGTTATGAGCGAACTAAAACTTATTATAAATAGTAAAAACGAAATTAAAATAGACTTTTAACCATCGATGTAATGGAATCTCGCAAATTCAGCGTGGACAACTAGGCATAACTGGGTTGGTTGGCTAAAGTAGCTTCTCCTACCCAAAATCAGATACTTTAGGTCGAATAACTCATTACGGTTTGTGGGATAAGCTTGCATTAGTGTTTGCTACGATGATTTTGATCACTTTCACCTCTGATATGGCCTTCTCTGGTTCATATTGGCCATCAAAGTGTCCGTTGACCTACTCTACATCAATAATTTAGATATATTAATTTGAATTACTCTCACGCTTCATAAGCAATTTCAAGTAACTCTCATCAACGATTCTTAACCTACGCCCACACTTATTGATGCACTCGGTTTTTTATACTTTTTGGTGGTGTCATGAGCAAGATAATATTGCAATATCAATAGTATAAATAAAGTGTATTTATCAATTACGAGGGTGTAGATGTCAATTCTCAATAGTAAATATGGTGACATATTTGCTATCAGATTGGTGGGGCATTTAAATAAACTGTATAAATGCTTGGAAGAGAAATGATGGAAGCGAATTGCGTCCTGCTCCTGCCCGGACGGATTCGGTCCAGGCAGAGGTTCCGTGGGGCCCATCGTGATGTATTGCTTTTATTCATGCCGTCCATCCACTTTTCCAATATCATTTTAGTGTATAAGCACAAAAATGAGGTAGATCCAATGCTCAAGTAGACCACACATTGAGGATTGAATGCTCACCATTAAAAACATCTTGGGAGCCTAAGAAGTTTTGATGAAGCTGATGCTTGTGGTTTTCCATCATCCAGATGCACGTGACCTTATGAATAGCTTGGATGATACATAAACATCACAGTGGGACCTAAGAAGGTTTTAACGGTCAGTGTCATTATCACCACTGCTTCCTGTGGTGTGATGACTTGAGCCTTAGATCTGCTTCAATTTTTTGCTCACACCCTAAAATAATCTGAAAAAATGGATGGACAGTTTGGATTAAATCTATACACCACGGTGGGCCCCACAGAGCCCCTGCCTGGTCCGACTCAATCCGCGCGTGGGCAGGACGCAATCCGCTTCCGGAAATAATACGGTGCGTATCTTGTGTCGAAAGAATGCCATGCAGGAACCTTTCGCAACCCAGTACATGATCAAACGGTGATGGAGTGGGGACCTTACTATGCAGACTATCATTTTCGTTCCTGATCAACGATTTGATGTACGAGACAATCATGGGATGATAGTCCATGTTCTATGACATGTACGTTTGGGAGCGGATTACCATTCGTGCCTCTATATTGCAGGGAATGATCACATTCATTTTATTACCATACGTTATATCTGTATTGGGCCTGCTGTGATGAGTGCCATCCAAACTTTCCATTAGGTGTGAAACTCCATGTTAGATTTAGAGCTCAAAAATCATCCTGATTCATAACTTATGTGGGCCACACCAAGGGAACAACGGAGGACATTGTGGAGGGAGATGCCCACCGTAGAAACTTCTGAATGGAATGTGGGGTCCACGTTGTTTCAGGTATG
Source organism: Magnolia kwangsiensis (assembly GCA_037074715.1). Lineage (NCBI taxonomy): Eukaryota > Viridiplantae > Streptophyta > Magnoliopsida > Magnoliales > Magnoliaceae > Magnolia > Magnolia kwangsiensis. Next base: position 78,535,214 of record CM073574.1, read on the forward strand.
ATACACAACCCAGTAATCAGGCGCGTCCCATCAGAATGAAGATACACGTGAAAACAAAGGGCATTCTAAAATTCAGGTGGGCCACACTAGGTGAATGTATAGGTTTTAGGCGTGATTGCACGGTGTTACCTGTGGGTGGCCCACCTAAGTTTTGGATTGGAATAATTCTTTGGGCAGTACGCTGAACATGAGGTTATGCATGGATTGGATTTCACATGAACATTATGTGGGGCCCACACAGGTAGCGGTTGGTGCTCTGTGGGCCCTACCATGATGTATGTGTTTCATCCATGCTGTCCACCTATTCTTCCGGATCATTTTATGGTATGAGCCCAAAAATGAGGTTGATCCAAATCTCAACTGGACCGCACAGTGTTGATTGAACGTCCACCACTAAAAACTTCTTGGTGGCTACAAAAGTTTTCGATCAAGCTGATATAGATTTTTTTTCCTTCGACCTAACCAACGGGATAGATGTCAAATAACCATTACAGTGGACCCTAAGAGGTTTTCAATGGTGGACATTCAATTACAACTCTTTTCCCATGGTGTGGTCCACATGAGATTTATATCTACCTCATTTTTGGGATCAAGCCTTAAAATTATCTTTAAAAATGGATGGACAGCGTGGATAAAACACATACGTCATGGTGGGGTCCACATTGAACCGACAACTAGCCTCTTGGCTGATGGCAGCGTCACCAGCCAAACCGCCTCCGTTCGTTCTTCGTCCGTGTACTTGTCTTCAAATAAAATAAAAATGCATGTACTTGCATGGTGTCCTACAGGACTCTTGCGGGAGTTCACCACCATTTTTAAAAATAATGGAGACTTATCTCCTGACACGATTTAAGCTTGTATGGTTATCAAGACCACCATCCAAATGCGGGTCACATTGTGGATGGATCATAACTGGTAAGATCGGGCCATACAAAATTCAAAGGGAAAAAATCAGATGGTTATAGCATATCAATCTGATTTTTTATATATATGCTTCATCCACAATCATTCAGCGGTTAGCTTGGATGGCCTGTATTCCTTTGTATCTATGCTAATCATAAGGTGGATGGGCCCCACTATGCCATGGGTAACGATTGGTCCAGCTAAGCAAAGGCCACATGCGTTTTCCATGCGTCAGCGAACCCGCATGGGTTTTAAAATTCCCATATTTATTTATGAAAAAAAAAAAAAATCTTTAATACTCTGGGAGAGTGTCCTTGTTCATACGCAGGCCCCAAAAACTGTATCTCTACGATGCTTCTAACTCACTTGAAACGGTTAAAATAGTGGATATATAACACTTTATATAGATCATAAACCACAAGCCAGGTCGATCAGATTTCATTGTTGACCCATTGGCCATTGCTGGACATCTATCTAATGGACGTTCAAAATCATTAAAACGTCAACAGTCCAGATTCAACAGATTTAAAGGTTAAGATCGTTTAACCAATTTGAGCTTTTGTTCTGATGACATTCTTACACTGGGCCCCACTATGCGGAGGATTTAAATTGAGTTGCACGTATGCAGGTCTAAAATTTGTTAATGCAGCTGCATTAACCATTATTCTCATGCGGGAATATCAGACCATCACTCCTTCCCATTTAAATGGGCATGGATGTCGTGTCGGGCATGGATGTCGTGTCGGGCATGCCACCCAAGCCAAAAAAATTATATATAAGCGTGGATTTCGATTTTCGAGCCCTTGGATTCGGAATCCTTCCATTGTGTTTGGCACCTGAGATTCAAAATGATCTGCAATTCAAAAGTATATGCATGGTACATTTATAGGATTCTGAATTTAATTATCAAATCAATTTTAATATCTCCATTTAATGTGTGTATGTAATGTTATTATGACACAATGGTTATAATAAGCACTTCGGGATATATATTTTGCATGAAAATAATGAAATTCTAAGTCTCAAATGGACCACGAGGACATGATCACATCCAACTGACTGACCAACTATTTGTAACTGTTGATTCACATGGAAAATGTTTAGACTGCTTAGATTATCCTGTTAAAGTAATCATAGTAATGCAATTGATAATCTGATTGTTTTGGGATACCATCAATGGACAATGTGTTCAATAGATTAGTAGCCTAGTGGCACAAATGCTACACATGCAACTGTTAGAAAAATTTTAGATGTAATTCAAGCTTCCACCTTTAATTTCAAACCACCTTGTAATCCAAGCATCCACCTTTGAGGGGATTTGAACCTCGGTTACTTTACGGTGCCTAATACAAGAAAAATCGCCTTAGATCCTCCAAAATCAATGGTGCCAAGATCCTCCAAAATCAATGGTGCCAAACAAGTCCCATGACTAGTGAGCATGGCAATGGCATGTTCAACGCAGTGTGTAGAAACCAACGATTTCTGACCCATGAGAGAGGGTGGAATAAATTTGTAAATGGGGATTTATTTCATACTATGGAAGAGTATGAGGCTTGATATGCCTACATTCATAACTTGTACACATGACATATAGTAATCATTCTAATCATTCCAGTTGAAAAGCTTCTTTTTTTTCTTCTTTGATTTTTTAACACGCTGCCACACACACACGCACAGCAATAGGCACTTGAACTCATGATCTCAGCATTAAACTTAAAAATCTTATACCTTAATTATGGAATTGATAGAGCGTCTATGCATCAATATTGGACATTCAAATCAATAATCTTATGGCGTACTTGATTGGGAAGACATTCCTGATTACTTAGTGTAGCTGACAAGAATTCTGATCTTCTTGTTCACTCCCCAAGTACAGGGTTGTGATGTAGTAATAAACTCAGTAAGACCGAGGTCGAATCCTGAGGGACTGATACCTGTATGTTATCTGAAACTAAGTAGAAATAGAACTAGACTAAGATGTAATCTAAATCAAATAGAATTTTAAGAGAATAATGATGAAATATTTATCTAAAACTTAGAAGAAATCAGAGGTAATAAACTAGGGATTCAGAGGATCCACTTGTAGAGATCAGAGAGATTTTACGCCTGCTTCACGAATCATGAAAATTAAACTGAACTTACTTGATATAATTTTCAAGATATGAAAGGTATATGAATTAGAATAGATTCTATCACCAAATCATGCCCAGGAGACAAAGTAAACAATAGAATTAAACTAATTACCAACCAATCAATAATGTATGAAAGTGAGGAAGGGTACCGTCATCCGACCATGCCCAAGAGACGATGGTGAACAACAGGGCTTCCTGACATCATAAACATAAAAAGGAAGAGAACATACTCAAAGCCATCGCAGACCCATTGTAATTTCAGTCACAACAGACCATTAAAGACTAAAAACATTCTCTTAATAATCAAAGCAAAATCAAATTCAATTCATACATTAAAATTAACTTAAAAGCATAAAATAGAGTCTCTCATTATGTTACAAGCTTCACCTCTTAGCCCTAGCTAAGAGGATTAGCCTAACATAGACATGATTAGGCTGAGTATATTAAAAAGAAAAAAACAATAAGAAAGAAAAAAAAAAAAAAAACAAGAAAAATCTCACTGTCGCTTCACGTTCTCGGTTCCACGTCCGGTGCCTTCACGGTTGCCCAAAATCTCGATATCCTCCTCTCTCTCTTTCTCTCTCCCTCTTATAGAGGTAACAGAGGCGGTGACTAGTCGGTTGAAGCTTTTACGTAGCCCTTGCATGCGTAGAGGCAATGGAAGGAAAAACATAAATCACTTGCGTTTAGAGAGCTTTTTCGGACAGTGGGCGTTTCAACTGCAAGATCTAAGCCGTTCAGGCTTCTTGGCCCTGATCGGCTCAACCTTGGTGATGTTTTGGACGGTTTAGATCGTCAAACCAATCATGAACTTGATCACCGAACGGCCGTGAAGATCTGGTTTTCCCGGACACGTGTAATTACGCAACTCATCTTGTGCTGGTGCTTGGTGGGACCCCTGATCATACTTATTTGAGAAATCCAACCCGTCCATTAGCTTAGTCACGAAAAATTGGTCGGACATGACTGTTTTTGGATCAGCTTCTTGGTGGCCCATGGATGATTTCATTCCACCGTCTGCCTCTCGTTCAACGGCTAAGATCTTCCTATAGCTTGCATGGGGTCAAACCGACACCTAGGTTGGGGTACGAGGACCCGTGGGCTCCTAATAGATAGCCCGGATCAGAACATCGCATCATGATGGTGGCCCAAAAAGAAAAATCGCAAGCTCTGTTGTGAAACAGAGCTTTCGTGTCAACGTTGTGACATTTGGTGGACCTCACGGTGATGTCAGCGGTGAAATCCAGTCCATCCATTGGACTGCTCTCAAAAAACCATTAGGAAAGCACTATTTTTTTGAAATAAATCAATGTGGTCCATAGGATTTTCTCCTCTATCGTTCGTCCTGTTTTTTCCGAAGATCCAAGTGCGTATACGTACATGGGGTAAAAAGGCCACCTTGGCAAGGTTGATACCCCCCCCCCCCCCCCTAGACACCTTGGACGGTCCAAATTCATGCTCTGAATGAGGGGTAGGCCCCACTGAAATCGTTCCTGTGGACGCTGGCGAAAAAATGAGATTTTTCATTTTTTTGAACAGGACGCGGGTCAACTGTTACTAACCCTTTGTATGAGTTCGGTGCACTGCAGGAGTGCACCACCTATGCACTCGCACGCCCCCTCTTGTGGGGTCCACCATGATGCTTGTGAAAGATTCATGTCGTCCAATCATTGTGCCACCTCATTTAAGCTGTTGATACCAAAATTGAAGAACATCCAGACATCAGGTGGGCCCAGAATCATGATTCTGAGGGCTGATCTATCGTTGGGCCACTTCTAGAGGCATCCAATGGCTGAAAATTGACATGTACGGCTAATTTATAATCTTCATGCCTTGTGTAAGGTTTAAAGCCGATCAGATGGTGGAAACCTTGTTATCTTGAATTCTAGACGAGTTTCAGACCGTTTATCATGACACACGTGATTTTCTCAAATCACAACCATGTAAAATTTTCAATATTGGTCCCATAGAGTCCTGTACAATGCCTTGGTGATCATCAGAGTGTTAAATTTAGGCTTTTAGCATCCTATTTCGGTCCAAGCTTGAAAATACACCCTGCATCACAAACACGATGAAATTGGGTCGTTAAACAGTATCATGTGCGTAAATCCATATAAAAACTGGGGTCTGATATGCAATATTTGACCCTCAACACAACCCCTAACCAGCATCTTGCTAGTCCCGAGTAAGGTATGTGAAAAATAAGTTGAGAGTTATAGGACAATTTCTATGAACTCGAGTGATTTTATTTTATTTTTTTGAAAAACGATTCAAATATAAGAAATCTAGGATTCATGAATGTTGGAAATTATTTTCTCTTGGACTCAAGCACACAGTAAACTTCATAATCAAGTTCAAGGTATTAATCCATCAATCAGAAAAATTCTAAACATTGAGTTTTATGGGGTGTATAGTGAGCTCATCAACATTAAGATTCAATTCGTTATTCCATGATATCATTAGTAACCAGCAGAGCATTCAGGACACCCAAAATCTAAACTAAAACGTGCCTCATAGAGCATTCTTTTTCTTTCTTTCAACCTTTGATTTTTCCAGTAAAAGTAATGCCAAGAAGGGGAATCAAATCCTCACATATAAGGAGCAAACCTATGGTGAAGACTGTACACCCAGCCCTTTTCTTCATATTATTCATGGGGAATTAAATCCACACCTATAGGGAGCAAACCTATGGTGAAGATTATTCGCCCAAATCTTTCCAAAGGTATCTTCTTCTTCTTCTTTTTTCATATTGATCCTGTTAGGCATTTTTTTTTCATCAATTGATTATAAATGGCAATTTTCCAGGCTGGTTCCTTCCATGCTTAGTTATTACCAAGATAACCCTTCAATATCAAACTGAAACCGTAATGTTTAAGCGAGATGTGACATGTGAAATCATGATTCAATCAATGTTTTCAACTTCTAATTCTGGATTAACAAGTCACTTAACTGTGAAATTTAACAAATACTGAATCCAGGAGTTATAAATTACCAACATCACGTATCTGGAAATTCTAAGTCACAGATGTATGTCAAAATCGCTTTGAATTCACAATAATTTCAGAAAATTTAAAAAAAAAAATTCACAATTTTTGCTCAAGATCAGGAAAATACTGATTAGGAAACCTAATCTCTCACTCCAACCCAAAAATCTATATTGTCCTCAATGTAAAAGATATAACATGCAATGCACATGTGACAACAAAAGTAAATGAGAAGTGATGGGAGGATAGTACCTGGATAACGAATCGAGAGAGATTTTTCAAGAGATCGCTGGGAGAGAGCAAGTTAGTACAAGAGTGAAACCAACAAAAATAACAAAAATAAAATCATACCTATACCACTTTCGCAGGTGCTCTTGATTGCATTCAGCGTATGCAACAAGCCTTTAAACCCCTAGGTTGCCCCTAGTGGACGAGTTGTAGTCTCGTGAGGGTTTGCAGCAATGTTACCCACAAACATTGAATCGATCATGCCACAAAGTTCCTCTTTCGGCCAATATCTTGATAAGTTTCTCAGTAAGTTCCTCAACAGGATCATTCAAAAGCCTTTTTTGTAATAGGCTTGGGCGCCCTAGAGCATGACTTTCCAGAGAGACTTATGTACCTTATAAGAAATCTTCCATTGAATTGCTTGAGGTATCCGTAATATATACGATTCACCTATGATAGAAGAAGTTTCAACGTTAGTATCGCATGGTGAATCAGAGACTACAAGTAAATAAAGTTTAGAAGACTTCCTAAGAAGTGATGTAGTCTCAACACATTCCGAAGCTCCAAACTTCGGTTCAATTTTTGGCTCATCTTCCTTTACTGGTAGACGTTTAGGATCAGGGAAAGAAAGAGTTTTAAAATAAGGATTTTCTCGTTCAGTGACGACTATCAAGATGTTGTCTCGCAAGGCATCACTTTATCTTTTAACATGGGATCGTTTGAAACTACAAAGTGTGTCAAGCAATCCCAAGAGTTGGGAAGTTCAGTTGAGTGTGATTTATTTTTCATATTGGAGCTCGCGATGATCTGCTCAAAGAATTCATTTTCCTTAAAAGTGAGTGGAGGTATGCTCTCTTGCTCCAGTCCTACACAGACAGATTAAAGATCAATAGGTGAAGCATTGATGTGATCACTCTGTTCATTGAAGTTACTCAATCGAGGCATTAAATTGTCAAATGTGTGCAGCTCAGATGGTGGCCTCAACTGAGTGGTTTCAAATTTCAGAGTCGTAGTGGGCAACTCCTCCTTCTCCCGAATCATATCATCATTCAATTCAGGGGAGTGGTCTAAACATGTTTCACAAGAGTTAGAAGGGTCAGTTGTAAGTGGCATCCTCCACCTTTAAATCAGATGTGTCAGGTGAGGGGAGTGGCTCATTATAACCGACCACTTCGTGTACATTTTGATCATTGACCTGGACCAAACTTGAGATGGATTCCAGGGAAACTGTGGCTGCACATTCAGGATCATCGTCCCAATATTCATTATATTTTAGTTCAGTGCAGTGCACATTTGGGATAAGATCACTTTCCTCACATTCTACACCTAGAATGGGTTGAGGTTCGCATAAACTAACCTCTTCTTCATCATTAGAATCTAGTGTATCCTGTGAGGGAAGCATATCATCATCATTATATTTAAAAGACAACCATGTCTCTTCCCTATTGTTTTAGACAGTCATTGAGATCGACTCATCAGAAAATTGAACCACATACTCCTTAACGTAATTCAACTCTTCATTCCAAATTCTAGAGTTTTTCAAAAGCGAGTGAGGATCACTTTCCTTGCATTGTATTTCTGAAATGAATTGTAGCTGGGATAACCGAGCCTCCTCTATCTTATCGAGGCACAAATTAAGTGCTTCCATCACTTTTCTCATTTCCACAAGACATTCCATGGTATACTGAATTGAATCCTCTTGGATTGCTTCTGGTTGGGTCTCAAAGACAGGATATCCAAGAGAATACTCATTATAATATGTTGTTGGTTCATTTTTCCAATTTTATTATTTTCACTAGTTATAGTCATATTGATCATACACGAGAGAGTATGATGGTTGATAATAATCCTCATTCCCATAATTATGATCATATATGGCCCTATTAACTGATGGAACATAACGTTCTAGTTGGTTCTCAATATCGGTTCTCAATGGAGAGAAATCTTGAGCTATACGTTGAATTCCACAACCCTCAGGCATTCCCCAATATCTCTTACCCATCTCGGCATATGCACGTACCCACGCTTCGATGGTAAAACCCTAACTCTGAGTCTAATCCTAGAAGAGAGCAAAATCCTAAAACAATAAAGAAAGTAAGAGGAGAAGTTAGCAAGATGTTACCAGATTAGATGATCTATGTCAGGATCCTATAAAATAAGAAAACAAGTTAGTTTCTATAAATCAAAAAAACTTAAACCTAAAGTTAGTAAAATTCTAATCTTAATCTAATTCTAAAACCAATTAATTTCAGAAATATGTAGCCATCAGTCCCCGGCAACGGCGCCAAAAACTTGTTCACTCCCCAATACAGGGTTGTGATGTAGTAATAAACTCGGTAAGACCGAGGTCGAATCCCAAGGGACTGATACCTGTACATTATCTAAAACTAAGTAGAACTAGAATTAGACTAAGACGTAATCTAAATCAAAAAGAATTTTAAGAGAATAATGATGGAATATTTATCTGAAACTTAGAAGAAATCAGAGGTAAGAAACTAGGGATTCAAAGGATCCACTTGAAGAGAGCAGGGAGATTTTACGCCTACTTCAAGAATCGTGGAAATTAAACTGAACTTACTTGATATAATTTTGAAGAGATGAAAGGTATATGAATTAGAATAGATTCCATTACCAAACCATGCCCAGGAGACAAAGTAAACAATAGAATTAAACTAATTACTAACCAATCAATAATGTATGAAAGTGAGGAAGGGTACCATCATCCGACCATGCCCAAGAGACAATGGTGAACAATAAGGCTTCCTAAAGTCATAAACATAAAAAGGAAGAGAACATGCTCAAAGTCATTGTAGACCCATTATAATTTCAGTCACAACAGACCATTAAAGACTAAAAACATTTCCTTAATAATCAAACCAAAATCAAATTCAATTCATACATTAAAATTAACTTAAAAGCATAAAATAGAGTCTCTCATTACACTACAAGTTTCACCTCTTAGCCCTAGCTAAGAAGTTTAGCCTAACATAGACATGATTAGGCTGAGTATATTAAAAAGAAAAAAATAATAAGACAGAAAAAAAAATAAGAAAAATCTCACTGCCCCTTCACATTCTCGGCTCCACGTCCGGTGCCTTCACGGCTGCCCAAAATCTCAATATCCCCCTCTCTCTCTTTCTATCTCCCTCTTATAGAGGTAACAGAGGCGGTGACTAGTCGGTTGAAGCTTTTACGCAACCCTTGCGTGCGTAGAGGCAATGGAAGGAAAAACACAAATCACTTGCGTTTGAAGAGCTTTTTCGGATAGTGGGTGTTTCAACTGCAAGATCTAAGCCGTTCAGGCTTCTTGGCCCTGATCGGCTCGACCTTGGTGATGTTTTGGACGGTTAAATCGTCAAACCGATCATGAACTTGATCATCAAACAGCCCTGAAGATCTGGCTTTCCCGGACACGTGTAATTACGCAGCTCATCTTGTGCTGGTGCTTGATGGGGCCCCTGATCATACTTATTTGAGAAATCCAACCCGTCCATTAGCTTAGTCACGAAAAATCGATCGAACATGACCATTTTTGGATCAGCTTCTTGGTGGCCCATGGATGATTTCATTCCACTGTCTCTCTCGTTCAACTGCTAAGATTTTCCTTTAGCTTGCATAGGATCAAACTGACACCTAGGTTGGGGTACGAGGACCCGTGGGCTCCTAATAGACGGCCCGAATCAGAACATCGCATCATGATGGTGGCCCACAAAGAAAAATCGCAAGCTCTGTTGTGAAACAGAGCTTTCGCGTCAACGCTGTGACGTTTGGTGGACCTCACAGTGATGTCAGCAGCGAAATCCAGTCCGTCCATTGGACTGCTCTCAAAAAACCATTAGGAAAAGACTATTTTTTTGAAATAAATCTGTGTGGTCCATAGGATTTTTTCCCCTGCCATTCATCCTGCTTTTTTCGAAGATCTAAGTGCGTATACGTACATGGGGTAAAAAGGCCACCTTGGCGAGGTTGATACCCCCCCTCTAGATACCTTGGATGGTCCAGATTCATGCTCTGAATGAGGGGTAGGCCCCACTGAAATTGTTCGTACGGACGCTGGCGAAAAAATGAGATTTTTCATTTTTTTGAAGAGGACGCGGGTCAGCTATTGCTAACCCTTTGTATGAGTTCGGTGCACCGCAGAAGTGCACCACCTATGCACTCTCATGCCCCCTCTTGTGGGGTCCACCATGATGCTTGTGAAAGATCCGTGCCATCCAATCATTGTGCCACCCCATTTAAGCTGTTGATACCAAAATTGAAATACATCCAGACATCAGGTGGGCCCAGAATCATGATTCTGAGGGTTGATCTATCTGTTGGGTCACTTCTAGAGGGGTCTTGTAAGACCTGTATCTTAGTCTGTACCGTTCCGTAGACTTTCACGGTCGAATTTCGACAACCTTCGACCCTTAACCGATATTTACACGCGACCCTGATTCGTATGTCGTCAACCCATATCGACTCAACCCAAGACCTTACCATAGCGACCGCGTCGTCGCCACGGTTCTGATGCCGCGACTCGCGCGCCTAGGCGATACCCTGGTCAGGAGATGTAGGCCAACGTTCGGTGCGAGGAAAACGTCGCGCGTTGTAAAACCCAAGAGAATCTCTACGATATGTCACATCAATCCATCAATCAATCAATCCCATCATGTCAAGTACATGTCTAGTACACATCAACTTTCACCCATTCCCAAGCAAGCCTCAAAAGTCAAAAGTTTCTTACAAAGCCCATGCTTTTCTTACACAAAAGGCCATAAAAGTCAAAAAGGTGTCTTACACACCCATCACCACCACATCCATCACTCCATCACCCATCTATCTATCTCTCTCTTTACAACTCTCTCTCTCTCATTCTCAAACTCAAATCCAAGCAAGAGAAATCCCATACGTATGAGCCTCTCCCATCTCTCCAAGAGAGCCACAAGTGTGGCCCACCTTTTCATCCCAAGACCTCTCATCCTAGCCATCCATTCCTCATCTCCTCCATTGAAATCAAAGATAAGGTGCTAAGGAACCCATAGGAGCAAGAAGATCGAACGGTGGGTGCTTGATAATAGTAGTTTTTTATATTTTTAAGATGGGCCAAGTGAGGCCAACCAATCAATGGTTTGGATCTCACTTGGGACCTTAAGATGTGGTCGATGGCTCACTTTGATCGTCATGATCATTCCATGATGGGGCCATTCTCCATGGACCCCATCATGATGTTTATTTTCTTACTTTAGATAGGTCATCTAGACCGTCCATATTAGTAGGGAAAGGATCTCCACCGTTGATTTCGATTTTGGTGGTCCCATGTGTAGGGGGATTCTTTTGATGTATGACTTTTTCAGGGGAGGGCTCATAGTGGCGGAGCCCTCCATCACAAGCGTGTCCTACTCTCTCTCTCTCTCTCTCTCTCTCTCTCTCTCTCTCTCTCTCTCTTCTTTCTTTTTCTTTCTTTTGTGATGATGTAGCCTAGTGGCCCACTTGGATGGACCCCACTTTGATGTATGTGTTACCCATGTCATCCAACCTTCTCTTTTGGTGGCCCACATTTACAGGTGGGGCTCATCTCAAATGTATGTATTATGTCCAAAATGCCCAGCGTCTAGGGACGTTGGACGTTGATATAAAAACTAAAAATATTGGCCTTGGTTCAAGGCTATTTGGGTGAGCAACATGTGTAGGCCCCACCTTGATGTATGGTTCTAATCCAAGCCGTCCATCCCTTTAACCAACTCATTTTAGGCTTTGAGCCAGAAAATGAGATTGAACGGAGCATCTGGTGGGCCATAACTTAGTAAATAGTGACCTCCACCATCTAAAGTTTCCCAGATTTATTCTATACGCTGAAAAATGTCCAACATTGGACTCATTGGGTTTGTTTTGAGCCATAGTATGTAATGGACGGGTTAGATTTGCTTGATGAGGGCCCCACCTATGAAAAACCATAGGATTATATTTTTTTTCAAACAAAAAAAAAAGATGTAAGGGGCAGGAGGCACTGCCCCCCTGACAACTGCAGCAGGACGCTGCAGTGTCTTCTGACGGGCGGGCGACCAGCGTCCCACGGCTGCTACCGTGGACCCCACCATGATGTTCATTTGTCATCCAACCGGTTCATTAGGTGGGCCCCTGCGTGAAGTGGGTCCACTCCAAAAACCAGCCTGATCTAAGACTCAGGTGGCCCGCAACATAGGAAACAGTGGGATTGAACCTCTGCCATTGAAACCCAAATTTGGGTCCACAAAAGTTTTGAATCAATATGAAATTTTTTTTTCCTCCTCATCCTGACCCCTGTGACCTTATGAACGGTCTGGATGGTAAGTAAACATTACAGTGGGTCCCACGTGGAACCCACCACTGATGTTTATGTTTGCCACACCGTCCACACGGTTGTGGACGGTGGAACCCACCAAGATATATGGGTTCTATTCGCACCGTCCGCCTGGATAGTGGATCCCCCTGATATATGTGTTATATTCACACTATCAATTGACAGTGGGGCCCACCATGATGCATGTGTTGCATCCAGTCCGTCCACTCGTTTTGAGAGCTCATTTTATGGCTTGAGCTAATAGAATGAGTTAGATCCTTAGCTCATGTGGACCCCACCGTGATACATGTGTTGAATTCAAACCGTCTATCCATTTTAAAAACTCATAACTTGAGGTTAAGATGAGCCAGATCCATAGTCCAAGTGGACCCCACCTTATCCTGTTTTGAGGCCCATCTTAATGTAGTTGTAGTAGTTCATTGGGGCCTACTTTGATGTGGATGTAAGGCCCATGTCACTGGCCCATTTGTTACATATAGGACCCATGAGATTAGGCCCATTTGATGCAATCTAAGGCTCACGGGTTATGACTCATTGCAATGCACTTAATGCTCATTGGTGTGGCCCATTCATGTGGCCCATTTAATGAATATAAGGCCCATGGGATGTGGCCCATTTGATATATTTAAGGCCCAATGGGAATTACGCTTAAGGTCCATTGGTGTGGCCCATTGATATGGCCCACTTGATGAATATAAGGCCCATAGGATGTGGCCCACTTGATATATTTAAGGCCCAATGGGATGTACCTAAAGTCCATTGCAATGTGTGATCCCAACACAGATTATGTAATGATGTTCACAACGATCGCGCCTTGGGAGCAATGTTGGTTTGACGTCCACATTGCGAGTGTAATGTTGGTTAGATGTCCACATTACAACTCTCCCTAGGGCCCATTGATAGGCAGTACTTGTTGTGTGTTGGCCGTATAGGTCACCTGCATTGTATGGATATTTCATTACTTTATTACATGTTTAGTATAGTTTCATGACTCATGATCATACGCATCATACGTATGCTTGATATGAGAGGTGACTGATCATAGCATATGCCTTCGGGCAGATTGTTTATGGGCTCCCGATTAGGCAGTGTTGCCCGATATGAGCGCACTATACGCGTAAGATTTACTGCATAATTGGATAGTGTGATTCATGCATTTCACATTGTGTGATATGGTTACTGTACGCCCTAGCGACATCGGGGCCTAGCCTTCATAAACGCATCGTAGTTGGCAGGATTGGATACCAGAAATTTTATTCTACATGGGGTGCTATAGATATCCCTGGGTGAAAGTCCGTAAACCCTTATGGTACCAAGAGGTTGCTCCAACGTCTAGACCGAGTGGGTAGATGAGTGTCGAGTGCCGATTACTAGATGGCTGCGCTCTCCACTGTATCGTGGTCGGTTGGAAGGGGGTGCAGCCTTACCCGCCCGAGAGTAGGGACAAAGTTAGGCTGAGTCTGACCAGCTTGAGGAATGGGTCCGCTATCAACGAGTCGAGCCCGATATTGGCAGACGGATAGTGAGGTCTCTTTCACTTACCCTATTGCGCACGATGGGCGACAATCTGGTTTAGAGTGTACTAGACCCCGGTGATATCCCAGATTTGAGTTGTATTGATGTGTGGACATAGATGAGGATTTGTATGCTTGAGTTGCATTTCACATCGCATGGCCTTGGGATGGCCGATATCATTCATGTCTTGCATCGCATAGCTTTGGTACGGCTAATGGTTTTCATGGATTCATCTGCATATTTCGCATTACTCTAATATTGCATGTTCATATTACTACTTTGCGCACACACTTTCACCACCCTCTAAGCTTTTTATAAGCTTATACACGATTGTTGCGTGCAAGTGACATGGGATCGCAGCAGCACTGAGGCTTGAGCACGTGGCAGATTACTCTGGAGTTTTTAGTCTATCATCATTGTATTTCCCTTTATACTCATTGTACTTGTAAAGTTTTTTATCATAGTGAAAATGTAATGAAGTTCTTAGTTATTGTTTGTGGGTTATGCCTTTGGTTATGCTTATTACAAATCAAATTGATGTTGAAAATCCTCCTCGTAGCATCCCAGGATCGGAACCTGGCGAATGGGCACTAGGAGTTGAGAATGGGGTTTCACGGAGGCTGTCGGCGCTAGATTCAGCGATCGAAAATTTTGTGAGCCCGGTTTCCGAGTTTGGGGTGTGACAGGTCCAATGGCTGAAAATTGACATATACGGTTAATTTATAATCCTCATACCTTGTGTAAGGTTTGGAGCCGATCATATGGTGGAAACCTTGTTATCTTGAATTCTGGACGAGTTTCAGACCGTTTATCATGACACACGTGATTTTCTGGAATCACAACCATGTAAAATCTTTGATCTTGGTCCCATAGAGTCCTGTACAATGCCTTAGTGATCATCAGAGCGTTAAATCCAAGCTTTTAGCATCCTATTTCAGTCCAAGCTTGAAAATACACCCTGCATCACAAACACGATAAAATCGGGTTGTTAAACAATGTCATGTGTGTAAATCCATGTAAAAATTGGGGTCTGATATACAATATTTGACCCTCAACACTTCTGCATCTCACACCCTTTAGGAGAACCTTCAATGGGACTGGGTTTTCTCTCTTGTGTTGGTGAGGGGACCAAGACATCTATTTAAAAGAAAAAAGGGACTAGAAGCTTACCCATCATACTTCTCCCTTTTTAGGGTCTCCACACTATAGGTTTCCATATCTAGCTTAATAATCTAGTATAGGGACATCGGTTCAAGTGTCCCGCCCCGAACCTATATACTATGATCACAACTATAGCGAGGTCTACTGAATTGCTCAATTTGAATAATCCAATAGTTAAATCTGAATCAATTATCATATGTGGCTCACCCGATAGGAGTTGTACATTCTCCCACTTGGGCTACACTGATCTCTGAAGGAAAACAAGACATTTTATTTTAATAGTATAAAAAAAAAAAAATTTTAAATGTATTTTCTTTTAAAAGTTCTTAATGGACGCCCTACTGAATTTCGAAATAATATTGTTGGATAATTATGAGCAACGCTTGTCAGATTCGGTCCATCAAGACTACAGATATTGAATCATAGTAGTCAACACAACATTTATACATTTTGAAGTGCAATGAATCACGGCCACGAATACCAATAGCCTCAATGACATCGATCAAAGATATGGGGCATAGTATAAAGATCGCACATCTAATGTGATCACACGTGCCTATCTTCAAGTGGTCCATCTGAACGTGTCACCAAGACATAAACCAAAGTCTTACTTACTCGAAACTAAAAGTGCACACTGAAAGAAAAGCAATATATAAACTAAATAACAAAATCATCAATGTATATAAAAGAGATCTATGAAGTATCTGCATATAGTCGGATCAAAACTGAAAACTCCCACTATTCAAATACATCTTTGGGATCTACAACTCCCATAGACGTTACATGTTCCTTAAAGAGCGTAATACTTTCTCAACAGTTATCCAATGGTTTATTTCTGAATTGCTAAGGTACCTGCCCAATATTTCAACCACAAAAGCAATATTCAGACGCGTACAGACTTAAGCATACATGATGCTCCCTACTGCTGACGCATATGAAATATTCTTCATCTTGTCCTTTTATAGGTCATTCTTAGAACACTGAAATTGGCCAAACCTGTCACCTTTTACAATAGGCACTTAGCTAGGAGCATAACTTTACATGTTAAACATTTTGAGAACCCTATCAATATAGGCCATCTGCGACAAGCAGTCCATGCGATCTGTCCCGGCTGATCTGAATGCCGATAACAAATGATGCATCACCAAGATATTTCACTCAAAGTTTTGAGATAAAAATTCCTTAGTCTCACACAACAATCAAATATCACTACTGGCCAACAAAATGTCTTCAACATATAAGACTAAAATAATAAATTTACTCGCACTGACTTTCATATATATACACTCATCTGCAATATTTTTAATGAAACCATATGAAGAAACAACTTCATGAAACTTTGAGTACCACTGTTATGATGTTTGTTTCAACCCATGAATTGTCATCTTAAGGACTCATTATTTTTAATTGAGTTTTCTATTTCCTCATTAGTGGGTTGTATTTGAGGCTCTACATAGTCACCTATAAGGATCATATGATCCGCTGCTGTACAAATGAGCACGCTACTCTGAATGATTGTGGTGGGAATTATAATTCGTTTTTCCTCAAATACAATGTTTCTTAAGTTTGTGTTTCCACTATCTTTAATATTCTCAGTAAACCTAGCATTCATAGTCTTAATGACTCTCATGGAATAGGATGAACAATAAAATCAAAATCCTTTGGATCTTTTTGGGTATCCAATAAAGAAGCAACTAACCGTTCTAGGGTCAAGCTTTCTTTTCTGTAGGTTATACAGTTTAGCTTTTGCAGGTCAACCTCGTACATGAAAGTACCATAAACGACACTTTTACCCTGTCCACAATACATATAGAGTTTTCATTATAGCCTTACTTGTGACTTTATTTAGGATATGCATAGCTATTAATAAGGTATGAGTACCTATAACTAGAGTAGTTGTTTATGAAAGTGATAAAATACTTCTGCCCATTCCAGGATGCTGTAGGGAACAATCCACAAATGTCTGTATAAATCATTTTTAAGAGTCCTACATTCCTAGTGGCACGTTTTCCTGATTCTACTCTATTTACCTTTAAAGCAATCTATGCAAACCTCAAAGTATAAGAAGTCCAGATAGTGAAGAATTCTTTCACGCACAATCCTTTCCAATATCTCACGAGAGATATGGCCTAATTACCTATGCCACAACATGGAGAATTTTTCACAATCTAGCCTTCACTTGATTCCTTTAGTGTTTACATGTGATGATTTAATGTTGTAAACATGTGAAACATCCAAATCTAACTGATAAAGTTTATTAACTAAAGTGTCAAAACCAATCACAACTGAATCATGGAAAATACTTATTTTTTCATTTCCGAATTTAAACTCATAACCAAATTTGTCTAAACAAGAAATGGAAACTAAATTGCGCCTTATAAAAGGCACACAAATAGTATCTACTAGATCAAAAAAGTGTCTTGATGATAACTTAAGTCTACAGACTCCATTAGCTTTCATTTTTTCTCTAATGTCGTTTCCCATATAGACCAATCTTTCTGCATTAGTTTATGTCCGGCTTTGGTGCATATTCTGCATGGAATTACATATGTGAATAACTGCACCGGAGTCTATCCACCAGGAGTTTGTGGACATATCAGCTAAATAGGATTCAAAACAGACTAAACTTGTTTCTTACCTTTAGAAACGAGTTATTCTTTAAACTATTTGCAATCCTTCTTTTGATGATCAGGCTTCTTGCAGAAGAAGCAGCCATCATTAGGTCTTCTCTTTTTCTTCTTTGATTTTCTCTCAGAGTTAGGCTGATTGCCACCCACAGGACCCGAAGAACAATTTCCTGAATTATTCTTCATTTTCTTATTTCCTTTTCGTCCTTAACCAAATGTCACTAGGTGTGCATTCTGTGTCTTGCTCAACCTTCTGAGTCTCTCTTCTTCCTAAACGCACTGAGATATCATTTCTTTCAATGTCCACTTTTCCTTTTTTGTATTATAGTTTATTTGAAATTAACCGAACTATGGAGGTAAGGAATTCAGAACTAAGTAAACCAGAAGTTCATCCTCAATCTTAAGGCCTAATGCGCGGATTTTGGCCACCACATCAGACAACTCACTGATGTGCTCCCTGATGTTTCCTTGACCGTTATATATGGCTTGAGTTAGATTATGTAGAAGCGAACTCAGCTCAACTTTATCCAATCTTATGAATCAGTTCTCTATTTCAGTCAATAACTCTTTGGCTTTCTCGATATTGGGTATGACACCCTGCATGGTCTCAGAGATCGAGTTCTTTATGATCTTGAGACATTTTGTTCAACTTGGTCTAGGCCTTGTAGTAAGCCTTTTCTGAATTCGTACTCAAGTCAGATAGAACGGGAGGCTTGGCTTCCTCCAGGGCCAGATCCAAGTTCATGTAACCTAGGACTATTTCAACGGACGATTTCTATTTCTGATAGTTGGACCCGGTAAGAAAAAGGTATGGAATTGAACCGGTTTGAAACATTAGAAACAATCATAGCTGGACAAATAAAGCATAACACTCACATTAATAAAATGAACAAGTCCCATATAATATTACATGAATGTAAATCACAAACATTATGCATGTATAAACATTCAATTGATTTGAGCCTTCAATCAAATGATCCAGAATTATGATGGGTCATAGTTATCAAATTCTAGCAAGAGCTTGGCGTATCATCGCCACTCCTCCTTTGGGCAAAATTACGAAATACAAGAGGCTCCACTGAACATAAAGCTAACCAGTGTTAGTGAAATAAATCTAAGACGTCCATCACCTTTGGACAAAATGAATATCTTAAAGTTATATCACCAACACTAATCACTTCACCTCGCTCATATCCTACCAAGCGATGATACTTCTTTGTTTTGACCACCGCCAACTATGGAAATGAACGTAAGTAAATGCAATCTTAATATGGATGGTCACTGAATTCCATAAACAGAAATCTGAAAGAAAAAAATTTTGCTGATTGACATCACTTTGCTTACTAACATAACCAGCTCCAATCCTCACTCCCAAACCCAAGGATTGCTACATGGTCCTGCCCAAAATGGACCATTCTGAAATAGTTCTGATTTGGCCCAAATTATGGCTGATGTTGACCAATCATAGGCTCAAATATATTCTTAAGTGATGGTTAGATTAAATTCCTAATAGTCAACAACTTAATATTAGCATTAAAAACATAGGTAATGACCTTATTTTAGGTCAAATTAGAACTTAATTAATGATGTATTTAACCATATTTACTAAATTATCTAGGTCGTCTCACAAGTGAAACCCACCGACCATCAAATAACTTATTTAGACTTCAATTGTACCAAAATGGCCCAAGTATAATGATTCAATATTTTAGATCATTATCTTGGACAATGAGCTTAAGTATCCACAACAGGCCCTAAAGATCCAAAAAATGACACAAGGCATTAAACCTATTGGTTGGGCCCAAGATGAATATAAAGGAGGCATATTTTAGGGCCCAAAAATGGCTTTGAAAATGCTCATTTGATAGACAATGGATAGGTCTAATAACGCATTAAAAATAGGCCCAGCTCATATTTTAACCATTCAAGAAATCCATCAAATGGCTTGAAGAAAACCTTAGTGGGCCCTGAAATGGGGCATGGAATCTGCCAAAATGAGCTCAAAAAATGGACCCAAAAATTGTTGGAAATGGCCCATACTTATCTCTAAAGTGGGCCCTAGAATAAGGCCCTATATATCCCCAAACGAGCCCAAATCAGGTCCATTTCTTGCTGAAAACAGGCCCTTAAAAGTAGCAATGTAATGGAGCCAATTGATAGGCCCAATAGCCCATTCAACGGGCCCGAGTGCTGGTCTCCAAGGGAAATTGCCGTCCTATACAGTTTCCAAAACAAAATAGCCACATGTCTCCTCCACTTTCCACATTCGAATAGTGAAAATCCTCAGCCCCTTCATCTCGCGACCGAAATTACAGCCACCATCAATAACCGTCTGAACGGAATAGGAAGACAGCGCTTATGCCCCTGTTGTTCCGGCTGAAAACGGAGAAGGAGAGGAGGGCATGTCATTGCCGCTACTCGGATCCTGTCTGCATTGCTGCCATTGACGGAGGTGATTTCCGCCATTAATGGCTTCCAGTGCGGACAGTGTGGGAGGAAGGAGCTATGGTCACCATTAACAATGCGATTTAAGATGGGTTTAGCTTCCTCCATAGCCGCCAGAATCAATGGGTAAGGTTCTAGGGGTTCGACGACGGCTGGGGTCTCTCTTTCAGCATCTGGAAGAATCCATCTCACGTTAACGGGAAGATGGATCTAAATGGGGTTTTCACCCCTGTTTTCGTCACTGCCGTAAATGGACGTAGATTCCACCATTGATCGCAGCCAAGAGCCGTGCCGTGGAAGAGGAAGATGGTGGGTCTACCGCTGGTGCAGGTGCATTCCACCATTGATGGCAGAATGGATGTTGTACAGGGCTGAAGCCCATCTCTACTAGAGCGCCACCGTCATTGGATTGAGATTTTTTATTTATTTATTTTTAATAGATCCGAATATCTAAAGTTCATGACATCTATAGTCAGGGTTGCTGTCGCCGAATCTAATGGCCATGGCTCCCGAAAACGATGAGATTTCAATCCTCAATTCCACGGCAGCCGACAAAAGCCACCAACCATCCATGTATGTCGATGCTCAAGACAGGCTATGGCCGTGATGGTTTATGGTAGGACAATCATGGTTGTCATATGCCCATAAAACTTTGCCGAAAACCCATTACGTCGAGACTGAATGAGTGCTCGACGAAAGAATCTACCATGATCGATGTATAGGTTGCTTTGATACCAAATGTTATACTTTAAATGTGAAATTGATAGATCATTTATGCATTAATATTGGAGATTCAAATCAATAACCTTAAGGAATATTTGATTGGAAAGACATTCCTGATTACTCAATGTAGCCGACAAGAATTCTGATCTTCCACACGTCACACCGTTTAGGAGAATCTTTAATGGAATTAGATTTTCTCTCTTGCATTGGTGAGGGGACCAAGACATCTATTTATAAGAAAAAAAAAAGGGGGGACTAGAAGCTTACCCAACACACTTCTTCCTTTTTAGGGTCTTCGTACCATAGGTTTCCATATCTAACTTAATAACTAAGTATAGGGACATCGGTTCAAGCGTCCTGCCCCGAACCTATATACAATGATCACAACTGTAGCAGGACCTACTCAATTGCTCAATCTGAATAATTCAACGGTCAGATTTAAATCGATGATCATGTGTGGCCCACCCGATAGGAGTCTTACAAAAAAGTCTATCACTAAACCATGAATATATAGAGACTCTTCTAGTTTAAAAAAAATCGATGAGTTGTTTGCCACTTAGAGCCCATATTGTTAGAACAAATCTATCATCTAGTTGGTGGATACATGTTTGATAAATTTAGAGTGTTAATTATTTTTTATTAAATTGTCTAAGAGCTTCTTTGGTATCTCTTATCTAATCTAACAAGAGATACTCCAATATGGACCATTCATCATGGGGGCCTCACCTTCTAGTGGGAGAGAGAAATTGCAAAGAAGTATCAAGTGAACAATTTTGATATCTTCAAAAAACTGAAAGCTCTACTAGCCTCTACTCGATTTTAGCTAGTTAAGCAAATAAGTTCTTATTAGTTGAGATGCCAAACTACTCCCGAGTATCTGTCAATCAACCGTTTCAAACAATTGAATCAATTGATTTTAGCTAATTGCATATAAAGAGATAATAATAATTTGAATGATTTAATGGAGTCATTTGTATGCGAAACGTTTAATTTTTCCATTAATGCGTATCGACTATCATGTCGTTACAGAGTACAAGGTTCATACAAATTACCTAATGCCCTCATATTTAATTTAAAAGTATTTACATGTCATTAAATAATGTATAATGTGAGCGATATATGAAATGAATCATGAAAAGACTTTTACCCCTTGTATCCTTATACTCTTCTTCCATCATATTTAGTAGAGATATATGGTGACCAGAGACTTTACACATTTTGTGGGTTTTTAAATCTGACAAGTGGAGCCCACATAGTCTTATGCCTTCTCACCACCATAGTGGACTGGTAGGAAAATGATAAACCTTTTGATTTTTTTCCTACAATCAAGAAATCCAATGATCATTAGTTAGGATTTTTCTAGGGAGGAGACTCTTTTTGGGCCGGAGTTAGTCTAGGGTTAGAACGCAACGGGCCAATGGTCAAGATTACTCAAATGTTGACCCCATTGTATAAATTCCACATTACACAGTACAAAGTTCATACAAATTACCTAATGCCCTCGTATTTAATTTAAAACTCTTCACATGTCATTAAATAATGTATAGTGTGAGCAATATATGAAACGAATTATGAAAAGACTTTCGTCATCGTATTCCTGTACTCTTCTTCCATTATATATAGTAGAGATATATAGAGGATGGAAGCTTTGCACATTTGGTAGGTATTCAAATTTGACAAGTGGATCGTGTATTTCGGTCTGTAGCAATCTCGCTGTGAGTGCACCATGGTAGACTGGTAAGAAAATCATAACCTTCTGATTTGTTGCCTACAATAATCAAGAAGTCCCATCATCATCAATTAAGATTTTTCCACATGATAGATTCTTTTTGGGATGGGTTATTCCACGATTAGAATGCAATTGACCAATGGTCAAGGTTATCCAAATGTGGACCCCTACCATATAAATTCCACATTACATAGTACAAGGTTCATACAAATTACCTAATGTCCTCATATTTAATTAAAACTCTTCACATGTACTCTTCTCCCATTATAAATAATAGAGATACCGATGTAGAGCGGGTCGCGGACAATTTCATGGCTAAGATGAATCAGAAAATGCACGGTCGGCGACAGAAGTGATCCGGACCATCGGACCTTAGATCGGGCGTATCTCACAATCCGGAATGAGTTATCCGACGTAAAATATATGATTTTGGGGTAGAACGAGCTACTTTAGCCAACCAACCCTGCTATGCCGGGTTGCACAGCCCGGATTTGCGAGAAACCCCCTGATCGACGGTCGTTTTCTCGTTTTAATTTTATTTTTACTATAAATAGTAAGTTTTAGTTTGAGTATAACTTTTCATCCGTTGGGCTTTAGGAGTTATGTCCAACATGAAAAGTGCTTAGGATAATTAGGAGAACGGTTTGGTGAGGCCAAATAGGACACTTACTATTTTTGGCCGAAAACCTTGCGCACTAGTAGACATCATGACCGTCTATAAATAGTAAGTTTACTATTTATGGTAAGTTGCGAATTCTAGGAGTTTTAGTTGTAGTTTGAGTCTGATTTCTTTCTTATTGCTTGGTTCCCTTATTTAAAGGGTTGTGAACTCGATTTTGGGGATTCATTAATTAATTTCGAATTTATTAGAAATTATTCTTATTTTCTACTTTCTTTCCTCGTGGATTCGAGAAGTCTCTATGAGGAGTCCAGAGAAGTTCCGTGGATTCGGAATATTTATCATCTTGAGGAAGATGGTACTCGACCTCACGTCCTTCCCTGCGTCAGTTTGGTATCAGAGAGAGGTTTTTCCTCGAGTCGATGGCAAACAACGAAGGTATGAATCAAAATCCTGTGGACGGTGAAACAGGGATTCGTTATCTTTCGAAAAGAATGGAAGCTTTCCATCGGGAGAGTCAGTTGACCATGTAAGGGCTGCAGGCAACCCTCGACCGTCTTGCGGATGCGCTACTTCTGCCCCGAGCCCTAAGCGGTGCTCCACCACCCGTGGTTGCTGTACGACGTGACCCTGATTATCGCAGAGTACTACCAGCGGCAAACCGTAGGGCTACACCAGATGACTCTAGTTCCAGCGATGAGGACATTAATAAGGGTTTTGACCAACGGCCAATCCATGGAGGCGATCGTCTAGATCGTGCTGAAAGAAACTATCGAGGTAAGGCTGAACTTCCTAGTTTTAACGGTTTATTACGTATCGAAGATTTTCTCGATTGGCTAGCCGAAGTAGAGAGATATTTTCATTATATGGATGTGTCAGATCATAAAAAGGTGAAATTGGTAGCGTTTAAATTAAAATCTGGTGCTTCTGCATGGTGGGAACAATTGCAACTCTCACGAGCCCGCCAGAACAAGGCGCCCATCGCATCATGGCCTCAGATAAGACGTCTTCTTCGTTCACGATTTCTCTCCAGTGATTATGAGCAGATATTATTCCAGCAATACCAGAATTGCCGACAAGGAAATTGAACTGTTACAGATTACACTGAAGAATTCCAGCAGTTGGCTACACAAAACGATTTTTCAGAATCTGAGTCACAGAAAGTAGCACGATTTATAAGTGGGTTGCGACCGGTAATTCAGGATCGAGTTCAGATGTACCCAGTCGGGACCGTAGATGAAGTAGTTCAATTGGCAGGAAGGGCAGAAACACAGCTTGCAAGAGCTCATGCTCGTCCCTATCCTTCAAATCGACCCCCTATGACAGGTCCCACACAGGATCCAGTGCTGGCTCGACAAAAAGATCCGGTAGGAGAACGTCCTCAACCTCCTCCACCCGCGAACCGTGATACGGGGAGCGGACCATCCAGACCTCAACGGGCAGCACCCACAACAGCGGGCCCGAGTAGGATTCTGAATCCTTATGCTCGGCCAAGGCCGAACAATTGTTATCACTGTGGCCAACCAGGCCACTTATCAAACACTTGTCCTCAACGTCCGGCAGCACACTTAACTATAAATGAAGGGGGCATTGAAGATGAGGCCGCAGAAGAAGATCATGGCTTTGATGAATATGAACAAACCACTGAAGAAATAGCAGGTGGCGATGAAGTGACAGGCGAGGATCGTGGCGAATCTCTCATTGTGAGGCGACTACTGTATACCCCACGAAAGGAATTACATCCACAGCGGCACAATATATTTCGTACTCGGTGCACTGTCAACGAAAAGGTCTGTGATGTGATCATAAACAGTGGTAGCAGCGAGAACATCGTCTCAAGAGTGATGGTAGATAAGTTGCAGATACCAACGACGAAACATCCTTTCCCGTACTCAATTGGCTGGATAAAAAAAGTGAACGAGACCAAGGTAACTGAACAATGCACTATCTCGTTTTCAATTGGTAAACATTATAAGGATCAGATACTTTGTGACATGTTTGACATGGAAGCCTGCCATATGCTACTCGGTCGGCCCTGGCAGTCGGACCGTGATGCGACCCATCGGGGGCGAGACAATGTCTACATATTCGTCAAGGATAGTTGAAAATAATCCTTGCCCCTATAGCACCAGAGAACCACCCTGAAGCCTCTAAAGTGGAGGGGAGTTCTCTCTTAACCATTCGAGATTTCATGGAGGAGTCCAAGGAAACCGGTGAGGTATATGCTGTAGTGGTGAAGGGCGAGAAAGAGGAACCCTCAAACAACCCTCCAAGCTTAAGACTGTTACTAAACGAATTAAAAGAAGTCTTGCCTGAAGATTTACCTGATGGATTGCCCCCCATGAGAGACATCCAACATCACATAGACCTCGTCCCTGAGGCTAGCCTGTCCAATCGTCCTCATTATCGGATGAGTCCGAAGGAGTGTGAGATACTTCAAGGGCAAGTGGAGGAATTGATCTGTAAGGGTCTATTGAGAGAGAGCATGAGCCCATGTGCTATACCAGCATTATTAACGCCAAAAAAAGATGAAAGCTAGCGCATGTGTGTCGACAGCCGAGCAATTAACAAAATAACTATCAAATATCGATTTTCGATACCACGGTTGGACGACATGTTCGATATATTAGGAGGGGCTAAAGTGTTCTCTAAACTCGATATAAAGAGCGGGTACCATCAGATTCGTATTCGACCCGGTGATGAATGGAAAATAGCATTCAAGACAAAAGAAGGGTTGTATGAGTGGCTGGTCATGCCTTTCGGCCTATCGAACGCACTAAGTACTTTTATGCGTTTAATGAATCAAGTTCTAAAACCGTTCACTGGTCGATTTGTGGTAGTTTATTTTGATGACATATTGATATATAGCCAGGATGAGGCGGAGCACAAGAAACATCTCAGGCAGGTGCTGCAGGTCCTACAAGATAACAAGTTGTACCTCAACTTGAAAAAGTGTAGCTTTTTAACTGACAACCTGTTGTTTTTAGAATTTATTGTAACGTCCACAGGCATTCGGGTGGACGATGAAAAGGTGCGAGCTATTAGGGAATGGCCGATCCCGACAAACATTCATGAGGTGAGGAGTTTTCACGGATTGGCAACTTTCTATCGTCGATTTGTGCGAGATTTTAGCACCATAGTCGTGCCTATAACAGACTGCATGAAAAAGGGGCCGTTTGTAACGCCCGTGAAAAATCCGTACTTGGACTCGAGTACCAACTCGACCAGAAATCGCGTAGGATTAATTCCTATGGAAATTAAGCATAAGTTAGCTAGCGCAACGCCAGAGTAGCTGGGAAATGGTCCCTGATCACTTTAAATACGTTCTACAAAACCCAAATCGAGTAGAACCAATGACTCTATAATACTCTATAACCTCGGATCAAACTCTAAGCGGGTTTGTTCTCTAGACCACTTTGAAACTTTGTATTGGATCTAGACCGTGCGTCGAAAGTCCGATACCTCCTATCTTAGACCGTTAGAACCGCCTTGTTGAACTTGACAATCATTTCGAAAATCAAGTCCAACCGATAATCACAGGCTATTTCATTGAGCCCGGACTGAAGAGAGTGCGAATAGGGACAGATTTGAAATTTAAAATTCAAATCTGGCACACGACTTGACGTGTCAGTATTAAGCATTCTGACCGTCAGAATTCAGCCAGATTACACCCTCGGATCAGGAAAAATTTCTATTTCATATCATGGGACTTGCAGCCCTGATCTACGTGCGGTGACCGCTGAACTGAAACTGGTCCGCCATGTGTGATCTGCGAACCCTGCCAGACTGAAAACTTAATGCGTGCTAGATCCTGTATGCATGAGCTTAAGTCCGATCGCGTTCGGCCAGGGGACCACCAGAAATGGTCTTTTGCACCGAAATAGTCCCGATTTGGATATGCCCTACGTAAACATTGTACCTGAGCCTATTTTGGGCATTTTTAAGCTTATAAAAGGGGTTGAAACCCTCACTCCTCTCTCGCATTCGAATTTGAGAAAAACCTTAGCTTGGGAGAGAGAAAAGGTGAGAGTTTGTGAGAGAGAGTAGGAGAGAATTTTCCTGCCTTCATGCCGCTTGTTGCACGTGCTGTAGCAACACTCTCCGATCACCTGGCCGGTGATTTCTCCACATTTTCAGGTAAGAAATAACCCTAGAAAGTTGCTGATTTGATGTTTCTTTCGTTCCATAGCTTGATAGTTAATAGATCTTGTAAAACAGGTTCCTTAGTCGCCGTAGATGAAGCGTATACGCTCCGTTCGAATTTACACATCCATAAGAGACAAGGTGAGGATTTTAGACGCTTTGATTGACGGTTTCCAACGCTTTCAATGTCGTTTAATAGTAGATTATCGACGGCATCACCGTTTGACATGTACAACATGCTATCTGTTTCCTGTTTCGTAAATCAACGAAGAATATGAGATTTAGGGCATTTTAGTCATTTGTAGGAAGTGCTGATTTCATTCATATTTTGCTGATGTGATTGACATGGTTTGTTGTCGCATTAGAAAGTTAGGAATGCATACATAATTAGTTTGGCGAAGAGATTCGCCTAATTGCGCACTTCGGGTCGACATACTATATGTAGACTTAAGTGTGTAGTGTATGTGTTTGTATAAATGCTTGTATTAGTATGTATTGAATTAAATGATGTTATGAATTAGTTTGAGATTGATTTCTCAATTAATATGCTGACATAAATGATTTCCTACATGTTGACTATATGCATGATTTCATTATATGCATGAAATATATGTGCTTGAAGATTTACTTAAGTTGTATATTATAACATGTGTTAACATGCTCACATGGTTGTATTTCAATTCCAATACTCTCATATGATTTGCTGATGTGATTCCATAATTTTTTGGGACTATGCTTAGTCCAGGCAGTCGGTAACCAAGCGAATTCGTGGTTGGCTTATCTTGGCCACGAACGACGCGTCGATGAACGCGAGCCGTGTTTTGGAGTTGGCGGCAGTGGTTAGGCCACGCGAAGTGTTTTACGCACTTCATGTCGTTCGACTTGAGATGCGATCGCGCTAGTCGAGCCCGTCAAGTAACCCGACTGGCCGATGTATGTTCACCCTGTATGAGTCATAACTGCTTAAACCTAAGGTACTGAACTTACCATTGTAAACCCTGTTAACCATGGTACCTTGATCCACGAAGACTCATGAGCCCGGCATGGTGGTATGGGACACCGTGGTCGAACTGTCGGCCTACGCTGGGGCCACAAACCTCCCCGTAGTGACCAGTGAGCACCTAGTCTCATGAGCAGATTATGGTGGTATGGGACACTATATTCTTGCTGTCGGCCTACACTGATCAGGCGACGAGTCTTTTGTAGTGACCGCGAGCGTATTCTGAGTCTACGGGAGGCGACGACCCTTCGGTAGCAGTAGAGTACAGTAGGCCTGTATTGATAAGGTGATGGGGGAGCGGTGCAACGAGTGCGATCAATAGCCCTGGCAGCCCTTGCAGCGACCTACAAAATATACATCGTATGAGATTACTAGGAGTGACGACCCTAGACAGGATCTGTGTTGGGATTGATATAAGGGAAGTACCTTAGTTTCTCAATCCTGCTGTTTGAATGGACTAATAACAACTCGAAAATCATATCACCATACCATTGCATGTGCCTGGAAGATGTGGAGCACTTGAGGGTCGATTGCATGTTGCGGTCGTAAGATGGTGCCATATGAGGAAGATCGTCGGTGAGGGCATACATCACGTCATGTCATATTGCATTAACAACAGTATTAGGATTGTCTGATTTACTGCTTTACTATTATCGCATGATTGATTTGTGAACATGTTAATCTTTGCTCTATGATTCCACTGAGTTGATCACTCACTCTCACGTTACGGGATGGTGTTTGCAACACCCACCAGACCCTGTTGTAGATGCAGGTGACGCTGAGATCCAGGAGGCAGAGCCAGACTTTAACGAGGACCAGGACGAGTTCTCGTACATGCAGTACCATGATGGCTTTGCTTAGGTGACCTGGGTCGATGGGACTTCAGTGGGACTATTTTGGACATTTATTTATCATTTACATGTATATGAGACTCAGCGATGTATTCATACTTTAGTGACAGTCGAGATCTACTTTGTTTTTCCATACAGTGATATATATATTGTTTAGTCTTCCGCTTGCTTTTATCACTGGATCTGGAGTATGAATTACAGTTTTGGTATACTTTTACTCATGTGAATGCTTTAACTCAGACAACATTGAATCATAATCATTTTTGTTGCATAAGTGACGGTCTGGAACTCGGGCGTTGAGTTTATACACGACCCCCGATTTTCAGGGTGTTACACCGTTCCAGTGGACCGATAAAGCTGACAAGAGCTTTCATGAGATCAATCATCGTTTGTCTACAACACCGGTCTTGGTGCTTCCTAATTTTGATAAATTGTTTGAGGTGGAGTGTGACGCTTCATATGTCGGAATAGGAGGAGTATTATCACAGGAAGGCAGGCCGGTAGCCTTCTATAGCGAGAAGCTCAGTGAAGCTCGAAAGAAGTGGTCGACTTACGAGCTTGAGTTGTACGCAGTTGTTCAGGCGCTGCGACATTGGCGGTATTACCTGATTCAAAGGGAGTTTATTCTGTACACCGACCATCAGTCATTAAAGTTTATTAATAGTCAGACTAACGTGAATCATGTGCATGCTAGATGGGTTGCGTTTTTACAGGAATTTACGTTTGTTCTGAAGCATAAGTCAGGTCAGCAGAATAAGGTGGCTGATGCACTTAGCCGTCGTGCGTCACTACTTGTTACGGTGAGCAACGAGATGGTCGGATTTGACTGTCTCAAGGAGCTATATGCCGAGGATGAAGACTTCAAAGATTCTTGGTTGAAGTGCCAAGAAGGTCACCCCAGTGACTTTCATATACAGGATGGTTTTCTCTTCAAAGGGAATCGATTGTGCATCCCCCAAAGTTCTCTAAGGGAGCAGATTATTCAGGAACTATATGGAAGTGGCCTCGGTGGACACCTTGGGCGAGACAAGACGCGAGCTCTTGTGGAACAGCGGTATTACTGGCCCCAATTAGTACGTGATGTGGGAAGAGCCGTACAACGTTGTCATATTTGTCAAACCTCTAAGGGACAATCTCAGAATACGGGCCTCTACACCCCGTTACCTGTGCCTAACAGTCCTTGAGAGGATTTATCAATGGACTTCGTGCTTGGTCTTCCACAAACACAACGCGGCATGGATTCGGTGTTCGTAGTGGTCGATCGTTTCTCCAAGATGGCGCACTTTATCCCATGTGGCGAATTTATTCTTCAGGGAGGTCGTACGGCTACACGGGGTCCCTAAGACCATTACTTCTGACCGTGACACGAAGTTCATTAGCCACTTTTGGCGGACTTTGTGGACTCGATTCGATACACGACTTCAATTCAGCAGTGCTTACCACCCACAGACTGATGGGCAGACCAAAGTTGTGAATCGCACTTTGGAAAACCTCCTTCGATGTATTTCAGGAAAGAAACTGAAGCAGTGGGATTTGGCCTTATCTCAAGCGGAGTTTGCATTCAACAACATGGTGAACCGCTCGACAGGAAAATCCCCGTTCCAGGTTATTTACGGACAAGTACCTCGCCACACACTAGACTTGGTCCCTCTGCCCAAGCTCCCAAGCATGAGCATTGCAGCAGACCATATGGCAGACAGGATCATGGGTATTCATGCGGAGGTGCAGACTAAGCTACATGCCTCGAACGAAAAGTATAAGGAACAAGCGAACAAGCATCGTCGACAAAAGGTGTTCGAGGTGGGTGACCAGGTAATGGTCCATTTGCTAAAAGAAAGATTTTCGACCGGAACGTACAACAAGCTGAAGAATAAGAAAATTGGACCGGTACCGATCATCCGAAAGATCAGTGACAATGCTTATATTATTGATCTTCCAGATGACATGGCGATCTCACGGACTTTCAACGTTGCGGACCTGACCGAGTATCATGAACCAGCACAGGAGGAGAACTCGAGGACGAGTTCTTTTCAAGTGGAGGGGACTGATGTAGAGCGGGTCGCGGACAATTTCATGGCCAAGATGGATCAGAAAAGGCACAGTCGGCAACAGAAGTGATCCGGACCATCGGACCTTAGATCGGGCGTATCTCACAATCCGGAATGAGTTATCCGACATAAAATATATGATTTTGGGGTAGAACAAGCTACTTTAGCCAACCAACCCCGCTAT
The DNA here is from genome assembly GCA_037074715.1 of Magnolia kwangsiensis. Classification (NCBI taxonomy): domain Eukaryota; kingdom Viridiplantae; phylum Streptophyta; class Magnoliopsida; order Magnoliales; family Magnoliaceae; genus Magnolia; species Magnolia kwangsiensis. Next base: position 78,566,828 of record CM073574.1, read on the forward strand.
GCCGGGTTGTGCAGCCCGGATTTACGAGAAACCCCCTGATCGACGATCGTTTTCTCGTTTTAATTTTGTTTTTACTATAAATAGTAAGTTTTAGTTTGAGTATAACTTTTCATCCGTTGGGCTTTAGGAGTTGTGTCCAACATGAAAAGTGCTTAGGATAATTAGGAGAACGGTTTGGTGAAGCCAAATAAGACACTTACTATTTTTGGCCAAAAACCTTGCGCACTATTAGACATCATGACCGTCTATAAATAGTAAGTTTACTATTTATAGTAAGTTGCGAATTCTAGGAGTTTTAGTTGTAGTTTGAGTCTGATTTCTTTCTTATTGCTTGGTTCCCTTATTTAAAGGGTTGTGAACTCGATTTTGGGGATTCATTAATCAATTTTGAATTTATTAGAAATTATTCTTATTTTCTACTTTCTTTCCTCGTGGATTCGAGAAGTCTCTGTGAGGAGTCCAGAGAAGTTCCGTGGATTCGGAATATTTATCATCTTGAGGAAGACGGTGCTCGACCTCACGTCCTTCCCTGCGTCAGATACATGGTGACTAGAGGCTTTGCACATTTTGCCGGTTTTCAAATTTGACAAGCGGGGCCCACATTTCGGTGTGTTGCATTTTCGTATGAGTGCACCATGGACAACTCGTAAGAAAATCATAACCTTTCAATTTGCTGCCTACAATCAAGTAGTCATGTGATCATCAGTCAGGATTTTTCTACGGGGAAGATTCTTTTTGGGCTGGGTAATTCCAAGATTAGAATGCAACCAACCAATGGTCAGGACTCCTCAAATGTGGACCCCACCATATAAATTCCACATTACATTGTATAAGGTTCATATAAATTACCTAATGTTGTCATATTTAATTTAAAACTCTTCACATGTACTCTTCTTCCATAATATATGATAGCGCTAAATGGCGATCAGAGTCTCTCCACATTTTGTGGGTTTTCAAATTTGACAATTGGGGCCCACATTCTGGTCTATTACATTCTTGTTGTGACTGCACCATGGTGGACTCATAAGAAAATCATAACCTTTTGATTTGCCACCTACAACCAAGAAGTCCCATGATCATCAGTTGGGATTTTTCTACAGGACAGATTCTTTTTGAGCGGGGTTATTCCAAGAATAGAATGCAATCGACCAATAATTAGGATTACCTAAATGTGGACTCCACTATATAAATTCCACATTACAGAGTATAAGGTTCAAATGAATTACCTAATGCCCTGGTATTTAATTTAAAACTTCTCATGTCATTAAATAATGTATAGTGTGAGCAATATATGAAATGAATCATGAAAAGATTTTTGCCATGTATCTTTGTACTCTTCTTCCATTATATATATAGATATATGGTGATCAGATGCTTTGCACATTTTGCAGGTTTTTAAATCTAACAAGTGGAGCCCACATTTTGGTATGTTGCATTCATCCTGTGAGTGCACCATGGCGGTCTCGTATGAAAATCATAACCTTTTGATTTGCTGCCTACAATCAAGATGTCCCATGATCTATCGGTCACGATTTTTCTAAAGGGCAGATTTGTTTTGGGCAGGGTTATTCCAAGATTAGAATGCAACCGACCAATGATCTGGATTACCCAAATGTAGACCCCATCATATAAATTCCACGTTACATAGTACAAGGTCCATACAAATTACCTAATGCCCTCATATTTAATTTAAAACCCTACACATATCGTTAAATAATGTATAGTGTGGCAATATATGAAATGAATTATGGGAAGACTTTTGCCGTTGTATCCTTGTACTCTCCTGACAAGTGGGGCCACATTTCGGTCTGTTGCATTTTTGTTGTGAGTACAGCATCGTGTACTCTTGAGAAAATATAACCTTTTGATTTGCTTCCTACAATCAAGAAGTCCCATGATCAACAGTTAGGATTTTTCCCGGGGCAGATTCTTTTCAGGCAGGGTTATTCCAGGTTAGAATTACCCAAATGCGGACCCCCACCATATAAATACTACATTACACACACCCCAAAAAAATTAAAGAGTTGTTGGTCGACGCATTCATATCATGTGGATGAGCAGCCAATTAATTTAAGATGTTTCCAACAAGTGGAGAACACATGCACTCCTATGCCCCTTGCTTATGTTATTAAAAGAATCTTCTTAGATAACTTCATCTGCGGAGAGCCTATTATGCTGGTTTTGTACCATTTAAAAAATCGTAATTACTATTATGTGTACACATGGCGTAGTTGTACAGCAATTCAGACCATCCAAATCACTGACCCAAATATGGAGAGAGAACAACTAAACATTCCCCCATGAAGATAACATTAATTATCTGATTTTCCCTAAAATTTAGATTACTCACGATTTTACCCTCTTTTTTTTTTTTTTTTCTTAACACACGCACACACACTCACGCTGGTGGAATTTCACCACCTATGGGTACTCGAATCCTTGACCGAGAGTTGAAACTCCTAAGAGTCTACCACCCGAGCAGGAGTAAGGACCTTGACTGGGAGTTGAAACTCTTAAGAGTCTACCACCTGGGCAGTAGTAAGGACCAGGATCCTTACTCTTGCTCGGGTGGTAGACTCTCGGGAGTTTCAACACGGGTTTGAGTATCCATAGGTAGTGAAATTCCACTAGCGTGAGTGTGTGGGGTGTGTGTGTGCGTGTGTTTAAAAAAAAAAAGAATAAGGACCCAAATCATCCACATAATAACCATTAATTGGATGGTTAGGCTTGCTTCATCAGTGTTATTTTAGACATATTACCCATCCACACTCGAACCCACGGTTTGGATAGTCTGAATAGCTGTGTATTGGTGCCACGTGAGGAGAATGAGTCAACACCATTTTCTAGATGGAGTAAAACTAACACCAGAATCTTATCCCTTAATCTATTGATTAGTGCATCTAATCTCATCTTTTTCCTGGCAATACAAACAATAAACTATAGTTTTAACGCCATATGTAGTGAGAGAGAGTAGGAGAATCGTAGTTTGTCCATGTCCTCATTTCTAATTAAAGGGATTCTTGTGTGAGATACTCTTTAAATAGTTGTGGGGCCCATCCTTCTAGATGTATGAGGTCCACGCTCAACAACATTCGGAACGCCAGGTGTGTTCTTGTTCCATGTGATGGAGGCATCGATGAAGAGAAAAACTTTAATACTCTCCCAAACGGTGATGCATGATACACATGCACTCAGTGATTACTTTGAAATTTCATGTGACATAGAAGTAACTCAAAAATTAAACTGTTTAAAAGATGGGTCCGATTTGGATACATCAGAAACAATGGGTGCAGATTGTATGGTAACTCTCGAATTTGATTGGGTCATGTGCCAATGTAAAAGATGGCCGACATAAAACATGTTTGAAAATTGTTAAGTCAAGTAGTTATTCAATCCAACTATCTCTAACAGTAGCATGTGGCCTAATCATATCCTGCCATTTGAGTCACGGCAAACATCCATGATGGTAGGGTCATCTTGCAATTGACACCTGTGATAAAAAAATAATAATAATAAGGCTTATTTGATGATCTAAATACCAGATTGATAGACATTTATTAAACGGTTTAAGAAAAAAATGATCAAATGGTCCAATTGTTGTGTTTTTAAAATAAAATAATTTTTTTAAAAATAAAAATTTATTCTAATAAGTAAATAAATATATTGATAATTAAAACTTTTCATAAATAAAGTATGTTGTTAGATGGTAAGAGAATGAATTTTTACTTTTGCAACAAGGGTTCAAATCTCCTCGCATGGATTTCTTGAAGAGACACATTTGCATCTCTTTAGGAAGAATTTCATTGCCCTTCAATTGTTATAAATCTTGGATACTATAATCCAAAAGAAATACACTTTATTCTTAAGATAATATCTTCTGTGCAAGTACTCTCGATCTAAACTCTTGAGATCTGTTTAAGACTTAAATGTGCAAATTTTCATGTTGAAATTTGAATTGAAAGTTCATTGTATCCTTGAGATAATTTGTTGATTTTCTATGTTTGCATTTGCTGGAATTACCAAAACAATAATAGTAAATCTGTCTTGAGATATTAACTATTCAAGTCAAGCCTTAAACTTGTTAGATCTGATCGTCTCATTATCTTTTTCCTTTATCTTTCATTATGTACAAGATTCTTTAATTTCCAACACCTATCTCCACATGCAAGTGTCCAGAAATTAGAAGTTAGTTAAGGTTGCTCAACCAATATGAAATTTGGACCGTGACTTAGTGACAATGGGTTCAATGTTTTAGTCAGTTTAACGTAAGAGTTAAGGTTGCTCAACCAATCTGAAATTTGGACCGTGACTTAGTGACAATGGGCTCAATGTGTTAGTCAGTCTAACTTAGAGTTAATGTTTGCATAGTGTATACTTTTTGGGTACTGGCATATCAAGCATCATACTCTGCCAAAGTATCGAAATAACTCCCCTGAATAAAAATACCCCAGATATTTGGGCCATTTACAGCATATTTGGACCATACTACAAAAATCACATTAACAGGGTGATTCAATCCATCAGATCAATAACTTGAAATCAGTAAAAGGAATAATAAAATAAAATTAACTTGGGGAGTAATCTGATATACTCTGGCTCGTTGTCAATCTTGATGCTCATGCATTCAGAAATAGTACACAAGTTATATTAACTTAAATTAAACAAATTAAATTGTGCAATTTACCTTTTCCAGGTTAGAGTATTGAAATCAGATTGGTCTTTGTCGGAATATGGTCTATGGATACTTTCATTTTTAACTGTCCCCAAAATTTCCACCAATTAGACAGTCAGCTAATCATATAAGCTAATTTTGCATTTAAACTGGATAAACACTTCGGAAAGTTTAGTTTAAATTATTTGTATTCCAAATATGCAATTTGTAGTGACCTTATTTGTTATTGCATATCATCCATAACATTCTGCCAGAATATCAAAGCTTTTTTTGTTTTTTCCCTCAAAATCGTTCACTCTCCACTGTCGGCAGGGAAAAGTGAGCGAATGTAAATATACGTTCCCATCTGATGGTGAAAGGTAATCTATACTGACATTTCAGGAGCAGGGTGATGTGCAAGTCAGGTATGCCTATATATATGCAGGACTTGACATAAATGATTTATGTCTTAAAATTTTCATTCTTATTAGACAATCTTATTCATCTGATTTATGGCTGATAAAGCATTAGGGGAAAACCAAAGCTATCAAGGTCAATATATAGTGAGCTAAAGTGTATAAATAGTACTAGATAGTTCTCTCTCATGGGTTTTATTTTTAAAATGTAAGCCATCTATCATGGTGCCATAATTATGTGTTTGGATGCAATTGATACATCACCTAGTCACGTGTCTTGTGTAGATATTGCTCTACTATATTATGGTTTTGCCTGCTCCAATGCATAATCTTCCAAATAATATATGATAACCCATTCGGCAATGACTTTGTTATCAAGGTGGTTAATTGGCAAAAACCAAAACGTTGTATATGTGGATAGTATCAACTGTACTTGTGAAAAAAGAGTGGTACTTTGCTTCTTCACTCAACTAGTTGTTGAGAATTTGATATTCTCAAATTAAATATTTATAATTATTGTAAAAAGGGGGAAAAGAAACTGAAAATAGTAAGGACAAGCTAAAGCATGTGTGATCACATTATCCTTAAAGTGTTATTTGCCTATTCTCAAAGTAATTGAGATGTTGCAGGCAAATAGTTTCTAGGATACAACAAGCCTGTACATGGTTCTGCATTCAACAAGCAAAAAGAAACCCACTAGTGGAACTTTGTAAACTCAATTTACTTACAGATAAAAACTTAACGGAAAATTCCCAAGTCAGAGAGAAAGATAAAAAAATGAAATTGCTAGCTTAGACCACTACACCGGTTTGGTTCTTGTGGACTTAATGGCTTAGGTTCATATTGAACATTGCAGCCTTGATTAGAAGACACTTGGAGCTTTACTGATTCATATGAGAGAATGAGTCGAATGGTTTGTGATGTTAAAATGAACTAGCCGGGCTCAAGGGTAGCTGAACGTTTTGGTTCATGGTCATAATTATAATTGATTTTTTTAACTATTGGTGAGAAACCAGTAGTTATTTGACAATTTCTAGCTGTTTTTGCATATGGAAAAACTAGTTGCATACTCACCATTTAGACTCAGTGGCTATGTTTATGACTATTGGTCTAGCCACATACAGCAGTTTCTGTATTTACTGGTTTATTACTACATGAGCAAGTACCTCGGGGCTCTTAAATGGCTAGTTTTAGCCCCTATATAAGGCAAATAGGTCTCTCTCAGACCTCCTACCCACAACACTCCAAATCTAGCCATCTAACTTATATCTCTTAGCCATTGTCACACTTGTCTCGTGCTGATGTGAAGTACAAAGTATGCCACTAGCGCTTCTACAGTCACACTACCTTACATGCCCACGCCCTCACATTAAGCCTGAGCTCAAGCCCAAGCCCGAGCAGGTGCACGTGCACGTGCATGCGAAGCACTAGAACACATAAGTCTCGATACTCTGATTCACCAAGCAAATAATAAGATACTCAACACCCTACTTATTAAGAAAAAAATCTCCTTTTGTCCTTTCTAAAATGGGACTATTCCTAAAACACAAAAAAAAAAAACCAAGAGCTTCACAAACTCTTTTTTATATATTTATATATAATTTTTATTAAAAAAGTTTTTAATCAAAAACATTTTCTATAACACTAGTGATGCAGACATCTGGGCCATCCACAATGAGTAGAAACAACTCGATCCAAGAGAGTTCTGTCAACGCCTTTCTTTATTAGATTATTGGACTTAGAAGGTTGAAAATCCTCTAGCATACGATCAAAAGCCATCAATTGGCCCAACTTTAGACTAGACTAAAATGGCATGAGCTCAAAAGAAGGCCTACCACATGGGGTAATTACAGGGCTAGAATAGAAAAATGGCCATTTTGTGCCTCTTAAAGTCCTTATTATGACATGGAAATGATTTTTCTGTGCCTAGAGGCTGAACTGAAGCATGTGGGACCATACGTGTGTAGTGTGGTCGAATTCATTGAAAAGTGGAAAAACTTTTTTCCTTCCCTATTTGGGACGTGAAAATAGCTTTTCCATGTCCACGAAATGTGTTTATACTGACATATGGATGGCCCCTTCCATAATTTTTCTTCCTCATTAAAAGTTATTTCTTAGTATTTTGATTGTTTTATTCTCTTTTATCATGGGTACTTAGGATTAGAAAAGGATTTTGATTTGTAGAGAGTGTAGGTCTTATCTTATCTCTAGTTAATGAGAGAGTTATAACATAAATGAATCTTATTGGTTGTTAATTAATAGCCATCTACCTTGATCTCCAAGTATTAGTTTTGGAGTAAAATAATTTAAATTTTTCCTTTTCTAGCTCTGGTGTGAGAGTGAGAGTTGGCTGAAGCCCTTGATGTTCATTTGCATTCCTCCGATTGGGCCATCTCCAAGCCCTAGTGCTTCTCCATTAATTTGATGCCCTTTACTACCCATCTTTTTCTACTAACTGTGCTGTCAGTAGCCACCATTTGAGTTGAAATCAAGCAGGAAGTAGTTGGTTGCTTTTTCGCACCTTAGAAATGAGTTGCAGATGTGACAATCATCAGGATTTTCTATCAATTAGCTTCTAAAGAAGCAATAAACAATCAAGGTGGCTGAAGGAAAGAAAATGAGGCCATGTCCAAAGGTGAACTTGATATAATGCAAAATTCTTTTGATTGCAGCAATAAGTGATCAGGAATGTGGACGATGCATGAGCATAAACACTTGATTAACTTAGTATGCAATATCTAGCCAAGGGAGTAAAAGACTTTGAAGATCCCGAACAATACTCTTGTACGCAGTCATATTAGATAGAGTAAAAAT